>CP053454.1:88476589-88828917 GCA_022644695.1 Cenchrus purpureus
AGTGCTAGAATCTACATATGGCCTTGGATTGGGATTTCTCATCATTGAGGAACTCATCATTTTAGCATTTTCAAAAGAAAACTCCGAAATCAAACATCACTTGGTGCTAGCTCATAGCAACTCTATTATACCATATCATACCTCAAAACAACCTAGGCAAAGGTCATGCTTTTTGCTACCCATAAGTTTCAAGCTAAGGTTTGATCATGCAAGCCAACTAACTCAAAACTTAAATAGGATACTAAGCGTAAGCAAGGCATACAAGAGGAATAAGCGAGCAACTATTCATCATTTCAACCATGGGAACGAAAGCATTCTTACCGCGCATATGAAAAACAAACTAATTTAGGAAAGCAAATAAATATTTTTGGTCCTTTTAATTTTGCAGATTTTTATGTGTTTTTAGCATATGACGTTCTGAAAACAAATGAAGATACAAATTACCTCAGTGGGGTCCTCCCAAGCTAACCAGGCTCACTCTTGTGGAGGATATCCCATCCACCGAAAGTAAGCCCTCTACTCCTCCAACTGCTGCTGTTGTGCCTGCTCGATGACATGAAGTCTCTCGCGACATCTGTTGCCGGTCCAGTGGACTCGGCGTCTTTGGTGCACGACCTCCTCCACATCGCCGACCCGGATGTTGAGCTTGCTCATCTGCTGAGTGAGGGTAACCCCACGAGACGACGAGCACAACCCGGATGATGAAGACTTCGCCTCTCCGTAGGTAGTACCAGCAGGCATAGCCCACTCACCACTACCTACGCTAGCCCAAGCCGAGCTACTCGCACCTGTTTGGTACATGGGCTGATCCCAACCGAGCATATCTGAGTAATCCTGCATGTACTCAGTGAGGTCCATGTGCCAGGCGGAGGTGTTGTAGACTAAGGCTATGGCTGAGGCAACGGTTGCGGAGATGGTTGTGGTGGTGGCTGTTGTGCCCTAGCTGCTCTCCTCGATGCACTCCTAGTAACCCCGTCACCGAGACACTAGAGCACGACGAGGTTCCTCGAGAGGAATGGTTAGTGGCCCTTGGCCGTACAACCTGAAATCCGGGTTAGGTAACCAAATTTGGTTTGCATAGCTAGGGTAAAAGAAAACCAAAGAATCGTCCGGACCCTTCTTAAGAATATGCCCCTAAGTCAAATAAGCCTCATCAATCAAAGACCGGGGATTAGCAATGTAGGGCACATTGGACCCTTGCGTAACCCCAAGACTTGTAACGATGCTCGAAACTAAAGACGTACACTCAATAGAACCCATCATCTTAAAGTTTGTCAACCACTACCGAATCATAGTTTGAACAGGGGAGACCTTGATCCGTCTGACCGTGACGTATAAAATCCTCATCTCATTAGTGTGCACGGTTCGAACATCATCCCTCGGAAAGAGAGTGATGGCGAGCCACTTGTGCCACAGTCGGAGAGTGGGATGCAAGATATCGTTGCACCGAGGTGTCAACTTGCCGCGAACAGGCCGACCAGAAAGTTCTTCCCAAAAACTCTCGTGAGTAAAACCGCTGCAAGCTTGCTCAAGAGGAATAGCACAACGGCGATGAAAACCGAGGGTGCAACTAAGATCCTTCCATGAAACCCGATATGGAACTCCATGAAATCGAAATGAAATACCAGATGCATCCTCTTGAAGAGTGCGAGGCGGATGGTAATAGGCCTAGAACCGATCTCACGAACCAGACAAAACCTTCCCAACCAAGAGCTTGCCAAATGGAATCGAACTCGGAGTCCATACCTGTCTTTTCCAGAAGGGTCGGGTTGAATTCCCTCGTGTTGGAGAAGACTCGATCCTTGAGGATAGTGTAGGATTGTCTCTCTCGTTCATCCCTCAAGTCAATGAAGGGGGCGTCAGCGGCGTACACTCCTTCGGCTTGCGGCGTAGGAAGCTCTTCCTCTTCCTCTTCTTCTTCATGCTCCATTGACATCGGGCTCGGTGTAGCTCCGGAGTAGCGGGATGAGCTTTCTCCGTCTCGCGAACGGCGGGAGCGAGTCACCTTTCGGAACACACCGGCGGCCCAACTCATGGTGCACACAAACAACACAAGCAACTCGGTGATGGATTAGTGAAACCGGAAGGAAATTCTTACCGAGGTTGCTCCACCAATGATCAATACTCAGCAACAACTTCGGAGAGTGTGCTTGTCACTTCAATCTCGAGCAAGAAATCCAAGAAAACCAAAGAGCCAAAGTGTAGAGAGAGGGAGTGTGATGAAAATGAGTGAATGGGTGAAGAACCCCCTCACTCCCACTTCTATTTATAGGCAAATGAGCCGGGCACCGAGACATGGGCCGGTGGCAACGGCTAGGAGCCGTTGGAGGAAGTGGGGCCTATGCCTCCAACTTTTTGCAACGGCTCTCTAACGGCTACCTGGTGTCCTGCCCAAGTGCCTCGGTCCAAACTCACCCACAAAGTGGCTCAAATAATTTTTCAAGGTTTTTCCAAGCTCAAAAATTATTTTCAGAAATTTTATTTAAAAAGGGAAACTGGCTAGAAAAATTCTAGCATGCAGATGCACTGTTGGAAAATTAAATATGCATTTTGGAAAATTCAAATAAAAATTTTGGAAATGGAAATATGAGATAAATACCAATTTTACCTTTTGGCAAAAAGGACTCATCGTTTTAAGTCCGAGAGCAGGACTGTTCTCGGTGATTAATTCCACTCGTCACCCCATTCCCGAGAAGTAGAGGGGTATGACTTCTGTACCTCCCACCACACCTTCTCTATTTTCTTTGGTTTTGCTGGTGTAGTCAGAGGTTGCTTAAGCTGGGGTCATGGCTCCGTCCACTCCCCAGATTGCTCACCATTTCCTTACACTGAATAACATTGCTCTTCTGTCGGTCGAAATCGGAACATCAAGTTCTTCCTTCCAATGCGGAATCGGATCGTTCCATTTCCCACATTGATCCTCGCCTTTGTGTCACTTAGGAATGGCCTCCCAAGAATGAGTAGCATTTCCGCATCATCCTGCATATCAAGGACCATGAAATCCGTGAAGATGCAAGAACCTTGGACGAATACCAATAAGCTCTCAACTATCCCCTCTGGATGCCGGATCGATGCATCAGCAAGTTGAACTATCTTCGAGGTTGGAGAAAGAGCTAGATACCCCAATTTCTCGAACATAGCCTTGGACATCAAATTGACACTTGCACCAAGGTCACAGAGAGCATTCCTGATTTTCTGATAGTATATCGTGCAAGTGATAGCTGGATAACCAGGGTCTCTCCTGTGCAAAATTGCTGAGGATTCCTGTGATCAAGAACTCATTGTCATCGCTTCCTCGCATAGTCGTGGGTTGTATCCGCATAGATGGCTTACCCTATCTAGTGGACACTACACAAACATCTTCACAGGAGGATATGGGTTGCCCCAGAATCTTCTCGTCTTCAGCAGAGGGAACCAAAGCAGCTAACTGAGCCAACTGGGTTTCTATCATCTTATTAAAGCTTAACTGGCTCTTAAGAGCAGAAGAGAGGCTATCAATCATAGTGTTGAGGCTTTCCAAAGCCTTATCATAGGCAACTATCTTCTTGTTGAAACCATCACTAATCTTAGCTTTCCCGAAAACAAGATCTTTCAAGGAAGGTTGGTTGGGATTGAAAGAATTACCTTGATTAGCTCCTTGATAATAAGGGCATTGATTCCACGTTTGACCTCCTTGTGGACGATAGCTGTTGTTGTGCCATTCATGAACATCACATCCTCCTAGGTAGTGGGGCAGTAATTCCCTGTATACCTAGTGTTACCACAGACTTCACAGGTCACGCGAGAATCCATAGCTTGAGTAGTGGTGGCCATGGCAGCCTTGTCATTGGTTAGATCATCCATTCGCTTCATCAATTGGTCCATCTTGGCGTTCAACATATCTGCTTCCTTGACAGTATGTGTACCCCTTTGACGTGGCTGGAGTCGATCATCACTCCACCCTTGGTTGGAGACCATCTTCTCAATAAGCTTAGTTGCATTAGCAATAGTGAGTGAGAAGAAAGATCCTCCAGCAGCAGCATCAACATGTCCTCGGCCGCTTGAGTCACCCATTATAGAAATTCTGAAGAATAAGCCAGTTGTCCATGCCATGATGAGGAGAGGCTAAGATATACTCTTGAAGCCTCTCCCAAGCTTCTGGGATAGTCTCATTTGCTGCTTGCCGAAAGCTTGAAATTCTTCCCCGCAGGGCGTTGGTTTTACCCAACCGGAAGAACTTCGCGAGGAATGCCACGCATTTTGCCCAAGTATTAATCTCCTCACGGTTCGCAGATAGAACCACCGCCGCCTTTCCCGTAGTGAGAATGGAAACAACAGAGAATAGCATCTTCCTCCACCCCTCGTATGGTGAAGGTGTTGCACAGTTCGAGCTGAATGCAAATGGGCGCCATTAGGCTTGCCATAGAATGGGCTAGCCTGTACCATCGTAATGAGGCCAGTCTTGATCTCAAAGTTTCCATTCCCGGTGTTGATCTCGGGGCCTGTAGGCACCTGATCAGCAGAGGGAGCAGAGTACTCATGTAGAGTCTTCTCGAAGTTGGGGTTGGCCATAGGAGTTGATGTAGATGGCACAAAGGAAGCTGGGTCGACTTCAGACGTACCTGGGAGAACCGAAATGAGTTCTAGCTCTCCTTACAAGTGACTCAAGATCTTCAGTGAAATTCGGCGATAAGTCGAAACCAGTCATGCACTTCCTGTCTTCATCATCTAAAGACAAAGAAGACAATCAAGGTTAGCCTGCATTGAGAACTGCTTTACCCTATCATGATTATAAACATATGCAAAGTGTTGTCTTGTTATCCTTTAGCCTTCACCGGCAACGGCGCCAGAAATGCTTGTTCACATTTCTTAACGTCATCACTAGGTTTGTATCCCCGGTAACGGCGCTAGAAATGCTTGTCGGCATTCCTTAACATCATTGCTAAGTTCGTGAGTTCCTATCAACGATGCCAGAAATGTTCTGATAGTAATCCTAACGTTACGAAGAATCCGTAAGCGCACGGATATACCATTGTAGCATTTCCCCAAAGGAGTATTCCAAAGGGTATCGAATCCAAGGAAGGCATGGTTGGATTAACAAGTGCAACACTATTGCAATGAGTATAGATCAATGACGAGAATAAGTCAGATTCCAAACACAGGGGTAAGATATGATAATGATGGGGTAGTGTGAACACACCCGAACTCGTTCTCTCTATGGTACACTACGACTTAGGAGGCAACATACGAGTTAGCTCTAGGTTCTAAGGTACTAAACATATAAAGTTAGTAGATACCAGTCAGTCACATAAGCATTGTATGAATATCATCTCAGCACCCAGGCACAAACTGGGAGCTAACCGCCTGCGTCACTTCCGCACGGCGTCGGTTGTTAGATTTTAGACTCCTACAGCGTACCCGAACGTGGAGGAGTACAAAGGGTCTAACGGCTGTCACTACCACGGCCTACCTCTATCAATCCGTGGGGCATGCTCATATGCAACGCAGCTACTCAATCTAAGCACCATGCTTGCATTGTTAACTAGACACTGACCGGCCCAGGCTATTGTGACCTAGGTCAGTGCCACCAGATAACTGGCCACTTACACCGAGTACCGTAGCTTGAACTCGAACTTCATACAACACAAACACGTGATCTAACTGGATCAAACTAGGCTAGTCATACAAACAGATTTGTGTTCTACTATGTCTATTCAACAGGATCAAAGGGTCGTGTTCGTGAAGAACACGAGCCTCTAACTTATGAACAAACAACGAAGAGTAAATCTTCCGTCAAGTGGATCGAAAGGCCTTATTCATCAAGAACAGGGACCTCTAAATGATGAACGAACGAAGAACACTTGAACGAATCACCCATATATGCTAACACTACTTTATATGAAATAGCTGAATAACTAAAGTAGATCAAAGTCATACAATAAAATAAAGATACAAGAGAACTCATACCTAGATCCCAAAGTAGACTTGGAACCTGAAGTAGAACTACTCTAGCCTACCTCCCAGCCTTGGAAACTAAAAGTGAGAGAGGAGTTGGAAAGTGAGTTGGGTTAGAAATGAGTCCCCTCCCTTTTATTTATAGGCCTAGGACAACTTCGTGAGAATGGCGTGAGCACCCCGGGAGTGGACCAGGAGCCAACTAGGAGGCACCATGTGGAAGCCCCTGAGTGGTGGCCACAAGGTCGACGTCGGCCACACTGTGGTCCCGACTGTGGGCCCCACTGCTCGGGTGTGCTTTCTCCGTGTGGTTGTCCTCGAGTTTGAGGCAGTTTGCCTGCCTGTGGGCCCTTCAATCCATGTGACGTCCACGTGTCGCCCTCTGATTCGTCGGGGTTTGCTTCCCTTGGATTGGTGACATGGCTTGCATGCATGGGATCCTAAGTGGCAGCCCTTCCTTGGCTGAGGTGACGTGGCATGGACCATAGAAGGTGAGTCATCACTTCTTTTATGCTTATTTTACCTCCAATCACAAAAGCTCCAAGGACAAGTGGAACTACATTATTCTTAACTAAATGCGCGTAAGAAATGCCTTTTGCTCCTTTATTCATGAGTATATTGACGGCTAAAGTAGGCACTTAACAGCCATCAACAGCAAACGGGGTAAAATTGAACCCCAAGAAGTGCATCTTTAGGGTGCTGCACGGCATGCTCTTGGGCTTCATTGTCTCCCAGCGGGGCATTGAACCCAACCCTGAGAAAGTCTCGGCCCTCGATCGCCTGGGGCCAATTTGAGACCTAAAGGGAGTGCAGAAGGTCTTGGGTTGCCTGGTGGCTCTGAGCCGCTTCATATCACGTCTTGGTGAGAAGGGCCTACCCATGTACCGGCTCCTGAAGAAGCACGAGCATTTTTCTTGGACCACCGAGGCCTAGGAAGCTCTCGACAAGCTAAAGGCGACGCTCGCGCGCGCTCCAATCCTGACACCACCCCAGGACGGCGAGCCTCTGTACCTCTACGTCGCCGCAATGACCCAGTGGTCAGCGTGCTCATTGTCATGGAGAGAACATAGGAAGGCCACACCTTGCCTATCCAGAGGCCGGTGTACTACATCAGTGAGGTGCTGTCTGAAACCAAGATGCGATATCCACAGATCCAAAAGCTGCTCTACGCGGTGGTGCTCGCCAAGTCAAGCGCACTACCGAGGCCCATCCTGTCACCGTGGTCTCATCTTTCCCCCTGGGAGAGATAGTTCGCAACCAGGACGCCTCGGGTAGAATTGCTAAGTGGTCGGTGGAGCTCATGGGTGAAACTCTCACCTACGCGCCGCGAAAGGCGATAAAATCGCAAATCTTGGCAGATTTCATCGCTGAGTGGACCGACACTCAGTTGCCCCCGCCCCAGATCCAAGCTGAATGCTGGACCATGTACTTTGATGGGTCGGTGATGAAAACAGGTGCAGGCGCGGGCCTGCTCTTCATCTTGCCCCTCGGAGAACACATGCGCTACGTGGTACGCCTGCACTTCCCCGCATCCAACAACATGGCGGAGTATGAGGCCCTCCTTAGTGGCCTCCGAATCACCATCAATCTCGGCATCAAGCGCCTGGACATCTGTGGAGATTCTCAGCTGGTGATCGACCAGGTGATGAAGGAAGCAAGCTGCCACAACGAGAGAATGGAGGCGTATTGCAACACAGTGCACAAGCTCGAGGACAAGTTCTATGGCTTCGAGCTCAACCACATCACACGCAAGTACAACGAGGAGGCGGATGAGCTAGCCAAGATTGTGTCAGGGTGAATCACCATTCCCCGAATGTCTTCGCCTGTGACCTCGCCAAACCATCCGTTGATTTCGGCAAGGTGGCCCAGGTCCTGGATGGACCCTCGGGGGCTACCCCCTCGAAGTCTACGGGCATCGAGCCAATGGACGAGGACCCCTCGAACGGGGAACTCGAGGCTTGTGACCCCGAGGGGACTTGGGTGGACGAAGCCAAGGCTATGGAGATCGACGAGGCCCCATCCTCTCTCGGGGTGGCGGGCGACCGACTACCTGGATCGGCCAGGGAACTACCCTCGGTCTTCCGTCGTGATCGACAAGGAGTTGTACAAGCACAGCCCCTCGGGGATTTTGCAGTGATGCATCCCATTCCTGAGGGTCGGGAGCTGGTCCGAGACATTCATGCCGGTGTATGCGGCCACCACGCGGCGCTGCGCACCCTCGTAGGCAACGCGTTCCGCCAGGGTTTCTACTGGCCCACGGCGGTCGCCGACACCAGCGAGGTCGTGCGCACCTGCGAAATGTGCCAATTCTATGCTCACAAGACACAACTCCCAGCTCACGTCCTCCAAACCATCCCCATCACATGGCCTTTCGCTATGTGGGGACTGGACCTCGTCGGGCCCCTGCGGAAGGCGCCCTTATTGGTTGTGATCGACAAGTTTTCAAAATGGATCGAGGCACGCCCAATCAGCAACCTCAGATCCAAGCAGGCTGTGCTGTTCTTCACGGACATTGTCCATAGGTTCGGGGTACCAAACTCCATTATCACAGACAACGGCACCCAATTCACCAGCAGAAAGTTCCTGGAATTCTGCGACAACTACCACATCTGTGTGGATTGGTCGGCTGTCGCGCATCCACAGACAAACGGCCAAGTGGAGCGTGCCAATGGCATGATTCTACAAGGCCTCAAGCCAAGGATCTTCAACAAACTGAATAAGTTTGGCCGAAAGTGGGTTCAGGAACTGCCCTCGGTTATATGGAGTCTTAGAACGACCCCGAGCAGGGCCACGAGATTCACCCCGTTCTTCCTTGTCTATGGCACGGAGGCCGTCCTCCCCACAGACCAGGAGTACGGGTCCCCGAGGCTCAGAGCTTACCAAGAGGAGCAATACCAGTGGGCTCACGAAGACTCGTTGGATCATGTGGACGAAGCGCGAGATGTGGCCATCCTACACTTGGCAAGACACCAGTAGTCCCTTCGGTGATACCAAGTGCAAAGGATCCAGCGTCGAGACTTCAGCAAGGGCGACCTGGTGCTGAGGTTACGGCAAGACAACCGGGGCCGACACAAGCTCTCACCGCCATGGGAAGGGCCCTACATCGTCACTGAGGTACTCAAGCCCAGCACGTACAAGCTCGCGAATGAGAAGGGCGAAGTCCTCACCAACGCTTGGAACATCCAGCAGCTACGTCGCTTCTATCCATAAAATTCCATGCTCTTTTGTACATATCGGGAATCTCATACTCGAAATTGTAAATCAATACACAAATAAAAACAGGGCGACTTGGTTTTACCCTCACTGTGGCCTCGATAAACCAAGTCCCCTCTACAGCAACGGGCACCCCCAAAGTTCCCTGATTTTTTCGCAAAACTAACTTTTTCTTTCAAAAAATGTCAACATGTTACGCCTCAAACGCTAGAAGAGATAGAAGTCGGGCGTGAACGACTAAGGATGGGGTCGGCCGAGCCGCGGGACCGCCTACGCCTCCGAGAGGATACAACATCCCCCTCACCACCCTACACCTAGGTTGTTCATGTACGCAAACTTCCTGGCCGAAATTTCTCTAAGACACAGGGAAAATGTGATGGCATACTAAAACAAACTTGTAAACGAAATTATACAATAAGGTTCGAATTGTTTGTTACAAAAATAGGCACTTGGCCAAATTCCTAACACAAACTAATGGGCCTCGAGGCCCAGATTCTCAGGGCGCACGGGGGCTTGGTGCAGCGGCAGCTTCGCCTTCATCCGCGTCAGGGAACAAGTCCACGTCAAATAGCTCGGCAAGTGCTGCAGCAGGGTCCGTGATGGTGGCGTCCGCTTGGTTGATGGTGTTGAGCTCGGCGTTGTCGTCAAGCCCCTCGGAGAGGACGTAGCGTCCGCAGGTCGAAATCGACAAAGTAGTGCATCGAGACCAGTCCCAGGGTCTTCTGAACGCCAAGTCGAATGGCGGCTCGTAGGCGCTCGACGACACGGCCGCCCAGGGACTTCAGGTGGCTCGCTATCGAGCGTCAAGACTGGGCCTCGGCCCCTGATCTCTCAACACACCACGAGGGCGGCAGCCTCGGGACTGGAGCTCCTCCTCGGCCTTGGGGTAGGTGACTTGGAGAGCTTCCATCTCCGCCAACGGGTTTGCCAAGTCCCTTTGCAGCCCTGCAGCATGAAAGTGAGCATCAGAACGAGCCTCGAAGGACTCGTGGAAAAACCAAAGGAGCCGGGCTACAACACCCTCGATGCGCCGCTTCCCCTCCTCGAGCTTGGCCCACACCGAGTCGGCATCCCGCGGCAGCCCGGGATCGAGGCGCCCTCTCCTCGAGAGTGGACCTGCAGGCCTCGACTGAGCTCTCCCGCACCAGACCCTGAGTGCTCGCCGCCGCCGCCGGATCTGGAGCTGGGAAGTCGCCGCCGCGACAAACGCTTCTCGCTGCTGAAGCGTAGACCTCGCACCCTCAAGTGCCGTTGTGACACCCCAGGTTTTCATTAGGGTTAATTACCGCTAATGAACTCGTCAAATGTGTTGACTCTGGTCAAACCTTGGTCAACCTGGGTCATCACCTCGAAAACCTAGCCAACAATCACTAATGGTCAACCCTTGATCAAACCTTGATCAAACCTCGGTCAAACCCTAGCTAAAACCCTAGTCAAACCCCTTTGACACCCCTAGTCCTTCTAGAACTTTTGCCGCGTTCTCCAAATTTCACCTAAACACTTCAAATTCTCCCAATACAAAAGTTGTGCAGTTTTTCATGAGACACAACTTTCATGTTGAGTGGCATTTGAAATTTGAAGTGGAAAATGGTGTAAAACGTTGGTCAACACCCTCAGTTACTATTCATTAGTGCCATGAAAAGTGCCAAGTTGGCAAGCCTTTTATGCAAAATCGGTTGAGATAAACACCCTAGAGAATTTGTAAAAGTTGTAGAGCATCGAATGATCTTCAACTTTGGTATAGGTCACTTGGGGCACTTCAGTTCAAATTTTTGGAGAAAAATCCGGTCAACACAGCCTAAACCAAACTGTTTTGCACCGGAACGCGAGCACGCTGACGCTGACGTCAGCCGGCCCGCGCCACGACGCCACCGTGCCGTCATGCGCGCACGCCGAGGCAGCTGCGATCGCCTCTGTGCATGGCGCCTCGGTCCTTGTCTTGCCGACGCGTGCGCGGGGCAGCCGGGTCCACGCGCCGCGCTCCCATGCGACGGTCGTCCGCGCCGCCTTGCGCCATTGGCCATCCGCGCCGCCGCACGTCACCGCCCCCCTAGCCCATGCTGTGCCCATACCGTGACTTGCCGTCGTGTTGACTCGAGCAAACCGCCTTCAAGCACGCTGGCCGCCTATTTAAGCCCCGCCTCCCTTCCTCCTCGCGCGGGCACCGAGCGCCGTCCGCCATTGTTGCTGCCACGGAGCTCTCGCTCCGCCGCCCCTCACCACCGCCTCCCGTGCACTCTAGCACCTCCCTCACACCACACTCGAGCTTCCACCACCACAAGTTGCTCCGCTTTGCCTCGGGCTTCGCTGGAATTCGGGCTGCGGCGGCCGCACCGCCATCGCCTCGCCCGCCTACACCCTCCAATCAACCCAAGGTGAGCATGCCTTGCGCCTGGTCATTCCCGCCAAGTTGGCCTCCTCACGGCGAGCTCCACTCGGAGGGACCCCCAGGCATTGATTGCAGTCTTGCAGGGCCCGGGTGGTAAATGCCGAGGGCATGGTTGTGAATACAGAAAAACTTCCAGGGCCTGAGTGTAAAGAGATTCTTCCCTTTTTGTGTAGTTTTGTCTGAATCTTGGAAAATTCATATAAAATCACAAATAAATCAGAAAAATGCAAACTCATTTTTGTTGGTTTCCTTGTGAATAAATCTACAACTTTTGCAAAGCATCTATACACTTTTGAGTGATAGTTTTTGCATGAAAAATTGAAATCTGTTTAAACTCGATCTGCTGTAGTTCAAAATCTACATGTGATATTGAGTTGCTTTTTGGATATGTTGTGAGTAATGCCATGTGTGGGCCCTACACCAAAATTTGAACAAAGTTACTAAGTAAATCTTTTAATACGATTTATTTTGTATTTATGATGACTCTGCCTAAATGAATTTTATAGGTTAAAATAAATATATTTTTGTACCCAACTTCTGGGTATGATCTTAAAATGCCTAGGTGCACCTTTTCTGAATTAATCATGATATTAGGACTGCTAGAAATATTTGTTCCGGATTTATGCTTAGTTTTAATCATAAATGCCTAGTTCAAGATCTAAAATAGCTCTTGATGTATTTGTTGGTTTCCTAGCCTTGTTTTAAGTCAGAGGTGATGTAGGAGAAAATTTAGATCCAGAAGTGATGTATTTATTTTTGTATGCATTTATCTCATTTGTGGTAGCTAGAAATGATATTTTGGTATATTTAATTTTTATAGCTCAAGCAAGTGTGCATGTATGGTCATTGGCTTAAATTAGAGTTAGTGAGCTCAGTGAGCACCATCCATGACTTTTTATAAATTATTTTGATGAATAAAAATGGAGAAGTCATTTTGCACTTAATAATAAGTTTAATTGGAAAACCATCACTACTATCTTTATGAACCCTATGATTGTGTTGTGGAAATGGTTAGGAGCTGAAAACCACCCTTGTTGTTGTGTGCAAATAAATAAATTTATTTATTTAAATATGTACACAGTCACTGTAAAGAGAAGGATAAACATTAAAGCACTTCATAATATTCTTTAAAAAGGAAGAGTATGCTGAATATATTTTATCTAGGTGAAAATGGTCAACCATGTACCTCCTTGTTATCATGTGTTGCTGTTTTTATTTAAATTAATTTCACCACTAATTATTGCATATGCATCCTCCGTGTAGAAGTTTCCGACGGTAGCTACACGCTTGTACCGGCTGACGAGGACGAGGGAGCGGGAGGAGACGTGCACTACGTGTCCGTAGAGCAAGACCCGGACCAAAGTCCGGAAGGTTGTTTGTCCGCTTGCGCTGACGAAGGTAAGCCCCTGTTTATCATTAACCTATGTGTTTCTTTTTAAGCTTCTGAATTTATCTTTGATTATCTATGTGCATTTACGTTCAGGAGTTGAATTGAAACCCTAGTTGCATGATCCCTAAGTACCCATGATCTTTTACTAGTATGCTAGGTCGCTAGTTGCTATGCTCTAAGGAACCTGTACAAGTCGAGTGATGTTCATCACTCGCGAGAATAGGATCTTCCTTATGGAATCACTATAATTGTTAATGGATTGCTCATGTGGTAAGAGCATGGGATTGGGCTCCGGTCCAGTGGCTTCGTGGGTTAAGTGTTTGAACGTACTAAGCACTTGTCGGAAATGGGCACGGTAAGCCTAGTACCTAAATGAGGTGGTGCGGGAACTTTGCGCTACTAATCTTAGGGTTGCGGCCCCGGGCTCGCCACCTGAGTACTTGCGTGAGGCTGGGTGACCTTGGTGGTGTAGCCCAGTAAACCTTGTACTTAAGACTATAGCATCCGATCCCAATCCGAGGAATGACGGGAACTGCCTGGTTGGTGAACTCTTAGTGAGGGCACCTCCCGTGTGTTTAGGTCTACCTTGCAAGGTTTGAATCAATCGATTGTCGGCCTCTCACCGTTATCTGAGACTACTTAATCTACTGGCCATGATATCCCTTATGATGGAACTTTGTGAACATTGTTATTTGATTAATTGTATTGTACAACTTATGATTGCAATAGTTGCTTATCTAGTAATGATTACTTCTACTAGAACTTGAGCTAAAATGTGAAAGTAAGGATTCACTACTTAGCAGCTTTTTGGCAAAACAAACCCACTAGCCAGAAGCCTTGCATGATTAGAGGTAAAGTCTTTTATTTTAGACGGGTAAGCCTTGCTAAGTATTAGTATACTCAGCCTTGCTATAAACGGTGCTTTCAGGTAATACATGTGATGTATGGCTTGGAGAAATTCCACCCAGCTGGGAGCTGGAATGGGTGGATGATGACGAGTGATGGCATCATGGACGGCCTCCTTTGATGCTTATTGTACTGCTTAGTTAATTTCCGCTATCTTAATAAACTCTGAACTATTTACCTTCATGTCAAGAACCATGATTTGTAATAATGGACCCTACGGGGAAGAATTTCTTTAAT
The DNA here is from genome assembly GCA_022644695.1 of Cenchrus purpureus. Taxonomy (NCBI): domain Eukaryota; kingdom Viridiplantae; phylum Streptophyta; class Magnoliopsida; order Poales; family Poaceae; genus Cenchrus; species Cenchrus purpureus. Next base: position 88,490,659 of record CP053454.1, read on the forward strand.
TTGTAAGGCACTCTGGACTCTCCTTCGTGGGAGTTTTAATATATACGTTTCGATTCTCTGTGTGTGATTCAAGTGATTTACCAGGCATTGACCCGGCAACACTCAATGGGATGATTCTTTATTATCACTTAATGACCAAATGGAGTGGTTTAGGCGATAGTACGGAATTATCTCGGATGGGGTTGTCACAGCCGTGCGCTCGAGCTGGAGCTGGGCCTGCGCCTCCTCACGCGCGGCGCGCTCCTGCTGGAGCTGACCCTCGACCGCCACCAATGTGTCGCTCTTGTCCTTGAGGGCGGCGCCTAGCTGCTCGGCCTCCTGGACCTTCTGCTCGGCCTGGGCGAGCCGAGCCTGCACCTCCTCGAGCGCCTTGCGCTCCTGCTCAGTCTGGGCCTGCACCTCGGCGAGGTCCGTGTCCTTCAGCACGAGCTGGGACTTGACCTCGCTAAGCGCCACACGCTCCCGCTGGAGCTCCCCCTCCCTCATGGTCAGCGCCTCCTCCTTCCCCCGCAGCGCGGCGCTGAGCTGCTCGGCCTCCTTGGCCTTCTGCTCCGCCGCGGCCCGATGAGTATCACGGTCCTGCTCCACATAGAGCCGGGCATCGTCGTTCCTGAGGGCGCTCGTCTGCAGCTCATACAGCTGGAAGCGAAGACGGGTCACCTCTGGGCCCAGCTCCTCGTTCGCCTGGTGCACATCCTCGAGCTTGGCGTGTAGTCGGTGATGTATGAAACCTTGTCCCCGGCCTGCAACCGCAATCGCTATCAAGAGAGAAGAAGAAAAACCCAGATGAGATATGGGCAAAAATAGAGAAAGGGGGAACGGCGAGAACACGAACACACGCACCTGGAAGATCTGCGCCGCGTCGTTGGAGTGGAGCGCGAGGGCATGGCGGAGCGAATTCTGCATGGTGAGGCCGATCAGGTAGAACTGCTACCACGCACTATGCTCCACCTCCGCGGTCCGCACCAGCGAGTCCGGGACCCTGGGCTAATCAAGCCCCACACCCACACTTCGGGAACCTCGCCGACAGCGGGCTGGCGCGATGAAGACGCGCCGACTTCCTGCTGGCCCCCAGGCCACATTTGCGGAGCCCCGGATCCAAGTCTGAGCGTCGCCTCCTCCCACGGATCGGCGCCGGCCGCTGGCGCCGGCAGCGTCACCTGGCCGTCAGGCCTCATCCGCGGCGCCTCGGGCCCAAATCCAGGCGTCACCTCCTCCGGGTCGGCGACGAGGCTGCCCGCCCGTAGCCACGCCACGCGGGCGGATCCTCCTGTTCAACCGCAGCTGCCGCTGGCGGGGCCATCCCCGCCACGTCGGTTCGAGGGGCCTCCCCACTCGAACGATCTCCAGCCTCCAGGCCGGCGGTGTGGGCCTTTTCCCTCCCCTGCGTGGCTCCCCGCGTGATCGCCGCCTGAAGAGAGATCGCGACCGCCGCCTTCGACCGCGGCAGTCTCGCTGAGCGGGGTCCCGTCGTGCGCGGTGCGTCACGCACCCCCGCCTTAAGCGCCTTGGCGGGCATGAGCACGGGGGCGACAGGCGCGCCCGTGCGGCTGACAGAGAGGGAAGAGGAACATCAAAAATCCGATCAACAAAATCAAGCGAAATGAAACCAACACACGACTCACCGCTGGGGTGCCGCCTGGCGCTTACGCTTCTTTGAGGCGCTCAGGGGCGGTGCGCCCCTCGAGCTGGGCGCATCCCTCGAAGGGGCGCCTCCACCAAGTGGCACCGTGCCCGCCGCGAAGGTGGGCGCGAGGCGAGCCCGCGCCGTCGAGGACGCGGGCTCAATAATAACTTCCTTGCCCTTGGCCCCGGGGGCCAAGGGCACTTCTTCCTCCTCCCCTTCTCTGACGAGCAGCTCCTCGCCATCACTGCTCTCGCTGTCTGTATTTTCTGGAGTCAGCGGGAGGGAGCGACCCTCTTTCTCCCGCTGTGCCGACTCTAGATTATACGCTTCGAGGCGGTCCTGCCTCCTCTTCTTCTTTGCCTTCGCCGCGTCTACCCTCGCCTTCTACTCTTGCTGATGGGCCCAGTTGGTCGCGTGAGAATTGGGCATAGGCGGGTCCGAGGCGTAGGCACCCTTGCGGGTCAATCCCTGCCACCACAATAACAATTAACGTTAGCAACCAAAATGAGTTAACCCGAAATTAGCGAGATTGGGGGCAATTCCTTACCAACGAAATGTAGCACTCTTCGGGGCGCATCTTGAACGACCACAAATCCTCATCCTTGTCACACAGGTGCCCACGGCCTCGCCTCGCTGTCACAGACGTCTTGGGAGTGGCTCGGCCGGCAACCACGGCTGGCCGCCGGGATCCGCATTTTTCCGTCATGCTGTAGATCGGGAGCGCCCTCTCCATGAGAGGGATCACCTGCCGCCGGTGGAATTGCGCAATGACGGTCGCTGCGGTCAGTCCCGCCCGATCCAGCATGCGCAAGGCCTTGAGGTAAGGCTCAAGCTTGATCCGCCGCGTGGGGCACGACACCTCACGACGGCATCGGGCGCTCCGTCAGACTTCTCGGTACGGCAGGAGCGTCCGTCGTTGCAGAGGTAGAACCACCCCTTCTCCCACTCCGCATTGTTGGACGTCATGGTGTAGGGCGGGTAAAGGTCCTTCCCCCTGTCGCGCAACGCGAACGTAAGGCCGCCAGCGCGGACGGGCCGGCACGTGCCCTTCACACCACTGGTAACCGTGTGGAGCTCACCCCGGAAGAGATGAACCCACAGGTCCCAAGAGGCATGGACTCCCATGAACCCCTCACAAACGGTGACGAAGGTCGCCACCTGCGAGATGGCGTTGGGGGCGAAGTTGTGGAGCTCCACCTCGTAGTAGTAGCAGAGTCCCCGCATGAACTTGCTCGCTGGGGTGTTGAATCCCCGCTCGTGCAGGTGAGCGAAGCTCACCACATACCCCTCTGGGGGGTTCGGCTCTCGGTGCTGCAGTGGTGGCACCAACCACTTCGGCCTCGCCGAGTCGGTAATGTCCGCCAACTGCCCGCCGGTGACGAGCCCCGCAGGGTGTGCTCGTCCATGCTCGACCGGCTCCACGGCGAGGCTTCGACGTACTTCACCATGGCTGAGGAGAGTGGGCAGCGGGGGACGCGATTGGATCAAAGCTAAAGGGTGCGCTCGGATCTCTCGCAGCAAAGCTCAAGGGCGCAGGGGAGACGAAGGCTAGAGCTGCGAACGAGAATGGCTAAGGTAATTTTTCCCCTGCGCCTCCTATCTTATATAGAGTAGGGGGCGCGGCGTGCAACCGTAGTAAATGCGGTGGGTGCCGCTCATCACCGACGGCAGGGCCCCACCACCCTGAAACCAGCGCGTCCACGTACACACGCCATCATTATGGCGCAGTGAAACCGGGGGTACTGTGGCACGTCGCCTCAATCCCGTCAGCCACCTGCATCATTTCGCCTGAAAAGGCGTGCCCACTCTGCCCGTTTAAGTGCCACGTCAGCCACGACCGTTCGTGCATGGCCACGATCCGGTCCACGACCGGAGACCAAGCAACGGGAGTTCCTTCCAAAGGAAGGTAACTCCTCGAATCCTATCAACCAGGGGATCGAGGCCTGACCCCTCGAGAAGATTTGAATGGACACTCAGGTCGAGGGGGTCAGGGGTGCCCCCAAACACGCTTGCTCGAGACTGCCCTCGAAAGCAAGGTTCGAGGGACGCCTAGCGCCTCTCCCCGAAATCTCTACTGATCAGTGGCTCGAGGCCCGGCCCGCTGAGGGTATGACGGGCGCCACAGATGCACCTCATAACGTGGCCGTTATTGATCAGTGGTTCGAAGCCTGGCCCAACGAGGGTTCGACAGGCGCCGCAGATCAACGAAGACGGGGACGCACGACGCTCCCCGCAAGGCCCTACTGATCAGAGATTCGAGCCCTGACCTGCGAAAGGTTCGAACAGGCGTTTCAGATCGACGGAGTCAGGGATGATCAGGGCGTGCGCAAACGAGCCTATCCCCAAACGAGAAGTTCGGGGGCGCCCCATAGTTCGTGTTCAAGGCCAGACGAAGGCAGCTAGTCGAGGGATCCCATCGAGGGAGAGCTTCCGTGCCCTCGGTCCCAATCGAACGGTACCGAGCCCTACCTAGCAAACCTCTGCGGGCGCTCTTATGGACGTGTCTCCGGACCACGAGCCGACCCTTATCGAACGGGGCACGGATGCCCATTTGAACTACCCATTAACAGCTCAACGAAGCATCCATGACTCGTGGCCCGCTCGAAGGGAAGCATGGATTGCCTCACCCCTCCTCCCTGCGGAAGGGCGACGAGGGTCGTAATACGAAGCCAAGGACCCTCCCTGATCATCCCCACCTAGGCCGAGGCTCGAGGGCTCCTTGCAACACGGCCATACCCTCTGAATGTGTCACGCGGTTACGAAGATCCGTGAAGGGTCGCCCCCTCCCAAAGGACAACGAGCAAACCCTCGAGTTCGCTCCGGATAGGGTCGACTTGCCTCACAGCGTAGATCACCGAGCAATGCACCGAGGCTGGCTGAAACAAATGCAGCACGAGCCCATCACTCAACATTTATAAAACCTTGCACGAGTGCACGCACTCCTCCAAGGCTTCGGGGGCTACACCCAGCGGGTCTTAGCGCCCCCACGGAAAACCGCACACACTCAAAGGGAAAAGTCCCACAAGGAGCTACCAGCCTTTGCGGAGCTGATCACCATTTCAGCAAAGGCTCGGGGGCTACTGTCGGTGACGGCCATAAGGGGTCCCCTAACTAAGGGGAAAATCACCCTCTTAAAACGCAACCACTCCTAAAAAACCCCACGTGTTAACAAGGAGAAACACGGCCCACCACGGCCCAACACCGAGCGGGCCCATCTATCGAGGGCTCTCACCCACGCAGCGGATCTCTGCCTCGCTTGAGGGTCCCAGCCGCCCTCGAGCCAAACCGCCTCGCTCGAGGGTTCGCACCCCGCGAACAGGTTTTCGCCTCGCTCGAGGGCCTAACGCCCCTCGAGCGGATCTCTGCCTTGCTCGAGGCCAACCCTCGACCAACACCGCCCCACTCACTCCATCCGACAAAGGCATTAAATGCCCCGGCCCACCGCGAGTGCCATAGTCAAGGTAAATCTCCCCACGCTGCTCCACATCGCCTGGGAATCCAACCCCGTCACTATGCGGCCAACTCCCGTCCTTGTTCAGCCATCCCGGCCAGACAGCTGGCTGCCTCGTGACAGGATGTGTCATTCCAAGACACTGTGCCACCTACTCCCGTCCTCCCCCCACGGCGAGCCCCTCGAAAGGGCATGGGGGCACCCTCAAAAGGTGTACGGACGGCGACCGGACGCACGATCTGGGCGGCGCTGTGGCGCGGATCGCGCGGAGCACGTCTTCTCCACCAGCTCGACTGCGGCCATTCCGACCTGTGGCCATCCCCTTCAGCGCCATTCACGGCACCGCGGCGCCTACGACAAGACGCCACCACACCGACGCCTGTGCCGCCCGGGCTCTCCCCTGCAGGAGGACCCTCGAACAGGCATGGGCGCACCCTCGACTGGCGTACGGACGACGACCAAGCGCAGATGCCGGCCAAGGCACCCCTCGAAGCCATCCCCCGACAAGTATAGGAGTCGCCACACCACCCGCGGAAGCCGGCATTCGCCATCAAATCTGCCCCGAAGGTAGAGATTCACCTGGACAATCATCACGCGGTATGTATTATGCCAAGACACCGCCATCTGACACACTATTAAGCAGCATGCTTGTAAGCTGCCTCCCCATAGCCTATAAAAGGAGGAGGCAGATGCCTAGCTGCGGGCATCGCGCAGCACTCACACGACATCACACCACTCGCCCACACCCCAGATATTGGCACTTGCCTCAATCATTCTAGCAGGGACTTGGAGGCTTCTCCTCCTCTCCCGCCTTGCTTGTAGCCCCCCTCTACGAGCACCACCGGTGCGAATCAATACAGTGCGTGAGCACACACTACGCCAAAACGATTTGTCTTGGCACATAGAAATTAGTGTGCAGGCGTCGGCTTTGCACCCGCCCGGTGAGAAGGCCTAGTCTGGCGGGCAACATACCACCCGCCACACAAATGGTCCCATTTGTGCTGGCGGGTGGCTTATGTCGCTCGCCAGCAGAGATGCACACAGTCACTTGAAAATTTGAATTTTTCAAATGACCTCAAATGGAGAAACTCTCAACATGAAAGTTGTAGATCCTAAGAAGTTATGAAACTTTGTAGTTTACACTTTTTTATTTGAAATCATATTGCCAATGAAATTCAAATTTGAATCTCTCAAATTTGAAATTCAAATTTCGTAAACGACCTCAAATGGAAAAACTCCCAACACAAAAGTTATAGGTCTCAGAAAGTTAGGAAACTTTGTAGTTGACAAGTTTTTAATTTGAATCCATTTAGAGCCTTAAAAAACCGATTTACACTCGGTGTGGTATAATATGAGTAGAATCAAAACTGCATATAGACGCATATGAGTGTGTGGTGTAGTGGTAGAGGAGGCTTCACGCGAGGAGAGAGGTCGTAGGTTCGAACCACGGCAGCCGCGTAGCGGCGCGACTTTACGTGAAAAAATACGCGACTTGCGACGGGGCGGGTGGGTGGCGGGCCGGTGGGGCCCCTCCCTAAAAAAGATTTTTTTTGCAGTTTATTTTGGGTTTTTTAGCGCTGGCCCGAAAACCTCAGTGCTGGCGGGCGACTTAAGCGCCCGCCAGCACTATTGGCGGGCGGACAACCGCCAGCACTAAGGTGATTTGTGCTGGCACAAGGTCGCTGGCGGGCGCTCCACCCGCCAGCAAAGACCACTTTTACTCGTCAACACAAATCGTTTGTGTCCTAGTGACACTCTGCTAGACGTACGGCCCCGTGGCCGGAACCAACCATTAAGAGGCTAATCACAGCACAATTCACTAGTTAGTGTCAGAACTAATCCTAACACCGACATTTTGTTAAAGTCTATCCGAACTTATCGTGTTGTTCATAGGCATATGGAATTACGGGTGTCGATGCATGCATGAGACTTCAAAAATTATGTTTTATATTTGCTACCATCATAAAAAAATGACGCATACACATGGTTCATAGTGGGCTTTTACTACTTTATTAAGGCCCACAATAGCGCTCCTATAGGGATAACAACTACCTTATGCGATCGAATAATCTCTAACCAGTGATGTCAGTTTTGAAACATGCCGTGGTGTCAACATGAGGTTGGTGGTTTGACTAGACACTTCTCCGTCCAGTACGTTGAAAAGTATATAAGCTGGCTAATTATAATATATTCTAACAACGTGCAAACAAATGGGCATTGCTCATGTGGAACACTGAATATGTTCTTCGAGAGAAACTGATCCATCACCTTAGTTAAGTATTTGGCATGTATGTTGCATAGATGCCCTCATCAAATCCTGGCGCAGGTTAACCTCTCAAATCGTCAGCTGATCGACAGCTGTTGTTTGGAGGCATCACTAATTAAGAATGACCATCAGCTCTCCAGCATAAATCTATCCTAGATGAGTTGACGTAAACATGCCTGCTCCCTTATCTCATTCATCCCTCAATGATCATTAGTAAACTAAGGGGTCACATTTTTTTGTAGAAAAATTTGAATCTTATAGTTTTCTGCCTCTGTGACAGCACACACCTATTAAGGGGCCGAATTATATAACATTTTAATTTGCAATCGTGATGTATATCATTCATCATGTACAATCGGGATAACCATGTGAGCAATTAAAAGCTGTGATGTCACTTCTAAAATATATGGTGATGCCATCATTTTTTATGAAACAGGAGGAGCTATGCCCCCTACCGTTTATATATTAAAAAAAGTAGAGTTAATAAGGAACAAACACCAAAAAAAAACAAATAAAAAGGAAAATTACAACACTGACTGTAACCATAAGCCGATGGAAGGATGGAATTTTGCCTTTGCTCTATGGAGAAGTTTTGAGAACTCCTCAATGAAAACTGCCTTGCACCTATTGTCCAGCTCACAAAACCGCTTCTTTCCCCTCCCTGCTACACCCCGAGGCGGAACAACGGCGGTTAGGTTCTCCGCCCCGGCGGCTTCGAATCCTCCCCTCCGTTGTCATCTCCGACGCCGGGAGGTGGTGGATTCAGGTCGGTGGGTCCGGATCTGTGTTTGGCTCCGGCCAATTTGTGTATAGGCTAGTACTTAGGGTAATAATCTAGGTTTGCAGATGGAGGCGTGAGGCGATGACGGCGTTGCTTCCATGGCTGCTCTTTCTCCTCCAGGCGAGATCCGGTGTTTGTGTCGCTGATGGTGCGACCTCCAGCACCTCTTCTGGGAGGTTAGTCTACCTGGGCTGCTGTGGCTCTTGCTTGCACGACACGGCGTGGATGCGGTGAAGCCAGATTGAGTATCGACGCGGCCTTCTTCAACATCTCCGACGGATTCCCCGTCCCTGCGAGCGGTGGCGGCTTGAGGTTCGTTATCCCTCTTTCTTGCGAAAGGGTGGATCTTGTTCGCGTCCCTGGGGATGCGTTCTCTGTCTGTGTTGCTGCTTTGGCTCGCGACACTGGACTGCTGCTCTGGTTGCCGGCGGAGGTGTCAGTGGTGCTACAGTTCTTTTCTTCTTCTTTCGTCCACGAGTGGATGGCCGATGGTCTTTCAGTGGTCATGATGCGGCCTGGAGGTCCGACGGAGATGGCCGATGTGCTCGGGAGGCAGTTTACTCGGCTTCGTCGCCTCGCAGTAAGTCCTCCTATGCGGTCTCCATCGTGTGGACTTCGTTGGTGTTCCGGGCACTGGTTTATGCGAGCTTTGGAGTCGCCCGTGGAGAAGGAAGGAGGGTTGATCTCGGTGCCAGTGACCTTTGCCAGCGGCCAGTACGTAGCGTGGAGGCATGCCTCGCCTTTGGGGGTCTTCAATTGTAATTTTCAGTTGTTCTGAGGTGTTTTCTGTAAAACTCCAGGGATGTACTGTGCTACTCTTTTAATATAAGCCCCTTCCGCAAAAAAAAAAAAAAGAAAATTGCCTTGCACCTCTGCACAAAGGACGCCTTATTATCAAAAAATAAAATCATTTCTCACTGTCCAAATGTTCCAGGCCATGAGTATGATTATTTCCATGAAGAACGATTCATCAAGCTGAAGTTTAAATTGCTCCCAAATTTGATATCCTGATAGGTTAGAATCAAGATGTAATCCAACTGTAGCTCAGCATGAGAAAGGGTAGAAGAGAAAGAGATGCAAAACCGTCTCTTCTATGTTATCATGACACATAAAACAATTGTAGCAAGGGATATTCATATTTTTCCTTGTATTTAATCTGTCCTTTAGAATTAACCAGAAGAAAATTTTGTGTTTTACCTGACAACAAGAGTTCCAGATCCATCTGTAAGCTTTGCTGGGTGTGTAAGCTCCATTCCCCCAGATGTAAGTCCAAGAGTCCTCTACCATTATACTAAAAAGATGATTAATAGAATTATGCAATCTGTTGAATTGACTGAAAGCTTCAGTAGACAAGGGCAGATGAAAAAGAGAGTGTAAATTCGTGGCTGAAGCTGCCTTAAATAAAGATATAGAGATGCTAGCGCCCGGACGTCCGATCCGGACGTTAGCATCAGACACTTCATCATCCGTTAGAAAAATTCATGCCGCAACATTGGCCTAATGTTGCATGCAACATCACCCATTGCAACATTGAAAATTGTCATATGAAACATTAGAATACAACAGTTGAAACATTGAAAATACAGAAAAAAAGCTTCAACTACATCTGAACTTCACAAATAATCTTACTACTTGACCCATCTCAAAAGGAAAAATACCATGAAAATGATTTGAAAATAGTACAAAACCAAGATAAATCAAGACATTGGCTGCAAATATTGTAATTTTGGAATCGCAACAGATCAAAACCCTCACCGCAACATGCAAAAACAGTAGATGAAACATGAAACAAAACTAATCTAGAAAAATATTATGTAACATCTTGATTGGTCTGTTTTGACATCTCTACTTATCACCAATTGGAACATTCGAAACCGTCAACTGGAACATCCAAAATTAGTAGTGCAAAATCCCAACATCAACGAATACACATACACATACACATACACATACACATACACATGGTTTAACATGGACTTTTGTAAATTTGTTTCTACTTTAAAGCCTCACAATAAGGGTATCTAAAATAATTATTGTATGTGAATAATCGGTCTAACCAGTGATGTCACTTTTGAAACATTCGGTGATGTCAGCATGAGGTTGCGTGCGCACGCCACGATTTCAATGAGGCTATCGCGGCCCATGTTTCTCATGGTGGTCGTCTGACTAGACACTTCTCCATCCAGTTGGAAATTAAGTAAACTTCCGGTCTAAATAGTCCAAACTAGCTAATTACAATATATTCTAACGACGCGCAAACAAATGGGCATTGGTCATGTGAAACAGTGTGAATCTGTTCTTTGAGAGAAACTGATCACCATCACCTTAATTAGTTAAGTATTTGGCATGTTGCATCAAAATCCCGGAGCAGGTTAACCTCGCAAACGAACAGCTGTTGTTTGGAGCCATGACTAATTAAGAATGGCCATCATCTCTCCAGCCAAAATCTATCCTAGATTGAGATGACGTAAACATGGCTGCTCCCTTTTCTCATTCATTCCTCAAAGATCATTAGTAAACTAAGGGGTCAATTTTTTTTTAGAAAATGAAACTTGAAGTTTTTGGCCTCTGCGATATCACACACCTATTAAGGGGCCGAATTATATAACATTTTAATTTGCAACCGTGTTGTATGTCATTTATCATTTACAATCGGGAATTCTGAATAACCATGTGAACAATTAATCCAAAGATGATGATGCCACTTCTAAAATATGCGGTGATGTCAGCGTTTCTCTCCACTTGCTCCCCTTGTGCTGCCGTAAAAACATGGCTGGCCGGTGCACTTCAAGGACTTGCTTTGGTCTTTGTTATTGATCAATTACATGTGCGTCGTGGTGGTTGGAGCTCGACGACACTACTCCCGGTACATCGTATAAGTAAACTTTCCAGGTTGGCTATAATTCAGTACTAACCATGATCGCGCAGACAAATGCGCTTCTCAGATGCAGAACACTGAACCTGTTCTTTGAATCAAGATGGTATTTTAGTTAAGAATGTCATGTTGCCGCGATGCCCTCAATTAACAAACCCCGGGGTGTGCGTCAATATGCAACCTCGCAAACCGAAAGGCCAAATGATGTTGTTCCAAAGCTGACGTACTCCACTAATTTGTATGACCCGTTTGCACCGAGGCCAGCTTGACGTACTCCACTAATATTCCTTAAGAGAATAATTAATGCATGACCAATTGCATATTCTTGTGGCCAGAAACAGTAGTATCTTAGGATGGAGCCAACGTGAACATATAAACCTTCTCCCTTTTCTTATTTCATCATAGCGTGGCTATTGTGGACCGGACTTGGGAAGTCAATATATATATGATGGCATTATTATATGAGATGATTCAGACGTATGGTTCTTAATGTTGAGGGCATGGGCGCGTGAGGGCAGATGATGACTTGCTCCTTGGAACACCCGGAAGGTCAATTTCTTTGTGCACAATCTTGTCTGGTGGACGATTTTTAGTAGATTTAGATAACTGCACATATTATAATCATTTGTAATAATGAGATTGTTTGTTTGGTTTTGTTTGAAAAAGAGAGATTGTTTGTTTTGTGACCGGATAAAACCCATTGTGAAAACCCAATAATGATATCCTGAAAACCCAATAATGACTATTTAGTACATTTAGAAAACCTAAAGCCTGGGGACATTTTAGGCATCTCTTTTATTTTTCCGTGGCGCAAATGTATTGGTGTGTGTGAGTGGTGCCTTTTCTGATGCATGGTGTGGCCTTTCTAGACCATGTACTTTATTTCTACCTTAATGAAATGACACATAGTTCTCCTGTATTTTCGAGAATAAATGAATTATATCAAGGAAACCTTTGGTGACTAGAGAGGAAAACAATAAAATGCACTACAAGGGTACTTTTTTTTATGACCATGAGGGGTTTCCGTCTACTGATTATACATTAACAATTAAAAAGGTTATGGTACAAACCCAAAAAAAAAAAGAAAAAAATACATCTGAGAGAGCCAAATGTCTATATTAGGATGATAATTCTTCTTTGCTCGATGGGTTACGTATACCTACTATAGAAAACTAGCTCTTTCCTGTAGATTTCTTTGCTTCTTCGTACTGTTGGAATCTGATTATCAAAGATGAAGTTATTTCTGGCTGTCCATATACTCCATGCTATAACAGAACAATTATTTCCATGAAGAAGGGTTTAGCAATCTGATTTCTAAGTGTTTAGCAATCTGATTTCTAGTCAGCGAGCACATGTCCATATGCATATCATTCATCAGCATACTTTGTGGATTAATCAAATATTGGTGGATTGTCGCCACCGAATTAAAGGGGTGAAACATCTTGTCTACTATTCAAATTGTGAACATGGGATATCATGTTTTGTTAATGTCTAACTTAACCCATCATGTTGTTCATCGGCATATGGAATTATGGGTGTCGATGCATGCATGCATGCAACTTCAAGAATAATGTTGTATATATATTTGCTACTATCATAAAAAAGAATTGACGCATACACATGGTTTAGCATGGGCTTTTGTATCTTTTTGACTACTTTAAGGCTCCAATAGGGATATCTAACAACTACCATATGCGATCCAATAATCTCTAACCAGTGATGTCACTTTTGAAACATGTGGCGTCAGCTTGAGGTTGGTGGTTTGACTAGGCCCTTCTCCGTCCAGTTGGAAAGTATATAAGCTGGCTAATTAAAATATATTCTAACATCATGCAAACAAATGGGCATTGCTCATGTGGAACACACTGATGAATCTGTTCTTTGAGAGAAACTGATCCCCTTAGTTAAGCATAAGGGCATGTACAGCCCGTCTATAAGGTCCATCATCTGTAGGACGGTAGTTTTGCAAAAAAGACCCCACCGCTCCCCACCGACGGCCTCTGCTGCTACACACCAGCGACGGGGTGTCCCGTTCCCGATCCTGAGCGGCCGACGCGGCTGTGCGGCCGTCTCCAGGCGACGCCGGGCTGGATCCCGCACTCCGCCCCTCCCGCGTCAAATCCTCCGTAGCTCCACCCCCTCCCGCGCTCTGCGCCCTTCCCCGCCAAATCCTCCGCACTTTCTTCACAGGGAAGGAGATCGAGGAGGAAGGACGCCGTCGACGGGGCGGGAAGGGAAGGGGCGGGCGGGCGCAGGCTCACCGTTGGCGTTGGAGTTGACGTTGGCCACGGCGCCATTCTCCTCCAGCTTGGACTTCTTCTCCGGCGACTCGGCCGTGGGCGGGGAGGCGGGAGGGGGCGAGCCGTCGCCGGCGGTGGCGGAAGGAGAGGGCGGGCGCTTCTGGGCAGGCATTGGGATGGCCGGGGCGTGGAGTGGTGCGGTGGAGGTGGAGAGCCCCGGCCGCCGCGAGCGCCATGGCATGCGGCCCCGAGAGCGGAAGCGGAGGTGGTGGAGGGCTGGAGGTAGCGCCGGCCACACCCGCGGCTGTGCGGGGTGAGGTGCCCGCGCCGCGCCAATGAGGAGCAACACTGCTGGGTGGTGGTGGTTGGAGTTCTCCTCGCTCGAATCGATGGCAGCAGGCCTCGAATCGACGACGGCGGAGGCTGATTCGGCGACTGCGATTCTCGATTTGGTGGCTGCAAAGCTCAATTCGATGGTTGTGAGCTCGATTTGACGCATGTGATGATTGATTTGGTGGCGGGATCTCAAATCGACGGCAACAGAGCTTGAATCGACGGCGGCGCAGCTCCTTGTGGCTCCAAGCCTCCAAGACGTCGTTCAGGGTTTAAAATTTCGATATGGAAAAATTTTCGGAGGTCACCGATAAAAGTGAAATTTCGGAAATTTCGCAATTTTTCGCAGTTTTCGATGACCACTGTAGTATTTATTTTTTTAAAAAATTAATTAATTTTGAACTAAAAAACAAAATTTTATCGCATATCTATTTTTTCGCTACCCACCGATAATAGCGAAATTTCGGAAATTTCGCCGAAATTTTTTTCCCTGCGTTCAGCTGTGCCTCAAGTGGGCCGCGCAAGCAAGCAAGCCAGTTTGCCGATGCAGGACAACGACCTTGCTGAGCAAAGAGGAGAGGCGACGCGAGCAAGGGGGTGTCTGGAGGTAGTTGACGCCTTGACGGTAAGCGAAGCTGGGAGAAGAATGGAGCAGAGCTCTATGTGGATGAGAATGACCGCCTTGGCATATTGCTGGGAGCAAGAAGGGATTAGACAGGGGAAAAAAGAAATGAAAAAAAAAGAAAAGGAAAATTTGCTACTAAAAATTGCTAAAATTTGCTACAAACATCAAATTGGTCACACAATGGTATACACAAACATCAAATTGAGCATCAAAATAGCTACAAAGATCAAAATGGTCACACAATGGTAGACACAAATGCATGTGTAGTTGATCTTAACCTACATGCAAAGCATTAAACAGCTTGTAGACGTCCTCTCTGTTTATGGGTCGCGACTGCTCCGCACATCATGCATACGTTAAGTTCGAGGTTCTACAGACGGCAGGTCGTCTAAGGGCTGTACATGCCTTCGATTGAAATCCTGGCGCACGCAATCTCACAAACCGACAGCCGACAGCTGTTGTTTGGAGCCATCATAAGAGAATGGCCAGCTCTCCAGCAGAAATCTACCAGTAATAAACATGCCTGCTCCCATTTTCTCATTCCTCTGTGATCATCGGTAAAGTTTCTTTTTAGAAAATGGGACTGAGTTTCCAGGCTCTGTGACCGCACACAGTCATTAAAAAGCCGAATCGAATTATAAACAACGTAATTTGCAATGGGGATGTATGCCATTTAGTATTCACAAACGGGATATATCTGAAAGTAATTAAGGATGTGAATAATCCCTAACTGATAATATCACCTCTAAAATAATATGGATGGTTTCAGCGTTTCGATCCACTTAATTGCTTGCCGGCACACTTGATTAACTTGCTTTGGTCTTTGGTATACTGGTCAATTACACTGAATCTGTTCTTCGAATCAAAGCTGGATCTTAGTTAAGAATGTCATGTTGCCACGATCAGCTTGATCTCCGGCCAAAAAAATTCTTTCAGAGATGAGGCCAGGTCTCGACTCCGGCCAGAATACCCTATAGGTTGAGCTCACGTTGACACATATACGGATATACCTGCTCCCTTTTCTTATTCCAAGCACAACGTGGGTATGATGAGATGAGATGATTCGGACATGTAGTTCTTAAGGTTTCTCTGATCTCTCCATGCTCGACAACGGTGATCTCATGCTTCTGCACGCTTATCTGGCGGATGATCTAGACTACTATTTTATTCACAAGTGGCAAATGATTTTTTAATATATTTATTAGATAATTACATTTTATAAATGTGGGTAATGAAGTGGTTATTAGGAATTGTATTTTCTTTGATGATCTGACAAAACTGTTTGGGAAATTGGTTTTACTTAGGTACTCCAAAATGACCACGAGCCATCGATATGAATGACTTTTTATCACATATTACAAAAAAATATGTTTCTATATTTTTATTTCAGAAAATTATAGTCAAAATAATTTCAATTGGTTATATTAGTTGTAGGTCGCTTTGGTTTTTTAGGTTTATATAAATATTATTTATGTATTTAGATATACACTTCTATAAAGATGGAGTATAAATGCAGAGTTAAAAGTCGGCATATTTTATCGAGCAAAAGTTGATAATAGGTTACAAACGTTCGCCCATCGTCACTTTTTTTTCTCATGAAGATCCGTCACTTTGTGATCTTCATCAGTAGTGCGTCTTCCCATTGTTAATTGTATTCTTTTGTCAATAGTAACATGATGTCTCGTGCAGTTCCTTGGGGAAAAAAAGGCATAATGCAAAACTATAGCTAGCTAGGCTGACCTATGAACACCACTTCAGGATCAGATTGTTGGAAGGCCATACGTACCTGCCATAGTTTTCTGCTAGCTCTTGCCTATAAGAGAACAAATGGGAGCTGATGAGCAAGAGCACCAAGTCCAGCACGAGCAACCATTATTGGCTCCTCTCCACTGATCTGCACGGGTGTGTTTCAGAGTCAGTGTGTGAGATTAGGTGCTACCGGTGTTCGGTGTCGACGCCTGGCCTCCACCAGACGTTTGCCATGCCTGCGCGAGGAACTGAAGGAGATGACCTCCTCGCTGCGTCCCAAAAGCACTGGGGGTGCTGATGAGGCCGACCAGGTCCGTCTTACTCTCACCTACCGTTGCTTCTCCTTCGTCACTGCATGATTTCATTTATCTGCCACACATGCCACTAGATCTCGCTCGCTCGCTAACTTGATCGCCCGGTTTGACAGTGCTCAAGTGATTTAGTTTGCTTGCTTAACGTTTATTGCGTGAGTTTTGTGTTAGCTTGAGGATACTGCCTGTGTGCTGCTAAATAGACTGATTCCGATGGTTGCTAGATTATTGATCATCGCGTGCTTCCTGATTTGTGGAAATAGCAGCCCAGGAATGGATAGTTAGGCTTAAAGGATTTCAAGATCCTGCTACGATGACTACCCGTTTGCGTGACAGCTTCTCCTGAAATTAAAGAAATAGAAGCAAACAGTACGGCTTCTCAAAATAAATGAAATAGCAGCTGGTCCGTATAGGCACCACTGACCGTCCGTGCGAAACATTGGGAAGAATAAGAAGAACACCATAGGTCAACTCCCTTCTTCCGATCGATGGATCTCCCGATTCACCTAATGGATTGCAGCCAAACTTTAGGACAAGTAGGAATACCTCCTAGACAAGCTCTACCTAAAATCTCAAGGCCCCAAACCCACTCAATCTCGTGGAATTACAAATCTTGTCCAAGAACACCATGAACTAGGGTTCATCCAAAAATCATCAAATCTAGAGCGATTCCCGGCGTTTTGAGAGTGCAAGATCACCAAGAAAAGAGTCACCAAGTGCTCATGTGTGATCCCCTCAATGAAATCTGAGAGGAAACACCCTCAAATCCGACGAACGAAAATCCCACAAAAAGAGCTCCGAAAATGCAACAAAAGGCACACGGAATTGAGAAGGAGATAGAACTAATCCACCAAATCTTCCATACATTCGAGAAAAGATTCTACACAAAATAGACTAGCATCCGCCCTTCATACAACCCCTACAATATGCTCATGGATAGCCTATGGAAAAGAAAATGAGAAGCAATCCAGGAGATTGAGATGCCATCCACCCTAGCCCTATATATATTGTCAACCGTGGAGGCAAAAGACTACACTACCCCTACAACATAAAAGGAAGATACACACCCCTCAGGGGCAATCTTGGAAAGATTTAGATATTTCCATCGAGCGGACACGCATCCACCGCAGTTTCCCTCCGACGCAAGCCCCGCGATCACGCCGCGTGTCCCCCGCCTCGAAGCTTCCCGTCGCACCCGGATCATGTCTCCGTTGCGCCGGGTCCTCGGACCCGATTTTGTGGCTCTACCGAGAAACTCGATGGTTTTGTGGGTAAACACCAAAAACCTCGCGGACGAGGCACAACCTCCATGCCAAGCTCTCCTTGACTTGGCCGCCACGATCGCCCCGGCTCGATGTTGATTTTGTGGCTCAACCAACAAACCGTTCACGACTTTGTCTTGCTCTTCTTGCACCATGTGGCCCGCAGTTGATCCCATTGTCCACCGGGTCCCTCGAACCGATCCTACTTGTCCCTCCATGACCCGGAGGCCATCTTGGCTAAGACCTTTCACACTCGTTCTTCACTTGTAACTACGCAAACCAAGTCGCAACCTACACCTGTAATACTAGGCCAAGAGTCAGTCAATATAACATTGTCAGTCACTCGTCATTGAGGAGCGACCATCCACCGGTCCTCGGGCACTCCTGGTCCTCACCATAATTAAGTTCTGAGGTTATATCAGCTTGGGTAGCATATGGTGATGAAGCTGTAATTTGTGAATCATGACGATGACGCTGGAGTTTGTTTAGACATTAGACAACAATTCACACCTTCACAGTCTTGTGAGCTGTATATATAATTACTGCAAACTGTATTGCGCAATTGCTCACTGGTCAACTTGTTGTACCACAACCATTTGATGTTCTTTCTACCAGAGCTGAAAATATACTATTTTCCTATCCTCTGTTTGCCAGCTTTTGGTAGAAGAAAATGGCTCTACACGGACACTGATTTTGAACCGGCCAAAGCAGCTGAATGCACTCTCCTATGCAATGGTATGTTAAGAGTTCTCTTATCTATACAATTAAAGGAATAGAAACATTTGAGCCTCCACATGCTTTAGCTGTTTCTCAGCAAAAGTCCACACTCAGTTCAAATAGGACAAAATGCTCAATACAAAGAGAACCCTGTAGCATATTACACAGTACCCAGATTTACAATTAGAATAATGGGTACAGATGATTGTTCATCATCTATGTTGCAGATCAAGGGACTCCTGAGGTGTTTCATTGCTTATGAGAAAGAGGATGGAGTTAAATTGTTGATTATGAAGGTATCTGATACTTTCTTGTTTATATTTTTACCAACTATTTGAAGTGTTCTAACTTGGATTTTGTATGTATCTATGTTTTGTAGTAGTGATATTAGTGTTGAATTACACACAGTTCCACTTTTCTCAATCAGCTTTTAGATTTTTGGCTGAACTATCGGTTCATGCAACTTAATAACTTGTTTGTGTGTCACACACACGCGCATGACATTTTCGAGTACCAAGCCAGTAATGGGAAAAATTGCCCAGTCATATCTAAATCGATACTACATAAATTTTTGCAAATATAACTTCTTGTATTCTATAGATGTAATTAATTATTTTCACTTCTTAGAAAACCTTTGGAATTGCTACATAATTAATTAGTTTTCTCCCCTTTAGTTTTATTTGTTTAGCATTTTACTTTAATTAGTTAACTCTTTTAGGTGGATATGATAATCACTATCTCTTTACTCATTTTATTGCCTAGATTCCTTCTATTGATCTTATTGTTTCTCATTGTGCTGAATTTGCTCTTAGGGAAATGGAAGAGCCTTTTGCGCTGGAGGTGATGTCACTGCATGTTTCCGCTCTATCCATAATGGTAATTACATTACAGCTTTGACCATGTGTCCGTGGTATCTAATATCCCAAGCTTATTTCTTTACACAATTTTCATTGTCTTCTGTATCCACGTTACATTTTACACATGGGTCTAATTTTGTTCCGTGTCTTGTTAATTATGCTGTGTGTTTAATTCTTAAATTAGAGGGCTGGAAATGGGGTGCCAAATTCTTCAGAAATCAGTATTCGTTAGATTACATAATTGCAACTTATACCAAACCTCAGGTGAGCATCCCTTCATAGTTATTCATTTTCTGTTCCTTGCCTGTAAAGGCCTCTCTTCATATTTATTCATTTTTCTGTTCCGTTCCTTCATAGAATCATAGTTACATAATTTAACCGCAGGTTTCTCTTCTAACTGGAATTGTCATGGGTGGAGGTGCTGGTGTTTCTTTACATGGAAGATTTCGAGTTGCCACTGATAAGACGGTACATGCTACAAACCAAACTCAAGTGATATTTTCTTGCAATGTTACTTACCTATTGAAGACGGTCTGCTGTACGTGGTGAAAGGCTCTCTAATTTAGCCTAGCAAATTTAAGGATCGAGCTAATAAGGATCAGGTCATAATACTACACAATTTTGAGCTAAAAATAATTAGAACTGAGTTAAATTGTGAAGAATGAATGAGAACCATGATCCATTACCACCCCTACGAGGCACCACGAGATCTTCTTATTTAAGATTCATCTGAATGATGTCCCATACTGAGACAATACAAAATTTGGTAGTGTTAAGTGTTTATGTTTCGAAGTGAGATGCTATATAACTGTAGTGTGCCTGAGATATATATGCTTTTTGAACTTACCCTTTAATATAATCTAAGCTGGAATTATAAATGTGCTCTCTCTAATACTGCATGATAGTACATAAAAGTTACATTCTAAGTTCTAGAAGCGTATACCCATAAATGTCATAAATAAAATTTGAAAAAGATAGATCGAATAACTTTTTCACAAAGCGTACCCAGATTTAGTTTTGCACAAACTTATTAGTTCTATATTTTTCAAATTTATTTATGACTATAAGACCCTGAAAAGTATATTTTTTCATAAATGTGACAAGATAGTGCTGCATGATAACCATAAATGTCACATAAAGTCCATTGGCTACAAAAATACTTTTCAGGATGTTAAAGTCATAAATAAAATTTGATATGAAAATTTTAGAGTTCTTCAAATTAATGAGAGCCGTCCATCTTACGAAATCTAATGGTGGAAGTACCAAGAAGTACCAAAAATAGTGAGAAATTACTATGATACCCTTTTAATTATGTGTAAATCTATTGGATTTTTCAGAAGAAGGATAAGAAAGGAAAGTACCTGCAAGTACGACAGATACTTTCAAGTACCTTCTGATAGTTTACAAGTATCGTAACAAAGCTCAATTTGATAAGATATAGAAATATAACTAATAACCTTTTTCACAGAACATACCCATATTGGCATATTATTTCTCACGAGAAGAACAATGCAACCCTATGAACAATTTTGTGTCATTATATATTCAGCACAGCTTTTCACTACCCTTTATGATGAAATATTAGGAAAGAATGTTTTTGGGACTAGGTATAAGACATTCACTTATGGAGCATAAACTCCCCTTTTGTGAGCTTGATCTGTGCTGCAGTTCTTCTACACGTTTGGAACAATATGGAGTTGCTTGCTTTTTGTTAGAAAATCAGAATAATTTCAAGTGCCAAAATCTTTATCATTTACATTTCAAATGTTGTACTCATGCAGGTTTTTGCAATGCCAGAAACAGCTCTGGGTCTCTTTCCTGATGTAGGGGCCTCATATTTTCTGTCACGACTACCCGGTTCTATGGTTATGATCTTATATCTCTTTTCTTTATTCAGTTGAATTATGTGTAACCATGTCCTTGCTATGTATTTAATATTGCTGGATCCTACTTGTAGTCCTTCAATATATGCACCCTCTGCTCCATTCAATTTTAGAATTTCCGATCTATGTTAGCATGGAAGCAGTTCTGGAGACATAATAATCTCGTAAAGAAACAGAGTGATGGTCAGTCTTCCAGTTGATGTCAGAAGTAGCTTTGGGGATCTTTTCACTAAACAGTTATCATGTCTTTTCCAGGAGAGTATGTTGCTCTTGCTGGTGCCAGATTGGATGGTGCAGAAATGCTTGCATGTGGTCTGGCCACTCATTTTGTCCGGTCAGATGTAAGTTCACTTGTAACTTCAATATTAACCGATAGCATCACCAAGCACCCCCTTCTCTATACGTTCTTGGAACAGAAACAACAACTAGCTGTCTACTTTTGCTTTCAGATATGATTTTCCTCTTACATTTGTGGTTATTTACTGGAACATACTTCAAATATAAATCCTAACCTTATTGATATAGTCTTTGTATGCTCTCAGTAATTAGTGGTCGGCATCATTAATTAATAAGGTTGTGTATGTACTATATCTACATTAGTCTATAAGTCATAGTAAATGCTTACCTTTGTTCCCCAGAGGATGCTATTGCTGGAAGAATCACTTAAAAAGTTGGATACATCCAATACTTCTGCCGTGTGTGGTATTATCAATCAATTTTCTGAAAAGCCACCACTGAAAGAAAACAGTTCTTTGAATAGGTAAGACTGTTTCTAATTGAATGACTGAAACATGGCCTAGTTCATAATTTCGTTAATTTGATCTCTGGTGCTCCCCAGGATGGAAATCATCAACAAATGCTTTTCCAAAAGGACAGTCGAAGAAATTATATCTGCTCTTGTGAGTTTTATAGCAGTCTGCAGTTATATCTATGGGTTCACCTGTTCTATCCACAAAATTAATAAATATCTATTATATCAGGAGCAAGTGGCCTCAAATTTGGCAGATGAATGGGTGGTTGTGACAATCAGGTCCTTGAAAAAGGCTTCTCCTACCAGCCTGAAAATCGCCCTGAGATCGGTATCCCACACACAAAGCACCTCATATCCATATATTATTAGTCTATATATACCACCTCAGTAGTGTCCATGAAAAAAATAGTTGGTTCATTGTTTGTTTTGTATCTTTGGTTTAAGATAAGAGAAGGGAGAACGCAAACTATTGGGGAGTGCTTGCGTCGAGAATATAGGATAGTTTGCCATGTCCTGCAAGGTGACTTCAGCAAAGACTTCTATGAGGTAAATATCAACATCTTCAAAACTACTCATTTTCATTCAAGATCTCTCTACATCATCCAATTCCTATTGCAGGGAGGCAGAGCTATACTGATAGATAAAGATCAAAACCCAAGGGTCAGCATAATTTCATATATTCAGCATATTCCAATCAAAATTTGTATAACCTTTGGATGATGGTGATGGTTTTTATGGGGGTACTTTGCAGTGGATGCCTCCAAGGTTGCAACAAGTGGATGACGAGACAATTCAACAATATTTCTCAAGAATGGATGAACCATGGTGCGAAGATTTGAACCTACCTGCCAGAAGATACAATGGAATTAACACTGAGTCCAAGCTTTGATTGAAGTCTTGGGCAAGAGTTCAACGAAGCATCAATAGTGGTCAGAATAACACATCAAACTCAAGTTTGAAGAATCAGTGCAAATTGCCAATCGACCACTAGCACAATACAACTGCATATGCCATCTATGTCAAATTTTACCACACTGGAATTGTTATATTTTAGAATAATTACAGTTGCCTTTTGCTATTGTAACCTCATATGGTTTTGTGATAGCCAATGAGCTTTGTATGAGAAATTTGGGATTCTGCCATCATCAAAGGCAGACTTTGCTCCAATGACATCCCGCATAATTCATGACAATTATCGAATGATATCCTCTCAGCATAATGCCATGTTGCCTTTCTAGTTTATTTCAATAGTTTTTCATTTCTTATTCATGTGATAGAACAAAATTGCTCCTAGACTTCGTGTTTGGATAGCTCCAACTCCAGATGGAGCCGCTCCACTCCAAACTCTAGGTGGAGTCAGCTCTGAGTCGATTAGAGCTAACCAAAGTGAGTGTTTGGCAACCAGCTCTAGAAACAACGCAACATAAACAATGACATGTGGGTCCGACCCATCAGTCTCACATGCACCCTTTCTCTTCTTCGTCTCTATTCCTCTCTTTGCAAACAGAGGTACCGGTGGTGGGAGGAGCCGGCGGGAGGGTGGTCAGCAGCTAGCAATGAGGGCGCGACGGCCGACTGATCCTTGACGTGACCTCCTCGCCGTTGTGCTTGTCCCTGAAACCAGCCCAGCTTGGCAGACGGCAGACAAAGGAGAGGGGGCTGGTGGGTGGAGCCTGGTGGGGAAGGCCGGGGTGAAGTGAAGGGCCGACTTGGGCAGCTATGGGTGGCGGTCCTTGCGCCCCCTGCACGATGGTCAAAGGAGGTGCACGTCCGACAGATTGAGGATGACATCGACTGGGGGAGATAGAGAGGATGGCACCGACTAGGAAAGAGATGGACAACGGTGCCAATGTGAAGAGAGAGGGATCGGAGGGCTGCATCGGCGTGGGGAGAGAGGGAGGGTGGTCACAGTGTGGAGAGAGGAAGGGCGGTGCGGTTGGGAGAAAGAGGATGAGCGACGCCGACGTAGGGAGAGAGAGAGAGGGACGGCAGCCCCAGCGTGGAGAGAGAGAGAGAGAGAGCGAGAGAGAGGGCGGTGCCGGCGTGCCGAACATGGAGGAGGGGGGAGGAAGCGGACGACAACCTCAGATGAAGGGAGTAATAAGCAAGATGCAAGTCAAAAGCCTAGTCTAATTGATTGCAATGATAGTTCAATTGATAACCTTGCAATCCCATGTTTAAGAGGTTTTTTACGGTACACAATACCACCTTGTACCACCGGTTGAAAAGGACTCGTATGTAATAGAAAATGACCTATATGTAAAGATCTGACGGTTGAGATTAATTCTGTACCACTGGTTTTTTAGTGTGATATGGGTGGTATTCATAGGTAGTATGGGTAGTTCATAATAATGAATCAATCATTCATAATAATAAAATAATCATTAATCAGTAAAGTTTCTTGAAACATTTTACTTGATTATTTTAACTGTCACTGGAGATGCCCATCATTGACAGGGAATAGAAGCAAGATCAGGGCTGCTTGATAGCCTCACGGGAATGAGGGGGATGATGGCCATCGGAATTCCAATTGTTGAAGAACAAAAAACTGGAATGCAAGAATGGAATGGATTGATTGATTGATTGATGGGGGATAACTTTACATATATACTGCCCCAAGGGGCATGTTGGTGCCTGTTAGGAAGGGGTGTGCCCCTTCGGGATGGCCCTTTGGTGAGAAGGGCGGTTCCACTAATGACACCACTAATTACATAGACTAATCACATGTTTATCTAGATTACATAATTAGTGTAATGATCACTAATTCTTGTTTCGCAACACTCCCCCTTGATCAATTACTTCATGTGATCTTCATGTAACTCTTCTTTAATCATCTTTGAATATTATCTTGTAAACCTCCTCCAAAAACACTTTGGGAAAAAAATCTTGAGAAGAAACCAATTTGTATGTGTATATGCCATTAAAACTCCTTTAAAATCTAGTGGGAAAATATAAGGAGAAAATGATATGACATTTTAGATTATTGTCTCATTGATAACTTATATGAGAAAAACCTTAAAAGGAAAAACTCATAAATAAATTTAGCGATCAATAATGTTATGATGTGAGGATCATATTTGAATATCTTTCCTTAAAAACCCAGTGGGAAAAATATGAGAAGGTATTATTATATTTTCTTAAAAACTCTTGTAGAGAAAATAGAAGATATGTCATAGAATATATCTTGAATACCACCCTCAAAACCTTAGTGGAAAAATTAGGTGGTATGTGATATGTTCTTGTATTGATATTGCCTCTTTAAAATCTTTTTATAAGAAACCTTGTAAGGAAAACTCATATAGGAAAAATAGTACAATATTCATAATCAGACGATTATGTATAGGTTTATATCAAAGGGGTGTCTCCCCCTGATTTTTGCAAATCTTTGAGTTGTCTCATACCTATTCCAAAAATATATTTTTGGAATAATGATGTTGGTAAGGACTTTGTGAATAAATTAGCAAGATTATCACATGATTTGGTTTGCAAGATGTTCATTCTTTCATTTTGTAAAAATGAGGATAAACATTTTGAGCAATACAAGATGTATTATCATTTATGGATAATGTCAGTGATTATATGGAATCACATTTTATCATTCATTGAAGTCAAGCATATGAATATGATGCTTTAGAATGATAGATAAAAGTTTCTTTTAGAGTCCATTTTGATGACTCACATGAAAACTTTATTATTTGTATCATTCTATGATCTGGCAATATGGGGATTAGTTAGCCAGTATCTTGATATCCTATTGGGTCAAGTCTCAGAATAATAAATCAAGACCTTTTAGTACCATTTGATATCTATGAGTATCATTTTTGACTCCCACCAGTATGGTGATGTTGGAGTTGCACTATAGTAAGGTATCTACAACTGCAATATCAAGCATGTTGTACTTTGTTGGTACTAAATTCATTGGATGCCTCCAAGGTTGGAACAAGTGGATGACGAGGCAGTTGAACAATATTTCTCCAGAATGGACGATCCACGGTGCGAAGATTTGAACCTGCCTAGTAGATGTTACAATAATGGAATCAGTATTGACCCAAGCTTTGATTAAGTCTTGGGATAAAAGTTCAATGAAGCCTCAATAGTGGTCGATTAACACTTCAACTCAAGTTTAAGAGTCAGTTCAGATTGACGACCACTAGCTAGCACTATATATGCCTTATATGTCAAATTTTACCACAGTAGAGACTCGTTAACGATTATTAGTGAAGTTGTTTCCATTTCAGAATAATTACAATTGCCTTCTTGTTGTTGTAACCTCATATGTTTTTGTGAAAGCCAATGAGCTTTGTACCAGAAATTTGGGATGATTATGCCATCACGAAAGGTGGGCTTTGCTACAATCCCATATAATGCATGACAATTATCAAATGATATCTTCTCACCATAATGCCACATTTGACCTTTATAATTTATTTCAATACTTTTTCATTTATTTATTTATGTGATAGGATAAATTGTCCATAGACTTTCCCTCTCACTCTCACTTATCTATCCTCTCGTCACTCTATTGTGCAGCCAGAACAGACCAACTTCACAGCCATCCGTGTAGCAAAGGTACCTGCCTTGACCTAGAGCGGTGTGTGGACCCGGCTGCACTAGATAAACTGACACTACGGGAAACCTATGGTTTGTCGAGTGCCCGATACACTCGGCAAAGGCCGGTTTACTATCGACGAAGGGTTCGCCGAGAGTAACTCTCGGAAAAGTCTTCATGGCAAACGGTTTCACAGCAAATGGGTCCTTTGCTGTGAGCCGCACCTCCGGCAAAGGTATGCCGTGAGTACTATTCCGCTCTTGGCAAAGAATTTTGAAAAAGAATAAAAAAATCAAAGCCGTGCACTACGGCCCCACCAACCGGCCACCGCCAACGCTGCCTCCACCACCTCCACCGCTAGCACCAGGCTGCTAGCGCCGCCGCCTCCACCACCTCGTCTAGGCTACCACCTCCACCACCGGGCCTCCAGGCTGCCACCACCGTGGACCACTATTGTCGGATCTACAAGAGAGAGAGAGAGAGAGAGAGAGAGAGAGAGGAGCATCACTCACCGCTGGTTCGCGACCAGATTTGAGGAGAGGAGGAAGAGGATCTTACCAGGACTACCCACCACCAGATCTGAGAGGAGGGAGGAGCTTCTCCCGCCGCTGCATCTAAACTCCTCTTGGGGAGGAAGCTCGAGGCCGCGCCGGGTAGGGAGAGCTCGAGGTCGATGCGCCGTCGCCGTAGAAGGGAGCTCGAGCTCGAGAAGGACGAGCTTCATCTATACACCGCTGCCCGGCGCTAGTGCACAGGGCTTTGAGGGAGGGATCGAGGACGGTGGATCTGAGAGAAGAGGAGGGAGGAGGGGCGGGAGGGAGGAGGCGGTGGTGGGGGTCGTGAGAGGGAGGTGGCGGGGAGGGAGGAGGAGGCGGGGCTGAGAAGGGAGGCGGGAGGGCAGGTGGCGTCAGGGAGGGGTGGGGATGGGGTTTATATGGGTAGGGTTCGATAGGGACATAGGCTAGATGGGCCAGGGACATGGGCTAGATGGGCCGGCTTTGCTGTGAGCCCAAAATCCGGCTCTTGGCAAAGTGATTTTTTTTCAAAAATTGCATGAAGTGCATTTAATTAGGTAAATATAGCAAATAAAAAATGTATCAAATTTTAACATGGAGTACCACATGTTATATGTGAAGAGTAGAAAAAAATTGAATTCAAATACCAATTTGAACGTCACTTTGCCTACAAACCTAGCCGCTTCCTTTATAACTCTATGAAACATATTCGCAGATGCTTCAGTTTCTAAGCATCGTACATGACAAAATGTTCGAAATTCACTCAATTTTGTACTACAACCTCCTTATATGATAGCTTGAGATACTGACAAATTTCATGATTTTCAGACTTCATTTGTGTTTTTTAGAATTTTAAAATCATTCAGGCGCGCGTATGTGATCGTGTTTTCTGGACAAGATTTTGGAAATTTCTTTTCATTTTATTGGTAAGGTCTCAAATTTGGATAAATAACATGAATATCATTTTCCCACTTATTTTCTTCTATTATTTGAATTAGTTGCAATTCAAATTTGACTTGACTCAAAAAAATTGCTTGAAATGCAATTAATTAGTTAAATATAGAAAATAAATACAAAAATGTACCAAATTTTAACATGGAGTAACACATGTTGGAAGAGGAGAGTAGGAAAAGTTTAGGGTATAGAAGACTAATATAGCTATGGGTGGCTTCACAAATGTCCCTTCTATATTCAATCAAATAAAAGAAAACACGTATTTAAATTAAAAATTTTGAAATACTACCTTACTAAAAGTTGTGGATAATTTTGAGATGTACAATTGTGATATAATATTTTTCTTCATAAAAAATTGTATGAAAACATTTTGAGGTGGGAAGAGAGATTTTTGCCGTCGGCTAAAAAAACAGTCGGCAAACTTCAATTTGCCGTGGTATTTTGCCGTGAGCCAACCTTCAAGCTCACGGCAAATGACTATTTTGCCATGAGCCCTTATTATGCCGTGAGTTTTCATCATGGCCGTCGGCAAAATGGGATTTTGCCGTGAGGCTGACAAAATGCTCACGACAAAAAACTGAGCTCACGACATCTTCGCGGTTTCCGGTACTGTGGCGGTGGGACAGAGTTCATTTAGCTGACCATCCTGGCATAAACCAGGGCACGTGTCAAACTATAAAGTGGGGCCTACCAGTCTAGTAATGAGATATATTAAGAATTGTACCTGTTAATCTTGATTGCACAATTTTTACTAGAGCAACATAATTTTTTTTAGTATTCCTTGAAACGAACCCTTCAATGCAACCTTCTCCAACATGTCACTTTTATCTAGCTGCTATCATGTCAAAATCATTTAAGTCTTTCTTGTCTCACTGTAGAACATGAATACAACCATTAATCATTGAATGTTTGAGAGCCGAATTCATACTAGACCAATTTGCATTTGCAAAAACATGGCTTGATTCTGAAACACTAACATCTAGATCAATTGATGCACAATGTATAGAAAAGCTGAAGGATAAAAAAAATTGAGTTTGGTTGATGTTGAACATATGCACAAGCACAACCTCAAATGCGGTTAATTAATTGACCGTGTGCCCCTTCTTAATTATAACCTGTCACTTATTGCATCAATTAGCCCAACACTCAGCTTTGCAACTAGAGGGGCCATGGACTTTTCTCTTCTAGCATAATTGGTCCAAAAGTTACTGTAAGTGTTGATACCTAGGGATGAAGGGAGTAATAATAAGCAAGCTGCAAATCAAGCCAGTGCGCGCTAATCGATCGTAATGATAATAATTCAAATTGATATCCTTGCAATCCCATGTTCAATTGGTGTGCCAGGATGTGTCTAGCCATGGAACCGTTGCATCCGCCATTGCAGCATTGCAGGTGGACACCTTCTCATGTCCGGTAGCTCCTTCCTCCAGGAAGGACGAGAGTTGCATCCCACCGATGGCCTATCCTACAAATACAACAGCCGTCCCATCCCAGGACGAGTGCTAAAGGGGTTCATCGTAAAGAAACCTGAGCTCGAATCCAAGTCCAGGACCACCATTGACAATCTGGAGAAGGGCCACTGCAGTTTAACTCTAAAGGTCTATGTTGTACATTATTTACATTCCAAAATTACTAGCATAATTTATGTCACACGACAAGATTTTAGCACAGTGTTCAAAGTCAACAATGATATAGGGTGTTAGAATAATAGCGCGCGGAAGCAATAATTGATCTACCGAGATAATGTATGCGAGAATCACAGACGACACCGGAGGCACGATATTTGGTAACGAGGTTCAGCCAAAGCCTACATCCCCGGGGCATGACTACGGGCGCTCCTCCCCAAATCGCAACACCGGCCGCTCCGGACCCGGCAATACGCCGCCTTCCCTTGCGAGCCTGTCGCTATGCCGTCATGGTTACAACAGCGGTCCTCCTCTCATATTTATGAGGAGCCCGGGTTACAAGAGTCCGACACGTACTCTACACCCTACCGCTAATACAACTCCAAGTCCAAACGTAACCAACTAGTACACAATATTCGACACAATTCCAACAAACTCCACCTTGGCGAATATTCACCATCTTGAAGCCGTCATGCGTGAACCTCCGTGTACACCGGACTTGGGTTGTTGACTTTGTAGCTCAAGGCGAGCCACCCGACGAGTCTGACCTTACCTCAAACCCGTCGCCTTCAGAAAACACTGCTACCCCTGCAACTCCATCTTCCATGACTCCACCGCAACTGCACCCTTGCAGCTTTATCAGATGCGACATCGTCCTCTCCTATCATCACGCCTCGTCTCCTTCATGATCTTCATGGTCTTCAAATCCGGCTCAGCCCCGAATAACATACCATCACCATGTAGAGCTCCAAGCGAAATTAGATTCCTACACAACCCTGGCACATGCCTAACACCCGGCAAGCACTGTGCTCAACTCCACCTCGCATCTTGATCTTGATGTCGCCTACTCCGATAGCACGGTAACCCGTGTCATCACCCAAATAAGCTAAGCCAAAATCACCAGACTTGTATGAAGTGAACCACTCTTGTGTGTTGCATGAAAAGAGCTAGCTGAATCTAACATCCACGCTTGATTGTTGACTGCGCTGACATCGAGAGAACATCACCATCGCTGTCCGAGTCACTCTTAGACATTGCAACATTAGCACTTGCCTTCTTATACCTTTCTGGACAATCTCTCCTCACATGTCCTAGCTCACCGCAATCATAGCACCGCACTTTCTTCTTCTTCTTTTCCTTCACCTTCTGCTTGCTTTGCTCACCTCTGACCAGCAACGCATCACCCAGAGGACCATCCACTGCACCGTTCTTTATCCTCAGCTCTCGAGCCAATAACGCTGCAGTAATATCCTCAACTTTGATGCTTTCCTTGTCGTACGTCAGAGTTGTGACCACGTGCTCATAAGATGATGGAAGTGAACACAGAAGAATAATCGCCTTGTCTTCATTTTCAATCTTCACACCCAGTTGCTCCAGGTCTGTGACCATCTGACTGAAAACATTGATGTGCCCAGCTAGATCGACCCTCTTGCATCTTCAGACCCATATAACTTCTGCTTCAGATACAACTTGGTCGTCACGGTCTTCGACATGAATTGAGTTTCCAGCTTGTCCCAGATTTCCTTCGGTGTCTTTAGTCCGATCACATGGTGCATGACCTGGTCTGACAGACATAGCCGTATGGTTGCGGCCGCCAGCGTCTGCTTCTCCTCCCAGTCATATGCTTCCATCTTCTCTGGCTTCTTCTCGCCAGACCCGCTAGTTCTGCGTCAACTGATCCTTGACCCTTATCTGCCATAATCCGAAGTTGCCGGAGCCATCGAACTTCACCACCTCAAATCTGCTAACTGTCGACATCTTGTCCATCGACATCCTGCCGACACGCGGTTTGACCGACCCTTTGCCGCCGGTAACACCGCCCGATCCGCCTGACTTGTCGATTGATCCAATAGCGTCTGTTGCTACCTCTCCGCTGTCTGACCCCGTCAGACTACCTAGAAGCTTTTACTTGCCAATAGCTGCACACCGAGACTCCTTGGCCCACAATCAAGCACCCTTGAACAACTCCTGCGCAAACTGTAGAGAATCCCTTTGCGATCTCCACGCTGCCTTGCGCCTTTCTGCTCGTCTCGATTGCTTTTCCTCCAAGGTACCACACCTCAGGTTTTATTCCACGCGTGAACACCTTATCCGACTCTACTTGCAACATAGTAGCGCTCCGATTCGTGACCCTATCTTTCCAAACCTGAACCGCTTCTGTCACGTTACCTACAAGCCTTGCTCTCGTACCCGTAGACACTAGACCTCCAAGAATAGAAAAAACGAGTCCACATCGAAATCATCCTTGCAAAACTGATTAGCAAGCCAACTGAGTTCGCCACGATATCATGAGTCCTAGTCTTAAAGTTTGAATCCATGTACCAGCTCATGTGGGTCCCATGTTGCTCCAACATGCACGTAACCCATGTGCATATGCACAAACAAACAAAAAATTAGACTCCAACTCCGTCACGCTGGGCACCTGAGCACATCCAAACTCGGTATACTGCAGCGTCTTGCAAGTCGCGATAGTCCACCTCTGCCACGGTTACACCATGACCTCTTGCCGTGTACTGGTCGCCCATGACGCTCTACGTCCGCCGAAAACGTCGCATGCGCTCTGCCGTGAGCTCCGCCTTGCGTTGATTCACACGCCAGCCCTGCTACAACAGTTGCGCCTTCATGCACCACCTGTGCACGAACGTGCCGCACCATGGCCACCCGTATCGTCGACACAATCTGCTCGTCGTGCCACAATACCGCCTTTGTACAGCACCGGTTACATCACCGTAGTCGTGATGCTCCCACGCTCCAATCTCTCCGGCCGTCACCTGCGTCTGGTCGCCGGTCTGATCCCGAGCCGAAGCCGCCGCCCTGATCGCGTCATCTTCAACGACCACCGTGTTGGTCCGATCACCACGCCTGGTCGATCCTCACCAATCGCAGCCCGTCGAACGGTCCAAGCCTCCTGCTCAGAGTGTCCGACACCACCGATCGAATCGTCGATCGCCGCCATGCTCCACCTGCGCCGCATCGAAGCAGTTCCGGTGCCGTCGAGCATGATCCTCGCGCCCATGGTGATCTCCATACCGTCTCTAGATCCAATCTAACCAAAGCTCGATACCACTTGTTAGAATAATAGCGAGGAAGCAATAATTGATCTACCGAGATAATGTATCACGAGAATCACAGCGACCGGAGGCACGATATTTGGTAACGAGGTTCAGCCAAAGCTTACATCCCCGGGCATGACTACGGGCGCCCTCCCCAAATCGCAACACCGCTCCCGGATCCCGGCAATACGCCGCCTTCCCTGAGCCTGTCGCTATGCCGTCATGGTTACAACAGCGATCCTCCTCTCATATTTATGAGGAGCCCGGGTTACAAGAGTCCGACACGTACTCTACACCCTACCGCTAATACAACTCCAAGTCAAAACGTAACCAACTAGTACACAATATTCGACACAATTCCAACATAGGGCAGTGCTAAACTTCCACTACCCCTTATACAGGTTTTACAGTGTTACAGAGGAAGCACTCCCTGAGTCCCCCTGGCTATAGT
The DNA here is from genome assembly GCA_022644695.1 of Cenchrus purpureus. Taxonomy (NCBI): domain Eukaryota; kingdom Viridiplantae; phylum Streptophyta; class Magnoliopsida; order Poales; family Poaceae; genus Cenchrus; species Cenchrus purpureus. The sequence goes on from CP053454.1 coordinate 88,523,534, forward strand.
ACCTAGCTTCAATGACAAAGAAAGAAGAATTAAAAGAAAAAACATTACAGAATTCCATGTTGCAAGAAGCCCATTGTTGAAACTCAAATCTCTTAAAACATTTACTTGTTTATTTTAACCGGCACAGGAGATGCCCATTGTTGACAAGGAACAATAGAAGCAGAGGATCAGGGCTGCTAGGCAGCCCAATGGGGACGAGGGGCATGATGGCTATCGGAGTTCCACTGATGAAGCATCATCCAAACCATTGATACCCCTTCATAGAAAATGGAAAATTTCTTTACAAATAATTTCTCAGTCAGATCCCATGGATAGTGGATGAAGATGCTTCCAACATGAATGATAATTGACACGAATTTTAGTTGTACCTGCGATGAAGATGAACATGATGAGACTAGCTGCCCGGATGGTGTGGTATACCAGACACTCAACGGCAAGGTAGCCGACAGTGTAGACGAAGGACAGGAAGGTGGCTGCATAGACCGGCTTGCTACTGAGGTTGAAAGCGCACAGGAAGCAGAGCGTACACGACAGCAGAGTCCAAGCCGCAACGGTTCGCCCATGTACCCCGGTCACTGAAGGCCAGATGATATAAGGTTTAAGGGTATATGTTTCATCAGTAAAACAAGTTGAAAGCAACTTGTGCATTTTTTTTCCGGTTAGCCAGCTGTAACTCTTCTTCTGTATCAATGAAATAGGAAAAGTCTTGTACGTTCAAAAAATGAAATACTCTGACGATTAATATATACTGCTCTAGCACATACTCGGTATCTCAGAGTAGGTTGCTGAGCAGAGCGACGACACAGAGCTGAAGAAGCAGGACCAAGTGAAGGCGGAGCGGAAGGTACCGACCGCGATGAGCCACCACCCCAGCGCTGGCAAGCTGTGCTTCTTCCAAGCAGCAGCCATGGCTTAGGTCCCTGGAACAGTGACTACACAAAAATAGAGGAGAGCAAGAGTGTCTTCGTCCGCGAGCCGGACGCTCGGATGACGAACACTTGGAAATGCCAGCGCTGCTTCCACCTCCATTTATAGGCAGTCAGCTATGCAAATTAAACTTCAGAGTCAGGATTTGATTGTGTATAGCTTTTGGTTTATTTCGAGGTATTTTGGTAGTGACGACCAAGGGTCCATCAAAACAGAATTTTGAGATGACACCTGAGTAAACAGATCAGACACGTTATTGTTGCCATTATTAGTGGACTTGTCCTGACTCCTGCGATGAATTCCAATGTGAATAATGCCTATGGCTAAGTGCCAATGATGTGTACCAACTGATTGTCCTTGTGCCTTTGGCTAGTCCTGATATTCATGACCAGAACCTCCGGCAGGTTAGCTAGGCCAGGTCATGTCATGTCCACAGGATTGCCTCGACCACAAGGACCACATGTGTAAGATGAGACAATCGTGCGAGCCCTGTTGAGGCATTATATAGCAGCTGTTACTTAGGCGACTTCTTTTGTGTATTTGTGCTGTCCATGTAAACTCGGAAGGTGAAAATGTAGATGAACTTCTAATGTGAATTCAGAATGAGTAGATGGACTTTAGTGTAATACTGTGCTAATGGAGCGCACTTAAATTAGCGCCTGCAGGAGTATTCTATTAATCCTACTATCTGGACGTAGTTAGGGCTGGCACCAAGAATCTATTGTTCGTACTGGCTTGAACATTGGTATTCTCACATATGGATTCAAAACTGTCACACACGTGAGTTAGATGTTTGCATGATCTAACCTCCCCATCATGTATGCACATTAAGTACTACCTTCGTCAACAAATATTAGGGATTCTCATTATGCACCTACGCAAGTACTTGACCGGGTGCGTAGCAAGAGTCCTTCATATTTGTGGTGGAGATATAGTAGAACCATATTGAGTGTATGAGCGTTAATTTGCCGTGTCTCATTAAGGTTGTTCAGTTTGTAAGCCATCATTCGTGAAGTAGTAAAACTAGGCCGGTCGGGTAAGACCGTCCCATGAGTTTTCATTAAGAAGAAGGAACCTTCTCCCAACCTTGAAATTCCCGAACCTTGACTTCACCGGCGAGGGAATTTTTTAAAAACCAGCTCCATAATCCGCTCCATGAGTAATCATACCTAGGTCTCCTGGTTGCGACCATACATCGGCCCGTCTAACCAACTAGGCTAGAGGAACTTTGGTATCATTCGTGAAGTAGTATTCTCAATGTGCGAGTTTCAGACAAAAAAAATGGGAGAATCTGAAAGTAAGGTAGTGATAATGCTAGAGATTATGTTAACTGTACATATCCATGGTGTAAATAAAGTACCCAAGCTGGTGCGCATGACTCATGTGGAACACTAATTCTGTAATTGAAACACTTGATACTGTAGTTACTTATTAAACTAGGTGATACCCTGCGCGCATTCATGCAAGAATTTCTTAAACAAAATTTTATGGTGAAATTTAAAAGTGGAAACAATAAGTTGGTTGCATGGCAGTAATATTCTTTTACAAATGACATTATACATGCAAACATGTTCATTTTTAGGAGAGTGATTGTTAAATGATTGATCATTCATTTATTTCTATTGTGGTGCTCACAAAGACTATTAAATTGTATGCATGAATGCTATTAGTAAAAAAAAAATCGGTGGAAGTCATAATTAAATAAATGATCCTGGTGGACCGTGATGTGGCATGTGATGTATTGGTTCCTAGATGACCGAGGTGGATATCTTGTATGTTGAGAGAAACAAAATTAATAATTCTTAGTGAGGTGCATCTCTATATGCTATCACAGGATGTCGTGATGCCCTCAGTGGAATTAGACCCACGAACCTCGCATACACACCAACAAATAAACCAATTATTCTTTCTGAATTTAATTTAATTTTGATGTTCGATTTAGAAACTGCAATTTTCTTATGTTTCAATTTTTTGAAAAAAAATGTGGTGATGCTCTTCCACATTCCCTAGCCGGTGATGTCACGTTTGAAACACATGCATGGGGTCACGCATGCATGTCAGCAGTTTGCTCCACCACATTTTGTCAACATGATGGGGCCTCACGCTCCATGCATGCACTATGCCCAGTCAGAATAATACAACAGGTCCCTGTCCTATAATAATATAACGGTAACGTGCAAAACAACGTGAATTTCATTCTTTCAAGGAAAAAAGAACAATTCCAGTTCCCCAACCAAAAAGGTATCCTAGGTAGGTGCATGGAGCTCCCTTTTCTTATCGCACAAATGTAAAAATCTATTGTACTGTTCATTTTGTAGCTGGCCCTTCTGTTCAGTTTTACAGTGTGTACCTTGTACTTGCATATCCTGCAAGACATGATGTACTGAAGCGTGGCCTGAAAGTTTGCGCGCTTTGATTAAAAATGGCCCTGTTTGAGCCATGTTCGCTACAACATCAAGTCATCAACGGAAAAATAGACCTAGCTAACACAACTTAGTGAAAATGAATGGCCTTAAATATCTCAAGTCAGTAGGATTTCAGAACTTAATTGGACTCTACCGATCTTTTAAGCTGTTCAGGCTTCATATATGGCATCATGGATGAAGTAATGTAAAAGTTTGTAGGCTGTTCAGATTTCACGTGTGGTGTCGTCTTGGATGACGCAACAGAGGTGTAAGTTGTTTAGGGTTCAAGCGTGGCGTCACAGCTAATGAAAACAAAATGCCATCTCAAAATCAAGTCACGAGTTCAAACAAAATCACTCAAGGAGATGGCATTATATTTGCTGGCATCACAGCTAATGTAACTGTGTTAGGCTTTGTTCGGCTGGCGGGATTAAGTGAATCCCTCCCATAATCCCTCCCACCAAAACATGTGTTCGGTTAAGCCAGGGATGAGCAAAAGGTGCCAACCACAATGACCTTGGTGAAGGTGAGCACACCCATGGGCCACGGCCTCCTCTCCCTCTACTCTCTATATAATTTTGGTGCCCGGCTTGCTGGAGCACCGGTGAGGCCAGCATTTAGGGTCGCCGTCTACCATGGGATCGACGAGCAAGCTTCCAAATCTTTACAAAAAGACCCTTCCAAAATCATGTAAATCTTGTTATCATAATTTGTGAGTCTATGAAGAACCGACTAGTGGGCCCAAAAATTCTTAGATGTCATCCCATGTCATCAAAACCAGGGTGCAATACCACTTTGAGGGGTTAGATGAATGATTTTCAATAGTTTAGAGTGTAAAAACGGCGGTGTTGTAGCCTTGTAGGTTAGGGGGCATCCATACATTTGGGGAGGGGTATGTAGACTAGGGTGTAATGCACATAATGTTTTAAGAGACTTAATGATTAAATTGCTTCACAGAACTAATCTAATTACCTAAACATTAGAATCTTTTGAATTGATTGCCAAGTATTTCTATTTTTTTCCCTCTAATGCTTCTTAATTATGAGGCCTGACATGGAGACTTAAAAGGAAGTTCCAATTATTATTAATAATAAGATAACTAGTTGTGGTAAGATAAAAATATAACTATGTTTCTCTCGATAAAAAGATTAGAGATAAATAAGCGGTAATGCTAACAGTCGAAAATTAGATGTACAGAGTGGCTTTAAATTTCGAATCCACGGGACTTCAAAATTTGGACTTGTACGGCTGTAGTAGCAAAAGTTTATTCAGAGTTCACACGTGGCATCACAATGACAAAAGTGTTACAGAGATCACGTAACTACTCTAGGACATCTACTACTTTGTTATGTTTTTCTTCTAATAATTTTTCTTTCCTCCAAAATAATTGGACTAGATCTTGGAGCGTCTTTTTGATATTTTTTATTTGGCTTTCTACTTCGTATTGTATTACCTCCATGAGGTACTTCGTTTTCTTTGAAGGCGGTGTGCTCTTCATCGAGGGATCGAGCTATGTTGTTCTAGTTCTCCTTAGGAGGGATTGGATCTATTTTTCCCATTGGTGGGGTCGTCTTTCCGGTCGCTAGTGCTACTGGCGGCGGCGGATCTGCTCTTCCGGCCACTGTTGGTGATGGCTAACAATGATAATGGATCTCTTGATCGGTTCGACCTTTAGACGATATGGCCGATGTTCTTTTGGCGCTTTTTACTCTTCGCAAGGTTGATCATACCGGTTCTCTTATGCAGCTTCCACGTCTGTGGAGTTTTCTGTCAGTGGGGATTGATGTTCTCGAGCCCGGATCTGGTACAGTTCCACAGCAATGGAGCTTTCTAAAGCAGTGGGCGGCACCGGATGCAAGGAAGATGAATGATAGAGACCTAGTGCTATGCTTCAATGTAATTTTCTTTTATGTTGAGATCTTAGTTGTAAAAGGAGTTTTAATTTAATGAAAAATCCAATCCCTTTCTTAAAAACAATGACAAAAGTGTTGCAGAGGAAGCATTCATTGGCTAGTAGCTGCCGTGATAAAGAAATAAGAATTACAGAAATCTCTTAAAACATCAATTATGTGCTTATATTAGTCGGCACACAGGAGATGCCAACTATGTTATTATTTGGCAGGAAAAGAACCATGATCAGGCCTGCTTGGCAGCCTCACGGGGACGGGGGTCATGGCCATGGGAGTTCCACTGAAGCAGCATCCAAATAATGGACGTCCCTGCACTGGAAATTGATCAAACTCTGGCTAAACAAAAGTTCTCAGTCAGAGGTCGATCATGAACAGAAGATTAGCCAGGTCGATCATGGTTCATGAACACGGGAAAGGTGACCTGATCATGTTGTATGTACCTGCAATGAAGATGAACAGGGAGAGTCTAGCTGCGGTCATGGTGTGGTAGACCAGGCACTCCGAGGAGAGGTAGATGAGGGCGTAGACGAAGGACAGGAAGGTGGCGGCGTAGATCGGCTTGCTGCCGAGGTTGAAGGCGCACAAGAAGCAGAGCGTGCACGACAGCAGAGTCCACACCGCGAACTGTCCGACCATGCGCGCTGGTCGCTGAAGCCCACCAGATGATGATAAGGTTTTATTTTAGCGCATGTTAATTTGGAGATTGCTACTCCCATCCTACTGATCGATCTACAGCACATACTCTCTATCTCGGACAAGGTGGCCGAGCAGAACGCCGGGGAGCCGAAGAAGCAGGACCAGGTGATGGCGGAGCGGAAGGCGCCGACGGCGATGAGCCACCACCCCAGCGCAGGCACGCTGAGCTTCGTCCATGCGCCAGCCATGGCTTATTATGTGCCTGGAACGATGGCTACAAAAATAGAGGAGAGCAAGAGTGTCTTCGTCTGCGAACCAGATGCCCGGACGGCCGGATCACGGGCACTTGGAATTTGGAAATGCCAGAGCTGCTTCCACCTAGATTTATTTGTCAGTCGATCAGCTGTGCAAATTAGACACTTCAGAGTCAGGAATGAGTTTGTAGCTTTTGGTTTCTTCAGATCCGTGATGTCATCTGGCTATTTTGTGGTCTATGAGACGATCTTTTTGTGGCTTTCGGTATATTCTCTTCCCAAGCAAGTCCGTCCAACTTGGTCAACTGAGCCAAAAAGGTTCAGCTCACATAAATATGAACCCTAATCGCATCTTTATTTGATCTCACCTTTGTTAACTGAGGCACATCTATGATCTCAGCTTCTATTGAGGTTCTTTGATAGTGACATGTAGATAAATTTATGTCAATTTGAAGAAGTTATATACTAGCTCCCTCTGTTCTATAATACTTAACGTTTTAGTTTTTCTATATACATTCCTTTTGAGAACCAAGGTTCTGCACAAGCTAATTCTAAATGGTTTCCTACCACTTAACAAAGAACCCAACGGCCAACACATATATTGGAGATGACACCTTGGCAAATGGAGACGCATTGGTAGAGACATTTGTCATTGTGCCTTAGGGTAGCCTTCTAGTCATGACCATGACCACAGGCAGATTACATCAAGCCAGGTCATGTCTACAGGATTATCTGGTACGTCCACAAGGACCACATTTCCAGACTTTTATACTAGTATAGGTGCATACTATAATACAACTCAATAATTACAGGGAGGGAGAGATTACCATCTAGGTATTGGGAAACATGAGTTTTCGCCACACATCTCTCAAAATCCACTGAAAATTCTAGTTTCAACCACTTTATTCCTAGGGTGATTCATATTAAACTTGAGGTTCTAATTGTACGTACTTATTGTCAGGGTGGTCCTTTATCACCTTATTTGTTTTTGTTTGTTGCTCACGCTCTCTCTACTATTCTTAGGGTGATTCATATTAAACTTGAGGTTCTCAATTCATTCTATTGTCCAGATGCCCTTTTTTGATCATATTGTTTATCATTGTATTGAATTGACGCCTGTTTTCAGGGGCAAAGAAGAGCATTTTGCGCTGGAGGTGGATGCTGCTGTAGGTTCCCAGACTGTACTTAGTGGTAATTACAGCTTTAGCTAGCTTGTACTATATGCATCGAATACTATCCAAAGCCATTGTCTTCTGTTACCTGACTTAATAGTTAATACCCATGTTACATCTTGCATGTGAGACTAATTTTTTCTCACACGTTTTTGTTGACTGTGCTATGTATTTAATTCTTACATTAGAGGCTGGAAATGGGGTGCTAATTACTTCGGAAATCAGTATTTGTTAAATCACATAATTGCAACTAGTATCAAACTCAAACCTCAGGTGAGCTGCATCGCTTCATAGTTATTCATTGCAATAATCGATTTCCATTCCTCTGCTTACCTCTAAAGGCTAGAAAATTTGACTATAGGTTTCTCTTCCCACTAGAGTTGTCATGGGTGGAGGTGCCGCTGTTTTTGTACATGGAAGATTTCAAGTTGCCACTGAGAATGAAGATGGTATGTTACTGCCACAAAAGCGATTCATAGGAGCACCTATATTTTCATTCAGGGTGTACAAAAAGAATCCACCCAGTCATGTTTGCTTTCAGACGTACATATTGTAGATCTGTAGCCTAGCTCACTATAAAAAAATGATTTTTAGGACCATATGTGTGATTAGGGCTGGACGCCGAGCCAGCTCGGTTCAGCTTGGTCTGGCTAGTTAAGGTAACGAGCCAACTCGGCTTGGGTCGTTAACAAAACGAGCAAAAATGTTGACTTGACTCGGCTCGGTTCGTTATTAGCTCGAGCTAGCTCGTTAGGCTTGCGAGCTGGATGTAAATTTGAAATTAACATCTCAGCATATGTAACATTTTTTATAATAATATTTTTAAAGTTGTAAATGGTAAAATTTATCACACATGGAGCGCTTAGGAAGGTTTGGCCTAGCTTCAATGGCTCAGCTCAACTTTGACAGCTCGGTTTTCTATGTTGAAATTAGAACTTTCTATCTCGTTTGGCTCCCGAGCAGCTTGCGAGCTGGCTCGAGCCAGCTTGTTAACAAAACGATCAAAAATAGTTGCTCGGCGCGTTAAAAAATTGATCGAGCCGAGCCGAGCCGAGCTACAAAGGAGTCAAGCCTGCTCACGTGTTTCTGGCTCACGGTCCAGCCCTATGTGTGACACAAACTGCACCTAGAACTTCTTTGATTTTGAGAGCCGGATCGAAAATCTGGACCACCCTTGAAAATAATCATTTCCAACAGAAGGCTGAGAGCAAACTACCCATAGAAATGAAGACCAATTCAAGGGGTATGTTATGGCATAAATCGCTCCTATAGAAATCAATTTCTATGTTTGTAAGGCATATCGCCCCAAGAAATGGCCCCTGTAACACCACAGAAATTCATACAAGAGTGGTTGACCGTGCGTTATAAAAGAGGTCAAAAATTGACTTTTTGAACGGTTTGTCGGATGGATGACCCGAGACCACCAATGCGTAGAGTTCGTCAAGACGATTCCATTTTGCTACCCACATGTTTGTTTTGGATGTCACATGAGCAACCTGCGAGGGAATGAAGTTTGGTTTAGAAAAAAAAAACGTTCCTGACCCCTGCGGTATTTTTTTCTACTGCAACTCTTTTCTCTTTTTCCCCAAGACCGTGACCTTGCCCCTGCCAGCCCTAGTGCCCCTTCTTCCCCTTGCCGATCTGCTGCTGCTACCGAGAAAACAAGAGGGAGAGAAAGAGGAAGAGAGGAGAAGGAAAGAAGAGGGTTGCACAAACCTTAGGATTTTTGTGGTGGATCAAGGTGAGATTATTTTGATCTAATCCCCTGTTTTTGGATGAGATTTAGCACTGGTAATTAGCCCCCTTCGATTGGTTTAGTGGGGGATTAGAGATGGATCTCGTGGTTAGTCTCTGCTGGTTTACAGATTCGGTAGTTTCTGTTCCGTCTCAAATATGACCATGTTAGAGTCCGAATTAATTTTTCCTCCTAAAGAAGTTTTTGTTAATGACTCCAAGATCTTTCCACGGAGTCCTATATCATAATTTTTGGATCTATGGTTTAAAAGATATTGCAGTTCAAAGTTGGCTGTTTTAATCTGACGAATTTCTGAACCGTATTAGATCTATTCAGTTTAAGAATCTTAAGGGTCCAATCAGTTCTCCAAATGAATACCAAAGTTTGAGGAATTTTATTAAGCTTTCCAGATTGGTAGAGATTATAATTTTTGGTTGGCTAGAACTCTAGATATAAAATTCTAAAGTGGACTGTCAGTTTTTGTTGCCAGATTCAAAACTCGAGGTTGATATAAAGATTAGTTGATCTTAATGATTTTTACTGCAATGATACGTATAACAAAAGTTGTGGATTATATAATGTTGCATTCTCTGGTGAAGTTTCATAATTTTTGAATAAGTGGTTTGGAAGATATCAATGTTTTACCATAGACTGACTGAATTCAAGACAGATTCCTTAGTCTGAATGGAAGAGATGATTTGGAAAGTTTTATTTGTGAATAAAAATGTTTTAACCAATGATACTTGTTCTCCTTTGTCTCTAGTTTCTAAAAATGTATTTATTTACTAGCAGTGCTTTTGTAGATTAAAAGATACAAAAAAGGGAAGTGATGTTGCTCTTGTAGGTTTATTGTAGTGTTGCTGATTGTGCCTTTTTGTCTTGTTTGAGGGTTTTGGGCGTAGGAGCGATATGCTTATTGTTTGTATATGTTTGATTGAGTTGTATGTACTGAGTTCATGATGGTATACAGGTGGTTTTGCTTCGGACCGTGCCTAGTGACCTTTGCTTCATCGCTTTGAGGCAAGTGAACGTAGCGGTGGTTTTGCTATAACTTTGACATGTTGTTTATTCTACCTACATTCTAGTAAATTCAGAAACCTTACTAAAGAAAATTCAGGTATGTTGTTCATCAAATTATTTTTTTATTACTTGTTCCATAATATAATTCTGGTTGTTATTTTCCATCTTGAGGTAAAGAGGTATGTTTATGTGGTTGTATGTGGCACAGGTGGTAAGCATACTTGCAGTTGCACCATATCATTGCATCATATTGCATTGCACATCATTCGTGGATGTCGCCGCTTATTGGCCGTCACCGTACCGGTACAACATCATCGTTGCGAGGAGAATGCGATGCAGCTTCATACCTTGTTGGGTATGGAGGCGATGGACATGGCATTTGCATTGCATTTGCACTCATTGTGGTTCTTTATATTTCAAATATGCATTGGTATGAATGTGGTTATGAGGACATGATTATCTGAAGTAAATAAGCGGTTGCAGTTTATTCTTTTGTTCATATGAGGATGACTTTCCTTTTATCTTGTATCTATGTTTAAATTGAAGGCTAATGAACTCGTGGTTTAAATAACTTGTTAAAGCAGTTTGCTTGCTGAGATTTATTCTCACACCCCTTATCCTTCCAAGTGCTTGAGTCGATGTCTGTTTGAAGGGATGGGAGTAGCTGCACATCTTCACGTCATGCCACTTTATTTCTTTAACTTCAATAATGATACCTTGTTTTGCTGTTATGAGCATAGGGTATACCTTGTGGTGACGTTTGTGTTACCTTCTTAATGAATGTGGTTGACTTTTATTAGTGGTTATTTTGTTAAGTTACTTCTTAATGTTGGTGTGTGGTTTATCTTTACATATCAATTATGTTGTTGCTTAGCGTTTTACTCTACATTTTTGGGGTTTTGCTGCCGAGTTGTTATGCTTCGGCATGAGGGAAGGTTGTTTAGTAACATCTTGGGCCTTCTGCGGTGCAGGGGTGTTCTAGCTTTTGGTTATTGATTCTTGGCTTAGTTTTGTTTGTTAAAATTTGACTCACTTTAGAACTTGACACACTTGCACTTGTAGGTTGGGAAGGGGTTTCCTTATCTTTGGTTGTACCTTGTTCTTTTACATGTCTCTTGTGGTTATGCTTTGAATATCTTGAATTTGATATGCTTGCATGTTTCTTGTCATGGTGGTTGTAGCTATGCCTCCTGCTACACGTAACCGTGGTCGTGGTGGTCGTGGGACGTGATCGTGGTAGGGTGAACCTGCTCCGAGGCTCCTCCTCCCAATCCGGATATGGCTGCAGTCTTAGCGAGATGCGAGCAATGCGGGCGAGATGAATGCTTTACGTCGGGCACTGCGGTGTTCTTGGTGTGCTCTAGCGGTGTTCTGGTGGAGTGCCCTGAGTGCCTCCCGAGTGCGTTGGAATTGAGAGATTGGTGTCGTATGGCACTAGAGAAGTTTGATGGTGCAGAGCACCTATTGAGGCTGCAGATTGGCTATCTTGATGGTTGACAAGCTAGAGTCCTTTCGGGTTCCATCTTGATTGGGTTCATTATGCTCATCAGCTATTGAAGGGTGAGGCTCTAGTATGGTGGAGGGGTGTTCAGTCATCCTATCCTGTTGCACGTGGCCCTATCACTTGGATGGACTTTGTTGGCGTTGAGAGGAGGTTCTACCCCATTGCTTTCATGGACAAGATGAAGACTCGCTTGAGAGGTGCCAACAGGCAAGAGATCTGTGGCTGAGTATGAAGTTGAGTTTAACGGTTAACCAGATTGCGCTTTGTACCTCATGTGGCGTGATGAGTATGAAAAGGCAAGGATTTTTCGACAGGGTTTGAAGTCCTCCATTCGCCATGTTTTGGGTGCGTTTGCTATGGAGGACTTTCACTCCACTGTTGAGAGAGCTCGGGAGTTGAGGTTCGGGATGAATATCTTGAGGAGCTCGAGGTGGAGATCATTCACATGTGCGAGAAGGATCAAAAGGGCCGATCTAGTTGTCCATTCACAAGAAGGATAAGCATCATCTCCACCAGCCTTACCGAACAACTTCGAGCAATCTCGCTCTTCGTGACATAGCACGCCTCGACTGCGTGCCATTCCTAAGCCTGGCATGGGAATGGTATGCTTCAGTTGTGGTGACCCACATCGTCGTAGGGATTGCAGTTGGTCTAGAGAATGCTCCCTGTGCGGTCAAAACCATAAGGATGTAGTTTGTAGAAAGAATCCTAATGGCAAGGTTGACTGGGAGGAGATTTCTTCTTCAGCTTCAAAGGGTACAATGCAAATGTTGGCTGGAACTCCTCCTACCCAATACCTACCCGCCCCACTGTGATTTGATGGCACCTGACTTCCACAATTATTTCTACACCTCGACTGGAGCGTATTGGTTGCCACATGCCACTACTCCTTCAGCACCTATGGCACCGTTCAATCCTGGTCTCGCCTTTGGAGCCACTCCATCCTTGAACATCCCAAGAGCTAATGTTGCGCCCACAAGTGATGGTACAAATGAAGGAAATGTGATAACAGGTAACATACAAATGTTCCTTTAGTACATACATTTTCGTAGACAAGTGTAGTCTCGTAGTTCTTAAGCCTTTGTGGGGCATAAGATTTCTTTTTCTACTGGATGGTATATCGCTGTACATGATAGTAAGAGTGAATTCAGGGACGAATTCCTTAAAGGAGGGGAGAATGTAACACCCCAGAAATTCATACAAGAGTTGTTGACCGTGCGTTATAAAAGAGGTCAAAAATTGACTTTTTGAACGGTTTGTCGGATGGATGACCTGAGACCACCAATGCGTAGAGCTCATCAAGACGATTCCATTTTGCTACCCACATGTTTGTTTTGGATGTCACATGAGCAACCTGCGAGGGAATGAAGTTTGGTTTAGAAAAAAAAAAGAAACGTTCCTGGCCCCTTAATGACCGTGACCCTTAATTGCTAGTAGAGGCCGGTTTTCCTTCCCTTTTTCCCCGTGACCAAGTCCTGTGGTATTTTTTTTCTACTGCGACTCTTTTCTCTTTTTCCCCAAGACCGTGACCTTGCCCCTGCCGGCCCTAGTGCCCCTTCTTCCCCTTGCCGATCTGCTGCTGCTACCGAGAAAACAAGAGGGAGAGAAAGAGGAAGAGAAGAAGGAAAGAAGAGGGTTGCACAAACCTTAGGATTTTTGTGGTGGATCAAGGTGAGATTATTTTGATCTAATCCCCTGTTTTTGGATGAGATTTAGCACTGGTAATTAGCCCCCTTCGATTGGTTTAGTGGGGGATTAGAGATGGATCTCGTGGTTAGTTTCTGCTGGTTTACAGATTCGGTAGTTTCTGTTCCGTCTCAAATATGACTATGTTAGAGTCCGAATTAATTTTTCCTCCTAAAGAAGCTTTTGTTAATGACTCCAAGATCTTTCCACGGAGTCCTATATCATAATTTTTGGATCTATGGTTTAAGAGATATTGCAGTTCAAAGTTGGCTGTTTTAATCTGACGAATTTCTGAACAGTATTAGATCTATTCAGTTTTAAGAATCTTAAGGGTCCAATCAGTTCTCCAAATGAATACCAAAGTTTGAGGGATTTTATTAAGCTTTCCAGATTGGTAGAGATTATAATTTTTGGTTGGCTAGAACTCTAGATATAAAATTCTAAAGTGGACTGTCAGTTTTTGTTGCCAGATTCAAAACTCGAGGTTGATATAAAGATTAGTTGATCTTAATGATTTTTACTGCAATGATACGTATAACAAAAGTTGTGGATTATATAATGTTGCATTCTCTGGTGAAGTTTCATAATTTTTGGATACGTGGTTTGGAAGATATCAATGTTTTACCATAGACTGACAGAATTGAAGACAGATTCCTTAGTCTGAATGGAAGAGATGATTTGGAAAGTTTTATTTGTGAATAAAAATGTTTTAACCAATGATACTTGTTCTCCTTTGTCTCTAGTTTCTAAAAATGTGTTTATTTACTAGCAGTGCTTTTGTAGATTAAAAGATACAAAAAAGGGAAGTGATGTTGCTCTTGTAGGTTTATTGTAGTGTTGCTGATTGTGCCCTTTTGTCTTGTTTGAGGGTTTTGGGCGTAGGAGCGATATGCTTATTGTTTGTATATGTTTGATTGAGTTGTATGTACTGAGTTCATGATGATATACAGGTGGTTTTGCTCCGGACCGTGCCTAGTGACCTTTGCTTCATCGCTTTGAGGCAAGTGAACGTAGCGGTGGTTTTGCTACAACTTTGACATGTTGTTTATTCTACCTACATTCTAGTAAATTCAGAAACCTTGCTAAAGAAAATTCAAGTATGTTGTTCATCAAATTATTATTTTTATTACTTGTTCCATAATATAATTCTGGTTGTTATTTTCCATCTTGAGGTAAAGAGGTATGTTTATGTGGTTGTATGTGGCATGGTGGTAAGCATACTTGCAGTTGCACCATATCATTGCATCATATTGCATTGCACATCATTGTGCTTATCAAGACATACATCGCACGTTGCCCGAGGAGGGTACGATGCAGCTTCCTTGTTGGGTATGGAGGCAGTGGACATGGCATTTGCATTGCATTTGCACTCATTGTTGTTCTTTATATTTCAAATATGCATTGGTATGAATGTGGTTATGAGGACATGATTATCTGAAGTAAATAAGCGGTTGCGGTTTATTCTTTTGTTCATATGAGGATGACTTTCCTTTTATCTTGTATCTATGTTTAAATTGAAGTCTAATGAACTCGTGGTTTAAATAACTTGTTAAAGCAGTTTGCTTGCTGAGATTTATTCTCACACCCCTTATCCTTCCAGGTGCTTGAGTCGATGTCTGTTTGAAGGGATGGGAGCAGCTGCACATCTTCACGTCATGCCACTTTATTTCTTTAACTTCAATAATGATACCTTGTTTTGCTGTTATGAGCATAGGGTATACCTTGTGATGACGTTTGTGTTACCTTCTTAATGAACGTGGTTGACTTTTATTAGTGGTTATTTTGTTAAGTTACTTCTTGTTGGTGTGTGGTTTATCTTTACATATCAATTATGTTGTTGCTTCCGCGTTTTTACTCTGTTTTTGGGGTTTTGCTGCCGAGTTGTTATGCTTCGGCATGAGGGAAGGTTGTTTAGTAACATCTTGGGCCTTTGCGGTGCCTGGGGTGTTACAGCCCCACACAAATAATTCATAATATTTTTTCATACAATTTTAGATCAAGACAAACTTTAAATAGATGGAGCTCTACCAAATACATCGCTAGAGACTTTTGTCGTGTGATGAATTCCATAGTGAATAATTGCCTCCGGCTAAATATCAATTATGTGTACCCACTATTTGTCCATTTCTCCTTGTCCCTTAGGGTAGCCTTTAGTCATGATGATAACCACCGGCTGCAGGTTACATCAAGCCAGGTCATGTCCACAGGATTGTTTCGACCACAAGGGCCACATGTAACATGATATAATCGTGAGGCTTGGGAAAGTTTCTACAATTGACCTGCCACGTCAGATGTTCGCATGCTAATTAGGAATATGAAATGTAGATTATTGACAAAATCATTTCATAACTCCTGGGTAAATTCGCGAGACGAATCTATTGAGCCTAATTAGGCCATGACTAGACAATGTGGTGTTATAGTAAACATTTTCTAATGATAACTAATTAGGCTTAATAGATTTGTCTTGTGATTTGATGAAGGATTTCATGGGCATTAATTATTATGCCACATCACCAATTTTGCTTATGTGGAAAGATATTTATGAGGAGAGAGAAAGGAGAGTTTCAACATTTGTGAGAGGAGTGTCATCACCGTGAAACTCCTGTGGCACAGTTACCTAGTTCACAATCTAGGTAACTATGCAATGAAACTCTGCACTGAGATTGGCCTTAGAGCCCGTCACTTTTGTGTGCTCCACAATTGTGTGTTTTTAGTGATGTCTTATATTCTCTCTGTTTCATCAATAGAAACATGAATTTTCTTGTGCCATTCACTAAAATAATGCACTTTAATCGATATAGACTATATAGAAGCATCCCACTAAGGATCATTAACTTTATTTCTCTCAACATGCAAACTATCCCACATCTATTTGTGTCTTTCACCAAATATTTTGTGAGTAATAGCATTCATGTGTGAAATTTATCAGTTTGTGCTGAGTACCACCCTACAAAATTGTCATACTAAAAATAATGGAGGATCAATCATTTAAGAGTCATACTATCTCAACAAAATAAGCATGTATTCATATATAATGTCATTTGCAAAAGAATGTTGTCATGCAATCACCTTAGTATTCCTACTTTCAAATTTTCCTTAATCACATTAAAAAATTTCCGCTGCAACGATGGAGTATCACCTAGTTACGGGTAGGTGGCACAGGCCGATCGTCATGACCTACAGTATCTAGTGTTGTGTGTACACAGTGAGTTTGCTTCTCCTATAAATACAGAGTACAAATGAAGCTACTAAAGCCCAGCAAAAAGGCACCCAGCACAGCACAGGCAAAGTGTTGGCTCCACTCTCCTCTGCTCCGGGACTTTAATTTGCTTGCTTGCCCAGGCAAAGAACTGAAGAGATGACCTCGCTGCCTTACCACAGCACCTCCGATGAGGTCCGGCATTTTGTTATGTGCATCTTTTTATATTAGATGGTTTGGAGATTTTGTAGAGAAAACGACGAGCCATTTCTGTATGATGTTTGACCACCAAAAATTGTCCAAGTCCCATAGAATTCCAGCAAATCCATAATCATGTTTGTCTAACTCCGATATGTCTACCTGAGGATGCATGATTCACCACAACTGGAAATCAAAATTTCTCTGTGTGCTGGAAACCGTCAGGGATGTTGGGTTAAATGCTCATAAATATATTTCTTGACGGCATGCCGATAGTGATAAAATGACAGAGAAAACAAAATTGTCTGCCAGTTTCCAGTCAGAAATTATTTTTCTAATGTATTTTTTGTCAGTTGCCTCACAGAAAAATACAAGTTCCAGGTTTGGCAAAGCATTGCGTACCATCAGAATAAAGAATTTTTATGTAAGAAACAACCGTCGGAGATAAATCATGCATACTCCTGGTGGAACCTGATAAGAGAAGTTTACCTGGTTTTTTCATGTTGGTTGCAACCAGCATATCATATTACCCTCAAGGATAATAGTATTTGAGGCCATAATAGAATAGCTAGACATTCAGGCTCAAGATAACAACATTACATAGCTCATACCAGTACTAGATTACAAAGGTGGGATCCAACATGAGTCAATAAAGAAACAGGATTGCCATCACAAAACACTAGTTAATAAAGCCGAGTGGGAGAGAGATGTGTCTGCGATTTTATTTAATTTTGTATGAGACCACTGGGAGTCCATGGTTTTCAATTTTTGGGCCGGTGCCATTGAGCGGAAATGCGCTGATGGTGCAAATCAACGTAACAACACGCGCAACACCAACAAACAGATCACAAGACACGAATCTAGTGAGAAAAAAATCATATGTGGTAATTTTCCTGTGTGTTTGGTTAAAATGACACAGAAATCATCATTTTCCTGTAAACAAATCAAACCGAAGGTAATTTGACTTGTCCTATGAGTTCTTGTGGTCCATGCAGGAATATCAGACGGCAGACAGGGAAAAAGTGGTATCTAGTAGTGTACTACAAATCTCCAAATGCCAATTTTGTCTGCTAAGTGCTACTCGGATGCTCTAACCACTAGGATTAGAGGTCCCTAGGGATATAGGTATACCACCAAGATAAATGTTCTTGGACTACCGCCAAGCAAAATCCGCCAAGAGTAGAGCGCCAAGGAAACCACAATTTGCCTGGCTGCCAGCTGCTAAGGATTACTTTCTTGGCAGTTTGGTCGC
The DNA here is from genome assembly GCA_022644695.1 of Cenchrus purpureus. NCBI lineage: Eukaryota > Viridiplantae > Streptophyta > Magnoliopsida > Poales > Poaceae > Cenchrus > Cenchrus purpureus. Next base: position 88,541,432 of record CP053454.1, read on the forward strand.
CAAGGTAACTGGAGCAATGCTAAAACTGCCCATGCGCCAATAAAATGTCTCAACCGCCAAGTAAACGTTTTTCTTTGGTGGTCGGTTCCCGCTTAGTTAATTTATTTCCTTGGTGACCATTACCTGCCAAGCCGGTTTGTATTCTTGGCGACCTTGTGAATGCGCCAAGAAAATGTTTCAACCGCCAAGTAAATATGTTTTCTTGGCAGTTGGATCCCGCCAAATTAAATTATTTTCTGCCAAGAAAGTATCTATTCTTGGCATCGATCGACAGCTACGGAAATAGATTTAACTTGGCAGTGATGTCACCGCCAAGTTACTTGAATTTCCCTGGCACACCATCACCAAGTTAATATACTTTCAGCATTATAAAACAAAATTACATTATTTGCCCAGATCCAGAAAAATATAAACAAAATTAATGTGTTGACAGCCACAATTATGTTCGTCTATTCAATTATATGATAACAACAGTGCATAGATAGATCACATATCCAACTATATACAAGTCCATGTGCACAAAATGCCTGCAGGTCTTCTCCCACTTGCACAAAATGGATTACCAAAAGATCAGCTACACATCATATGTTATTCCATCAAAATAGACCTAAAGAACACATAGGCCTGCCAGCCACTGTCAAATATTCAAGGTCACTGAAATGGCCATCAGCGGATTCCTTGGCACCAGCCTGTCTTCCAGGTAGAGATCACCATCATCGTTTCTCTCAAAGTAAGAATCACCGTCGTCATGATCGTCTTCATCGTCACCATCACCTACATTGTAGTTGTAGTCATCATCTTCGCTTTCAGCATTGTTCTTAGCATTGGGCAGCATGCCGCCAACTGAATGAGAGCTGAGCCTCCACATATAGGGATACTGGATATGGCAGCCTGTAAAATCAGTAGAGTTTTGTCTGAGTAAACAAATAAAATATATAATGCGCAAACAATGTGTTTCATGTGTAGCTACATAGTTAAATCCCATCCAAAGAAGCCAATGCCAGCAACAAAAGAATACTAGCATCTCAAATTCAAATTCTAATAAGCATTTCATAATGAATAAGAGCCTTTTTTGTACTACCTGCATAGGAGGGACATTCTTTAGAAAGTAGCCATTGCGTTAAGCAAATGCTAAAATGAACTGGAAAAATAGAGAAGTAATTTCACCTTATCACAAGCAGGGCTCCATCATATCATTATTCATTAGTCATTTTCCCTCCTCACCTAATAAAAAAGAATCAATAAGTGGTCAAGAGAAAAGTGACTGAAACTGAATCAGTGTGCTCCTCGTTCCAATCAGCCTAGTCTGTCCAATTACATTCTTGCTATGTAGTCACAGAATCATAATCACAAAATAGTCTTGATAGGCAGTTAGGCACACATAACATACAATAATATTTAGTTTGATGGTAGCTGAGTTTAAAGAGCGGCAAAAATTTTACAGTGGAAGGCAAGTGATAGGATCATACAATACTTTTAACACTATTGATTACTGAAGTATTGGATGCAGTAGCACAATGGGTATCTGGACTACTTGGTTTAATGGTTCTTGCCATCTATTAATCAGCTTGTATGTGCCTCCAAATCAGATGCTGAAATGCAGAACAATTGGAATACACAGGAAGAAATAGTATCCATCCCGGACTGTATCGATGACCTAGATCTAGTAGTAACAGAGGAAGAGGAGGGCGCTGCGGGGTGTGGCGGATTGAGGCTTACCAGAGGAGGAGGAGGTGCTGGAAGCGGAGGGAGGGGTGAGTGGCACCACTAACCTCACCTCGCGCCGCCACGCCACCATCCCCTTCGCTCCTCAGTGCCCAACTCACTGCACAAGGACAGAGCCGGACCAAGGGCCACTGGCCGCGCCGGGGACCCCGGACCAAGGGCCCCGGCCACTCCATGCCGCGCCGCATTGACCCCGGACCAAGGGCCGCCGGCCACTCCGTGCCGCGCCGCGGGGACCCCAGACCAAGGGCCGCTGGTCGCTCCGTGCCGCGTCGCGAGGCCCCGAGGCTGACGAGGAGGATGAGCAGCACTGCGCACGGGAGGGATGGGGACGACGATGGAGTGTGGGCATCGTGGGATGCTGGATGGGGGCGGCTTGAGGATGAGGAGAGGAGAATGTCTAGGGTTGCAGTTTTTATATCTCGGTAGCGTGATGAGAAGTCGTTGGATCGTGATCGACAGTCAGAAATTGTTGGGCAACATGGGCTGAAATGGGCCTTGCATTGGTAATGATTTTTTTCTTTGTTCTTTTCTTTTTATTACATCATTGTGAAGTATCACACAAAATAATTACAGCTACAAAATGATTTCAAATGAGAAAGTTATCAATACAATAGTTGTAGAATTTATTGATACCTACAACTATTATTTTTGTCATTTCACCATCCAAGTTAGATTGAACTATTTAAATTTGAATTTTTCAAAAGTTGAGAAATTTACATATTTTTTGGTAATAAATGATTTAAAGTGAAAAAGTTGTGAATACCAAAGTGGCATAACTCATCAAGATCTACAAACTTTATTCAGGTTATTAATCCATGTGACAAAGTTTGAATAATCCAAATATTGAATTTCAAAAATTGATAACTAAAAGCATGATTTTGGAACACTAAATGATTTTAGCTGAAAAGGTCATGAATACCAAAGTTTGACAACTCATCGAGATCTACAATATTAATTTTGGTTATTTTTTATTTGAGAAAGTGGTAGTATACATTGGTCATTAATCCTAGATTCACTCACATAGTTTATGAAACTATATTGGGGACTTGTCAAATTTGTACTACATATTATTAGCACTTTTGAAAATGACAAAATAACCTAAATAAAGATCATAGATCTTGATGAGATATGAAACTTTGGTATTCATCACTTTTCCATTTCACATCATTTACTATAAAAAAATTTTGCTTGTAGTTGTCATTTTTTAAATTCAAAAGATGGATTGTTCAAATAGGCTCGCACGAGAAAATTTTTAAAAGACAATAGCATTAATAAGTTTCATAGCGTTATATAGCATGATTCTAGACATTTTTAGGAAAAAAATTATCTACTTTTGAAGTTCGTATGAGGGAGAAACACTAGTTACAAGTTGTATACAGAGATTAAAAAGAAAAATTGTGCTTGTTCATATAGTTTCAGAGGACTTTAGATATAAGTACTTTAAAATGAATTTTGGAGGAACAAATGATTTCAAATCAAAAACTTGTAAACAGAAAAGTTGTAGACCTCTTTCGGACCTGTAATTTTGAAAATATTAAATTTAGTTGGCGGCTCATTCAAAACCGCCAAGAAAATACATTATTACTTGGTGGTGAGTAGCCAAGCAATGCTTTGTTTACTTGGCGGCCGATGAGAAAAGCCAAGCAAATCCATGTTTTCTTGGCGGTTCATGAAAACAGTCAAGTCAATTCTTGTTTTACTTGGCGGTATACACAAACTGCCAAGGAAACCGACTTTTTTCTTGGCGGTGTAGGAAAACAGCCAAGAAAACATACTTTTACCTTGGCGGATCGGAAAAACAGCCAAGGAATTAATTTTCTTCGCGGTTTGTTGTTGCTACCAAGAATATGTTATCTTGCTTGGCGGTTCCGTTTTGGCTGCCAAGAAAAACCTTGACCGCCAAGGTAAACCCAGTTTGGTGTAGTAGCTGCTGCTTTGACTTCACTAGTTATTGCATTGTTGTGTGATTCGTGGAAGCAGTAGTCCTGCGGAATAAATAATATTTAGGCTCCGAGGATCTAAAAATCCTGCTACTGCAATGCTACATATCCACCAATCAGCTTGTCATACTGTAATTGATTTAGTGGTGTAGCCACGTGTAGGCGAGCTGGGGTGGCCCCCTAGCTATCTGCCGGAGACCATCTACATCTGACCTTCATGTATTAGCAAAGGGTATTGATCTTGGTCATATATAACACATTCGTACTTCCTTTTTAGCAAATGTAAAACATCCATTAGCAGAACTCGCCCCAGCTAAAAAAATGTTTCTGGCTCCGCCACTGAATTGATTTGGTATTTGTCGAGTCCATGCTTAAGTTCTGAGATTCTATCAGGTTAGTGAGCTTTCTGAAGCTGGTATTTCTGAATCGTGATGGCAATCCAAGAGAGTCTAACATGTGCGCTCTTCTGAGCAGTAATTTTTCACATTGTATATTAATTGGACAATTGTACTCTAGTCAACTTGTTGTACTAGAAACGTTTGGTGGTGGTTGTTCATGCAAGTTGAAAGCATTTTTTCCTATCATCTTTTTGTCAGCTTTTGGTAGAAACAAATGGATCTACATGGACACTGATTTTGAACAAGCCAAAACAGCTTAACGCACTCTCTATCATAATGGTATGTTAAGAGTTCACTAGTATTACCGTACCCAGGTTTACTTTTAGAATAGTGGGTACAACATGATTGTTCTTTCATGTTGCAGATTAAGGAACTCCTAAGGTGTTTCATTGCTTACGAGGAAGATGATGGAGTTAAATTGTTGATTATGAAGGTATTTGTTTGATTTGGAGGTGGTAAAACTTAGATTTAGATGTCTATTAGTATTGAAGTATAATGGTGTGTGTGTGTGTGTGTGTGTGTGTGTGTGGGCTATTTTGGCCTAACTCTCCTTTCTTAATGCAATGATATGCAGCTCTCCTGCATATTCAAGAAGTATAAGTGAATTGCTTATTTTGTCCATCGGCTTAGACTTTTGATTTGTACTAGTTGGTGCATACAAATCAATAATTAGAGGGAGGGACATTAGCATCAGATACTGGGAAACATGAGTTCACCACGCGTCTCTCAAAATCCATAGAAAGTTCGAGGTGGTTATTTTTTTTAAGCACATGGTTCGTATTGAACTTGAGGTTCTAATTATGCTTATTGTCATGCTAATGTTTGCTAAAAGAAAGCAAACAATATTTGCAAATGCCATTACTTCTGTTCTATTGATTCTAACTCTCTTCACTTCTTAGAACACCTTCAACTTGCTATAGAGCTTACTTTTAACATTATGTTTTTTTTGATCAGTTTAGTTTGTTTCTCAATTCCTTCTATTAGTTCCTTTAGATTGATATACGATAGTCATTATCCCTTTATTGTCTAGATGCCTTCTTTTGATCTTATTGTTTCTTATTGTATTGAATTGTGGCTTGTTTTTAGGGGAAAGGAAGAGCATTTTGCGCTGGAGGTGATGTCGTTGTAGGTTCCCATACTCTACTTAATGGTAATTACAGCTTTAGGTGGCTTGTCTATGCATCGTAGTTAATAGTTAATACCAGGCCTGTGGTGCAAAAAACTAAATGGGACCCCTCATTTGGAAAATGCTATTAAGTCTAAGAACTCCAAATATATTTTTACCATTATGTATGCTTTAAATAAGGAAAGACATTTGTCATTCAGCATGATATAATAGTAAGTAATACAATAATCTACAAATGCTAATTATACACCTTTACTTCAACATACTTCCTCTGTTTCTATTGATAAGACGCACATGTATATCAAGATTCAAACTTTACAATCTTTGACTAATAATTTGACCATCAATTTTTTATTTTTGTAATGTAGATTTGACATAGTTGGATTTGTAATCAAACATGCTTTCCAGTTACTATAAGTTTATAATCATGTACAATATAATATAAGAGACATAAATGTACACAATTTAAATTGAGAGACCGTAACATGTCAAATTAGTGTATATAAACAGGAATAAAGGGAGTATATAAGAACAAAACTAAAGTTTAGACACCAAGGTAGTGCACTAATTTTGAGCCACAACAGTGCAGTAATCACGGATAGAGCACACCAACATAATTATAACTTCTAGGAAAATTCCTCCGTCACTGGTAGGATGAGAATTAGATGGACATAAATTGATTTTTCACAGTGAGTAATAAGTTGTTTATGGAAGCAAAAAAAAAAATCAGTATTGACAGCAAGTTGAGCCAGGGGAGAGATAGAGTTGGATTGTTGGAGGGAAGTGGAGAGGAAGTAGTACATGAAAAGTGATTACTGCACTGTTGTGGCTGCCAGGAGAAACAAAACAGAGCTGATCTCTCGTTATCTAGCCTGATCAAGCTGCTAAGTATTAATTATTGATCTTTGTGGAGGCCCCTAACATTTGGAGGGCATGTGTTAGTCATTTGCACCGGGCATTGTACGGGCCTGGTTAATACCCATGTTACATCTTGCACACGAGCCTAACTGTTTTCTCACACATTTTTTTGACTGCACTGCGTGTTTAATTCTTAAATTAGAGGGCTGGAAGTGGGCTGCTATTACTTTGGAAATCAGTATTTGTTGAATTACATAATTGCAACTTGTATCAAACCTCAGGTGAGCTGCATCTATTCATAGTTATTCATTGTGATAATTCACTTCTCTATTCCTGCTTGCCTCTAAAGGCTAGAAAATTTGACTATAGGTTTCTCTTCTCACTGGAATTGTCATGGGTGGCGGTGCTGGTGTTTCTTTACATGGAAGATTTCGAGTTGCTACTGAGAAGACGGCATATCGCTACCACAAAAATGATTTGTTGGCACACCAGTTTTCATTCAGCAGAGGACATAGAATTCATCCACTTTCAAGCAAACTGTAGCATTGACCAGTCAATGCTACAGTGTGCTTGAAAGTGGATGAATTCTACAGTGTTGCAAACCGCACTTAGAAATGCCTTGATTTTCATGGGGAGACCACAAATATGGAACACCCTTAATTGAAAATCATCATTTATAACGGCAGGCCTAGAGAAAACCACCCAAGAAATGAAGATGAATTCTAGGGGTAGATGATGGCATCAATTGCTCCAAGAAGTCAATTTGTAAGGCATATCACCCCTAGAAATGATCCAGCATGAAAAATCATAATTTTTCATACAATTTTGGATCAAGAGAAATTTTAAATAACAATTATCAATCTTGAAGACATCTTAAACTTTTTAGTTTATAAATTTTAATTTGAGATTATTTAGTGGTTAAAATTCATTATAAGTTCATAGAATATTTAAATTAAATTCTTTAAATTTTTCAAAGAACGTAATGGAGGCACATCCTAACCAAAGTTCTAGTGCTCAATGGGATATATAGCTTTATTGTTAACTCTTTTCGTTTAAGATTATTTGGGGTCATACTTATTCCATATAAAGTTATGTAGAAGTTAATATAAACTTATCTAGTCATATGTGGCTTTGTGGTGTGGTAGTAGTGGAGCTTGAGACTCAGGTCGTGGGTTCGAATCCTATGTTGTGTGTGATGTATGATGAGTGACAATGTGTGTTGGCTATTTTGGTACAAACAAAGTTGTTCCCTACTTTTTGGAGCCTCAATTTATTTTTCCAGATTTTTGGAATCCATTTCGAGGCAGTTTATATTATGGTCTGCATCTAGAAAATGATTTGCGACGGTAGGGTACCACATGAACCTTCATATGGATTTATTCAAGAACCCCCCACCCACCAACAAATGCTCTGTTTGTAGCTACGAAAAGTAGGGGTGGACCTTGTGTCCGCCCATACCAAATATGGTTTTGATCGGTCGGTCCTATAAATGATGTTTGTAGTAGTGTATGCTACAGACGCCCCTTTTGTGAATTTGATCTTTGATAGTAACTGTAGTCATTTCTAATAATATAACATGGAAAATCTTGCTTTCTTTTTTATTGGAAAACCAGAAAAATTTTCAAGTTACAAAAAAATTAACTTTTACATTTTGAATATCCATGCAGGTTTTTGCAATGCCAGAAACTGCTCTGGGTCTCTTTCCAGATGTAGGAGCCTCATATTTTCTATCTCGGCTACCTGGGTTCTATGGTTACATATATCTCCCATCTTTATTCAATTGAAATTAATGTAACCATATCATTGCTATCTACTCCCTCCGTTCGAATTTTTAGGTCATTTTGATTTTTTCTAAGTACATAGGTGTTGCTATATGTATCTACATGTAAGAAATATCAAGTCCATAGTAAAAAATTATGTATCTAGAAAAGCCAAAACTGGTTTTATTATTTCAAACAGGCAATATTTAATATTGCTAGATATTATTCAGTCCTTGTGCATCCTAATATGTTCCTTTATAGTTTTAGAATTACCATGCTCTTAATTGATTTTTAGAAATTGTGCTTCTTATGCAAATAATCTATGGAATTATAGAAGTGATTGTGGAGATACAAGCATATACAAAGTAGTGAAGAGAAACCAGTTTTTTTGTTTTTATTTGATTTATCGGTTCCATGAGGTTAGTTAGTTGTACTAGTGTTGTCAACCTTCTACTTGATGTCAAAGGTTGCTTGGGGGGATCTTTTTCACTAAACTATTATCATCTCTTTGTCCAGGCGAGTATGTTGCTCTTGCTGGTGCCAAATTGGATGGTGCAGAAATGCTAGCATGTGGTCTGGCAACTCATTTTGTCCAATCAAATGTAGGTTCACTTGTAACTTCAATTTTAACCGTTAGCATCACAAACACCCTTTCTATAAATTCTTCAAATAACAACCAGTCACCCTAACTGACAAATTTGCTGTCAGATATGATGCTTCCTAGCTGCTACAAAATTACAACTATTAGCATGCTTTCATTTTTCGTTGGGCTGCATTGTTAGGGTTGTCTATGTACAATATCAATTTGTAAATCCTTGTTCCCAGAGGCTGCTACTGCTGGAAGAATCTCTTAAAAAGGTGGATACTTCCAATCCTTTTGATGTGTGTGGTATTATCGATCAATTTAGTGAACTGCCACCACTGAAAGAAAATAGTTCTTTGAATAGGTAATAGTACTGTGTCTGATTGAATGGCTGAATAATGCCCTGCTTCATAATTTCATTAACTTAATTCTCTCATGCTCCCCAGGTTGGAAATCATCAACAAATGCTTTTCAAAAAGGAGAGTTGAAGAAATTATATCTTCTCTCGTGAGATTGTTGTAGTAATTGCAATTTTCTATGGTTCACCTTCTATCATGCAAAATTAATTAATTAGCTAGCCTATATTATCTTAGGAGGAAGTGGCCTCAGATTTACATGATGAATGGGTTGCTGCAACGATCCAATCCTTGAAATATGCTTCTCCAACCAGTTTGAAGATCTCTCTGAGATCGGTAAGTATCCAACCTCATATCCCACTACCGCGATTGTGTTCATGAGAATATAATTGGTTTCATTCATAAATTTCAGATAAGAGAAGGGAGAACACAAACTATTGGGGAGTGCTTGCGTCGAGAATATAGAATGGTTTGCCATGTCTTGCGTGGTGACTTTAGTAGAGACATATTTGAGGTATGTGTGTGTGTGTGAGGATGTTGATAAACATCCTTAACACTACCCAATTTCATTCAAAATACTCTACTTTATTGTCTTTGCCAGGCAAGGTATGTACCTAACACACAATTACTGTTGTAGGGATGTCGGGCTATACTGATAGATAAGGATCAAAACCCAATGGTTTGGATTATCTCATATTTAGCACATTTAGATTGAAATTTGTTTCTGACACCTTATTTCATCTTAAATAACCTTTTTTGATGGTGATTATTTTATTTATGTGGAGTATTTTGCAGTGGATGCCTCCAAGGTTGGAACAAGTGCATGATGACATAGTTGAACAATATTTCTCTAGAATTGATGACCCACAATGGGAAGAGTTAAACCTACCAACCAGGCGTTCCCATGGAAGAAATATCAAGTCCAAACTTTAATTGAATGAAGTCTTCAGAAAATAAGTGAACAATGGAGTATCGGTGGTGACTCAAATAACTAATCATCTCAAGTTTGTGGAGTGTCTGTACACTACAAATTAAAATTAATTTACTCATGTTGTGATCTCTTATGTTTTGGTCATAGCTGACCAGCTTTGTACTAGAATTTTGAGATTATGCCATTATCAAAGGTGGACTTGGTTACAGTGTCACCAGACATATGGATTGCAACTATCAAATGTCTTCTCCCTATATAATGTTATATTTATTTTCCTAATTTAGTTAATATTTTTCGTTTCTTTAACTAATTCTGATTGACGAGCACGCGTACACATAGCACACTACTTACACTTTTGTCCTCGCTTCTTGAAAGTGCTATGGCTAGTTGACAAAGACTTGTAAGTTGACTCCACCCTTACTCAACTAGCAATATATTATGGTACTAAACATGCACATGTATGCTCATGGGTCAGTACTGAACCATTCAAATTGGATCACATCCAAACCACCCCCACCCCACCCCCCACCCACCCAAAGAACATGATGTCCACCACACTTGGAATGTCCAGAAATGCTTGATCGTACGTCCAATGTGCCGAGGATGGAACCATGTAAATAAGAAGTTATCAAGGTCAGTAGGCCTGCATTTCGAGCGTGGAAGCACACATATCACAAATTCACGATCGTTCTAATTATTTTTTTTCTAATAATTGTTTGTCTTGAAAAAATAGTATGGTTTGAGGTGTAAGCCCATCTAGTAATCAAATGTGATCTGAGTTGAGCTTGGCCCAAAGATTCTTTTCTCCGAACAGCTTCCCTTGCATCCATCCCATGGAGCAGGCCAAGAGGTGTTCATAGCTGGATCAGACTTTGGAGTCTAATTGAGCCTTTTAAGGGACCATATCCAATTGGAATCTGCAAATGTGAGCCTGTTAGTCCCCCAGAAGTCTGTTGACGGTGAATTTCCGTCAACCTAGCCATGAGTTTACCTTCGGTGTTGGCATCAATTTTATATCTTATCCATTGGTACTAACCCCCTTGATATAACAAGTTCGTTCATGCATGTCAGTTTTGGAGTTTTATGTTTACGCAGGAATTTAGCGTCAAAAGCAAGACTTTCAGGTAAAGTTCATCAAGCACCTCGTGAGAAGACCATGAAGCCCGATACAAGTCAAGCAATGAAGTGAACATGACTCCAAGAAGCCCAAGGACCAACCCGTGAAGGCAGAAAACTCCGAGGACACGAGCAGAAAATCTGAAGCTTGCGAGACAAGGAGCTCTATCCAAACCGTAGAGAAACTGATGTCAAGGGCCCACATGCAGAAGGGAGAACGTTCTAGGACACTGGAAGCATCACCAACAAAGGAGGCCGCGAGATGGGCCGAAATGGGCCCAGGCCAACCGGCCTAGCCCATTTCGGCCACCATTCGCCGCCCTTTGACCTAGACGATCCTCGGGCTATTTATAGTCCCCCTGCCAAGAGCCACGCATCAATTCATTCGCCATTCGCCGCCGAGGAGCAGAGAAGAGAGGGACACCATTCTAGAGAGGAGAGGGTCGAGCTAGTTGTCTAGGGTTTCCCTAGCCGGCGTGGGAACCTTGCAAGGAAGACCACGTCGGAGTTCCAGGAGCTAGGAGCAAGATCAAGGTAGGATCCCGGTGGTGATCTTGTCCATGTACCTCTGAGTATGTTGAATTATCAAGTTGCAATCCGATTCCTAGCGATCAAGTGCTTCTTCTACGACTTTTACCTCGATTGCTTTTTCTTACTTTAAGATCTATTCTCGAGATTGATCATAGAGGGTGTTCTTGTAGCCGTGGTGGCTAGAGGTGCATGCCTGACCTACCAAGAGATTTCAACTTGTCCTTTGGACTTGCCCTAGGCTAACGCGCATGAATAGGAGTGTGTTGTGACAGAACGGTGGCTCCAAAAGGTGGGCGTCTTCGGAGTTGGAACGGAAGTTGCGATTTAAAGAAGCTTTTTATGAGATTGAATTTGGTTTATTCGTCTTTGCTTGGAACTTCAACAAGAGCTTGATCCAATCTCTCTAGATTGGTTTTACCTATCCCTCTCTATCTCTTGCTACCTCCGGTTTTCATAGATTAGATTTGTTTTCATGATGTTCTTTAGATTAGATGCATAGGAGTTTCCCTTGAAGATCGAAGTGTTCTTGGCTTTAATAGATTGGTTCTTGCATCACACATTTGTTCCACGGATTCGATACCTTGGGTTCACACTTAAGGGAAGAAGGGTCCCTTGACTACGATGGAGGATTTGTCTGCTTGCAATCCAAACGAAGTTTGATACGCATATACACCGTCAACAAGCCCCTTTTTCTGGCGCTGTTGCCAGGGAACAAGTGATCAAGATTCGATCTAATTTATTGCTTTTTGTGAATATTTTCAGTTTTCTTTTGATTTTTCTTTTTGCATGTACTAACTTTTGATCATCCTCAAAATCAATCTAATCTAGTTTGGCTAACCCTAGTTTTCTTAGATTTGTTTTTGTATATATATTTTGTTTATTGCTAACCCTAACAGGAGATGGACGGCTACCTCTCCAACAAACCCGAAAATTTGTGGATGATCTAGAAAAACTTTACAGGCTAAGGAGATGTGAAGCCAAGATGCTCGACTACATGAGGAAGGGAGACTTGCCGAACTTCCGCTACGGGCAAGGTAGATGTTGACGGTCCTTACAACAAAAATTTGACCGTCAAAACCTCGGGTTCGAGAGGAGTATATGACAAGTTTCATGCACATTTTTAGTACTAATAAAGTTCCACGAGTTGTGTTGTGAATTTTCATAGGTAGGTACACATTTTGGGAGAATTTGGGATCAACACGCCACATGTGCTAGGCACGGCCGAACCACTTGGTCCAGCCGGCCCGGCAGGTGCGGCCGGCCCTGCCCCGTGGCACGACTGTGGTCCAGAGCACCCCCACTCCCTCGAGGACAACTTGGACGAGCGTGATTCACTGAAGAAACGTCGGTTTGATCAAATGGTGGAGGCTAGGATCACTTGGATCAATAGGTTCGCTTATTTGATCGCTCAACCGCCACAATCGTCATCCAGAGGCAATCCTAGGCGTCCCCAAACACGGTCGGTGCATCACACGGACAGGGTAGGGCCGGCCGCACCTAGAGGGTCGGCCACACCTATCAACTGGCGTGCCAGACGAAACCGACCCAAGGAGCCGACCTACAACCGCCTCAGGAGCAGTGATCAGGAGCGTCCAAGGCGAGAGGCGGCACATCCTAGGGCCGGCCGTGCCTAGAGAGTCGGCCGCACCTGGGGTTTTGCCCCCCTACGCTCCACCGACCTCCCTTGCCTATAAAAGGCACCTCCTACTCGCTAGAATGGACACACAACGCAAGAGCATCTCCATTTCTCTCTTTTGTTCACTTAGAGTAGGATTAGTGTAGTTTGGAAGTTAGAGTCAAGTTGAGCTAGTCTAGGGGTTCCGGAGGAGTCTTCTTCAGGGTTCCGGTACTACTCTTGTATCCTTTCTTTGTTTAGACTCAAGTACAATTCAAGTTATCTTTCTATCTTACCTTTCAAGTCAATTACATTCAGCTTTTACTTTGCTCTAGAAGCTTTATTCTTGGTTTAGACTAAAGTTAGTTTAATCGTGGTTAGCGTAGTTCTCTTGAACCCTATAGTGTTGTGGTCATTCTTCGCTTGATCTTCTACTGAGTACGTTTGTGCTTAGTAGCGGAGAGAGACCTTCCTTCGTGATATCCGGGGAAAGGTTCTTTGGTTCGTTGTGAGCGCGGTGCTCAGAGCTTGCCTTAGTCTTAGATTGGTGTCCCGTTCAATGGAATAGTTGTGGTACCCTAAGGAGGTGATAGCTCCGGTCGGGCTCAGTAGTCCACCACGTTAGTTCAGGGCGATAGGATTCAGCGTGTCATCATTCTCCCTTCTCACCCCAGTCCGAGAGCGCGGCTTTGCATGCCCCTGCAGGACTAGAAGATCTTGTTGAGTTTAGCTTGCCTTGGTTATCCTTTGCCTTAGTTCTTTACCTAGAGTTGACAAGAATAGATAGATTGTGTTAGGATCCTTTCTCGTCTCGTTGTCCTCCCAGCTCACTAGATCCTCTCTAAACCCTTTATCAAGATCTCCTTGTGTGTGTCAAGTTATCCCCGAATATCTTTATTCGTTACCCCCGCTATAGCTCTTTACCGAGTCTTGTTACTCTCCGCCGTTTATCCGATCATCTTTGCCGTAGTGCCTCCCTTGGGAAAATATAAATACGATAACCCGAATACCACCGGGTGAAGTGCTACAACGGTAATCCATGTGCTTGCGGACCTTTCTGTGATGTGTGTTTTACCAAAGACGTTCCTAGCTCCATTACTAGGGGTATAAACCCGGTAGCAATGCTAGCGAGTGCCAACAAGCATTTCTGGCACCGTCACCGTAAGTGCAAACCTAGTAGTGAGGCTAAGGAACGTCAACAAGCATTTCTGGCGCCGTTCGGGAGGTAATAGGCAAAGATATCATTTAAACTTAGTGGTAGAGTTATCCAGTTCGGTGAACCACTATTTAAGCGGGTTTACCTTGCTCTACTCTAGGTCACGCAGAGTAGTGCATGACCGGTTTCGACCTACCGTCCAACTTTCACGACAATCCGGGTCATTTGTGAGGAGAGTGCGACCTCATGTCCTCATTCCTTAGAAGTTTCTCTCGAGTCAAGAGACGAACACCATCGATCCCGTAGACAGCACCTCGTCAGCACCCATAGCCGAGAGGACGATCCGCGAGTTTTCCGCTCCCTCCAACACCAATGTCCCTACCGGACCAAACGTGATGGTGGGAGAAGGAAAGTTTGAACTCAAGCCGGCGTTGATCAACATGGTGCAAGCTAGTCCGTTCTGCGGCAAGCCTAATGAAGATGCCAATGCACATCTCCAGCATTTCTTGGAGGTGTGCAGGACTTTCACTATCCGCGGAGTGACGGACGACGCAATTTGTCTTTGCCTATTCCCGTTCTCATTGCTCGGGAAGGCGAAGCAATGGTTTTATGCGGAGCGAGATGCCATCAACACATGGGATAAGTGCTCTAAGGCATTTCTCGTGAAGTTCTTCCCGGTGGGCAAAACCAATGCCCTCCGCGCTAGAATTTCAGGCTTCCAGCAGCAGAATGATGAGAGTATCCCGGAAGCATGGGAACGTTTCAAGAGTACATCACCGCATGCCCACACCATGGCATGCAGGTGTGGTTCTTAATTCAAACCTTCTACCACGGGCTCAAGCATACCGCCTGTGAGCACCTAGATGCAGCCGCTGGAGGAGCCTTCTTCTCGCTACAAGTACCCGCCGCCAAGGAATTGATCGAGAAGATGGTGGCAAATCAAGGTTGGGATGGAGATCGTCTCCAACCCCGTAACCGCAGTGTACACCAAGTCGATGGAATCGACATGCTTGCCGCCAAGATGGACCTCCTAATAAAGAAATTGGAGGCACCGAGCAATATGGAGACTGCCAAGATTATGGATGCTCACATGATGTGCGAAGTTTGCGGTAATGTGGGTCATTCGGGAAATGATTGTCCCGAAACAAGGGAAGAAGCCATCTTCATCAACAATGGCAATAACAACGGGTTCCGCAACAACTACAACAATCAAGGGTGGAACTTGAGGCCCAAGTTCTAGTTCAACAATCAAAACGGAGGTAATTATTCTAACAATTTCAATAATCAGCCCTCCATTAGAGATCTTGTCTTTGGCCAAGCTAAAATTAATGAAAACTTAAACAAAAGCTAGCCGCCAATGATAAAGTTCTTGAAAATCTGAATTCCACTATAGAATCCTTCACTACTGCTATGAAGAATCAGCTAAGCTTTAATAAAATTATAGAAACTCAACTTGATGACTTGTCGCTTCTTTACCTTCTTAAGTCGGGTGGAATCCGGGCAACCCGAGCCTACCCGAGAGAATGTTAGCATTGTATCCACCAGATGGGGTAAGCCATCTAGGAGGGTGTATGCACCTAATCATGTAGGGAAGCTCATACATCAAATCCAAGACCCATGGGAGGAATCAACAGTCTTGCACAGGAAAGATAATGGATATCCGGCCATCACATGCACGATCTACTATCAAAAGATCAAGAATGCTCTTTGTGACCTTGGTGCGAGTGTCAACCTCATGTCCAAGGCCATGTTTGAGGAGTTAGGATATCCTGCTCGCTCTCCGACAATGATGACAGTCCAACTTGCCGACTTATCGATTAAATATCCAGAGGGCATAGTGGAAAATCTCTTGGTGAATGTCAAAGGCTCCTACGTCTTTGCGGATTTCGTGGTCCTCAACACACAAGATGATGGAGAAATGCCGCTTATTCTCAGGCGACCATTCCTAAGCGATGTCAATGCAAGGATTGATGTCGGAGCTGGAAAGATTCAATTCCGCATAGGGCGAAGAAACATGACATTCAAATTCCAAGCAAAAGAAGAGCAATGTTACCTAGTACAAAATGAGGAATCTAGGGAGTGGAGGAAGCCACGGCCCCAATACAAGAAAGAGAAGGTAGCCCTGACCAAGCCCAAAAGTGGATAGCCTTATTGCCACGATGAGGAAGCATTGAGAGCAAGACAAAGCATTCAAAGAGCGCCACCAACCAAAGAAGCCGAAGGCAATCAACATGGCTAAGGGGGAAAAGAAGACGGAAATCAAAAACACCCCCGCTAAAGCCTCACCGACTTCAGCACCACCGAAGAAAACAAAGAGGGTGTGGCGTGTGATGGGAGCATTGTCCGAGTCTTCCACTTTGGGACCGGATGAATCCAAGATCAATTGAAGCAAACGGAGGATTCCCGCTCACGGACTCTAAAACTACGAGCCCTCACCGTGAGGTAAACCGATATTTATCTCATATTTCCCTTCCAACATTTTATTTCATGCATCAAGCATATTTAAATTTCAAATTTGATTTCACTATTGCATTAGTAAGTAAACAAGACTTAGAAAAGTAGTTTTGGAGATTTTTGGTGATACGGCCGAACCTAGAGGTACGGCCGTACCTCTCGACAAATTTTTGTGCAGGATGTTTTTAGGAGGGGACACGAGTGCTTGGAGCAAATGGAGCAGGGCCGGCCGAACCTAGTGGTATGGCTGTACCTATGATCTTCCACGAATCCATCAAGCCAACCACTACAAGCTTCCAAGTGCTCAAATCATCACCAAAATGAAGACACACCCACCAGGTAGCCAAAAATTAGCTTGGGGGAGACCCCCATTTTAAATCAAGGAAGGTATGTCCATCCAAACCAATTTTCAACCATCTTGTTTATCACATTTGAATAAAAGAAAACAACAAAAATATTTGCTTCAACCATGTGCACTTGAAATCTTGTCTATATCCTCACTTTGGAAATGATGAATAGTTACTATGTTAAAACTTTGCAAGAACCTAGTGTACAACTTTGTGCTCTATGAGCATTTGAATTTGTTGGTATATTTTGAGACAAGAGCCTGAAATAAAACTTTGTGGGAAGCAAAAGCTTATGATCAAACCTAGGGTGTTGACTAGTATGATATGGTGAGACAATGTCGGTCTTGCTCTATCTCATAGTATGGTGAAAATCTCGGATGATTTCTTTTGAGAAAATAAGACAAGTTCCTCAATGGTCATATCACCTACCAAAGCCATATGTCGATATCAAGGTATAAACCTTCTACATATGCTTGCTTGTGACCCATTGAGTTTTGCCAAATTGTTGTGACCCTTGGTAGAATCTTTTCATGGTCCCATGATCGAGATCACGTACACCCACATATACAAGCTAACTTCCACACCGGGAGTTACGCAAAACATGCCATCCACCCACCAAAAATAAGTACTCCAACGTTCCTAAGAGATTTCTCTTCTTGTATTCTTGCAAAAGGAGAGAGGGGTCATCAAAAAAAAGAAAAAAAAGTATATGCTCAAAAAGCATAGAAAAAAATGTGCTCCAATCAAAGAGCATAGAAAAAAATGATGAAGCATGACCCTCCTCCAAAATAAAAGCAAGAGGAGAATCTCAAAGCAAGGAGTACTTAGAAAAACAAAAAAAAATATTCCACACACTTGCACATCTCGATCAAATTGCATGACTAGTTTCTTCTTGGATCCGGTCTTTGGCTCAACAACATCATGTGGCACAAGTGAGTCTCATGCTATTCCTACACAAAGCTCCACATACAAGCCATAGAGTAGGAAGTTGAGGCTCGGTCATAAGCCTTTGGTGAGGTAACAAATACCACTTGAGCGATCGAGGGAACCATCCGAGGAACCTTGTTTTTATTTGCAAAATTTTCAAAACTCCGAGATAGGATCCCGAAAAGAGAAGAGCAAGTGATGCAAAGTCAAAACCATTCTACCCTTCAACCTCTGAAGGCAAGGTGGAAAGTTACAAGCCCCACAGGTAAAATAAGGCTAAGTTCCTCTCATACCAATCTTTTCAAATAGCAAGTAGAGCATGTATTTGTGCATAGGTACTTGCCGAGTGGTAACATCATGCAACTCCTGATCCATGAGGCCAAGTCTAGGCTTTGCTCGAGGACGAGCAAACGTTTAGCTTGGGGGAGTTTGTTTACGGTCCTTACAACAAAAACTTGACCGTCAAAACCTCGGGTTCCAGAGGAGTATATGACAAGTTTCATGCACATTTTTAGTACCAATAAAGTTCCACGAGTTGTGTTGTGAATTTTCATAGGCAGGTACACATTTTGGGAGAATTTGGGATCAACACGCCACATGTGCTAGGCACGGTCGAACCACCTAGTCCTGCCGGCCCTGCAGGTGCGACCGGCCCTGCCCCATGGCACGACTGTGGTCCAGAGCACCCCCACTCCCTCGAGCACAACTTGGACGAGCGCGATTCACTGAAGAAACGTCGGTTTGATCAAATGGTGGAGGCTAGGATCACTTGGATCAATAGGTCCACTTATCCGATCGCTCAACCGCCACAACCGTCATCCAGAGGCAATCCTAAGCATCCCTGAACATGGTCGGTGCATCACATAGCATGGGGTAGGGCCGGCCGCACCTAGAGGGCCGGCCGCACCTATCAGCGGCGTCGCGGCGAAACCAACCCAAGGAGCCGACCTACAACCGCCTCAGGAGCAGTGATCAGGAGCGTCCAAGGCGAGAGGCGGTACATCCAATGTCCGACTATGCCTAGAGAGCCGGCCACACCTGGGGTTTTGCCCACCTGCACTCCACCGACCTCCCTTGCTTATAAAAGGCACCTCCCACTCGCTGGAATGGACACACAACGCAAGAGCATCTCCATTTCTCTCTTTTGTTCACTTAGAGTAGGATTAGTGTAGTTTGGGAGTTAGAGTCGAGTTGAGCTAGTCTCGGGGTTCCGGAGGAGTCTTCTTCAGGGTTTCGGTACTACTCTTGTATCCTTTCTTTGTTTAGACTCAAGTACAATTCAAGTTATCTTTCTATCTTACCTTTCGAATCAATTACATTCAGCTTTTACTTTGCTCTAGAAGCTTTATTCTTGGTTTAGACTAAAGTTAGTTTAATCGTGGTTAGCGTAGCTCTCTTGAACCCTATAGTGTTGTGGTCGTTCTTCGCTTGATCTTCTACCGAGTACGTTTGTGCTTAGTAGCGGAGAGAGACCTTCCTTCGTGATATCCGGGGAAAGGTTCTTTGGTTCGAGCGGGTGCTCGATCTTGCCTTAGTCTTAGATTGGTGTCCGGTTCAATGGAATAGTTGTGGTACCCTAAGGAGGTGACAGCTCCGGACGGGCTCAGTAGTCCACCACTTTAGTTCGGGCCGGTAGGATTCAACGCGTCGTCGTTCTCCCTTCTTATCCCAGTCCGAGAGCACGGCTTTGCATGCCATTGCAGCACTAGAAGAGCTTGTTGAGTTTAGCTTGCCTTGGTTATTCTTTACCTTAGTTCTTTACCTAGAGTTGACAAGAATAGATAGATTGTGTTAGGATCCTTTCTCGTCTTGTTGTTCTCCCAGCTCACTAGATCCTCTCTAAACCCTTTATCAAGATCTCCTTGTGTGTGTCAAGTTATCCCCGAATATCTTTATTAGTTACCCCCGCTATAGCTCTTTACCGAGTCTTGTTACTCTCCACCGTTTATCCGATCATCTTTGCCGTAGTACCTCCCTTGGGAAAATATAAATACGATAACCCGAATACCACCGGGTGATGTGCTACAACGGTAATCCGTGTGCTTGCGGACCTTTCTGTGACGTGTGTTTTACCAAAGACGTTCCTAGCTCCATTACTAGGGGTATAAACCTGGTAGCGACGCTAGCGAGTGCCAACAAGCATTTCTGGCGCCATCGCCGTAAGTGCAAACCTAGTAGTGAGGCTAAGGAATGTCAACAGTAGACCTCAATTTAACTCAAGTTCGTCCATTCCAAATTCGGTTCCTCTTCGTATGCAATTGAAGGATTTCATGGACGAGCAAGCTAAGATCAAGAAGGATACCATCACCAAGTTCAAAGCCATAGACAAGGTATTGGAGAACATCGATAGCAACGTGACGGACGTCAGAAGCTCCAACCATCAAGTGCTCAACATGATGAAGATGCTCGAGACACAAGTGGGACAATGTTGACACATTTTATCTTATATATTTATAAGTCAACTGAACATGAGAAAAGGGTATAATTGTTAATACCAACTTAGAATAGGGTGTCACTAATAGTTTTTCTGGAGTTTTGGAGAATTCTATGTCTTGGAGGGACTAATCAGAAAAATAGGAAAAGAATGAAGTCTAGAAGGCTCTAGAAGGCTCCGGAACTCAACGTGACTTGGCACCCAAGAAAGAAGCATCTGGAAGAGGCAAAGACCCACCTGGCCGAAGTGGGCCCGGGGGGCCACTCGGTCGGCCCCATGGTGGGGCTGTCGGCCTCCCGAGGCGACACGTCACCCCTTACGGAATGTTCTTCCACCACCTATGAGGATCAATCTAAACTGTATGTTAGGTTGGTTTGATCGCGGCTCATGGCATCCCTCGGGACTATATAAGCAACCCCCTGACCCCCTGGCAGGCAGAATCTGGCTCTCATCTGTTCATACACAAGATCAAGTCATCAAGTCAGAGATACTATGCCCTAGAAACACCATATAGAGAGTAGCTAACTAGTCTAGATCCAGGAGGAGGCAAGGCGTCTACTTGGCTCCTGATTGTCTAGAAGCTGGTCGAGATACTGATCTAGCTTCACTTTTGTAAGTTCTTCATAAGTTCTTCACAATTGTTGTAGAGATATATGTTCTTATCAATGATTATATTCGAGATTATGTGCTTTGGTGCTTATTATGATTACATGTTTAGCATAGTTGATTTACCTTTATATTCATGTATGGAGTCATATAGCCCTCACCTAGATCATCTGTTAACATGGGTGAGTGGTAAAGATAGTGTAAGCGTGGTGCTTATACTATATTTACATGCGATTGCACCCTACATGCCAGGTCGCTTGGTAGATCGTGGTGGTGACAGCACTATTGAGTCCTTTGCAATCCACCCCCCGTGTGTAGGACTAGTGGAGCCTTATACTATTTGGGTTGTTTCAAGTTTCGGCCTTGATCCTCCTGATTAGTCTCCCCATGCATTAGTATAATAGTTCTTCTTCCATGATTGTTAAATGTATTGCACTAATCATAGTTTGCATTGACATATAGTTTAGGGTTACCGAGGAGTATTCTCGCTAACTAGGCTGTGAATACGCTTCTCTCTCTATATTGACACTTTCTAGTGGCTCACGATGTTATGACTTGATCAATGATATCATTATTATTATCTTTATGTGACTTACACCTGTTTATAGTAATTGATATATTTTGGCCACTCTACATTACACAACTGAGAGATATGCATGTATTTGTTATTATAGATAAAAGACTTCTTTCCACGAGGTAGAATATAAATACGATACTGGTTTTACTCCTGGTTAAAATGCTACAATGGTATATTCATATCTGTGCGCTTGCGGATACCCATATATATATATATATATTCTTATCTAGAGATCCAAGGCATATGTAAGAGTACTAATCCATGTGTTTTAGTGGCACTTCTGTCAGGGATGACAACCTAGATCGAGTTGTGCTATGACCTGTATTGGATATATCTTTTAGTTTATCTGAAAGCAACATCTGATATACACTTAGCATCATGTTAAAATATACCTTTGCATTTCTGGCGCCGTCGATAGAGATAGATCTTATATCTGTTTCTAGTCGATGACGTTAGCAATGTCAACAGACAACTTGCCGGGTGCCTATCCGCTAATGAAGGGAAGCTACCGGGACAACCTCAAGGTCCCGAGACGGCGAAGGTCATTCAAACTCGTTCGGGGAAGGAGACCGAAGATCTGGAGCATTCCGCGAGAGCTAGAAAGCCTAAACCATCTACCGAGGTGGAGGAATTTGCTAAGGAGAAGGTTACCGAAATCATCACCGAAGAGCCCGTGTTTGAGATGCCGGGAGAAGACACGAAGATACGGCAACTCAAGCCATGCTACTTCCAAGGTAAACTTGATAATCATTTTGAGAAGTTTGTGGAAGTTGTGCATAGGTTGAGCATCAACATGCCGCTATTGGACGCCCTTCAAGTTCCTACATATTCTCGCTACTTCAAATATATACTTGCAAACAAGTATGAGATAGCAACACTCGGGGTGGATCACGTCAAGATGTCCGAGCAATATAGCGCCGCTATTGCAAACGGACTAGAGAAGCAAGGAGACCCCAGATGCCTGACGATTCCGTGTTTCATTGGTTCCTTCAAGTTCGAGAAAGCATTATGCGACCTTGGACCAAGTGTGAGCATCATGCCAAGAGACGTGTTCGAGAAGTTACGCCTACCGGAGCTAGAGCCTATGACCATGTGCTTGGAGTTGGGTGACAACTCCATTCGCTATCCTTTGGGCATCGCTGTGGATGTGCCCGTGAAGGTCGGACACCACTTCATCCCGTCGACTTCGTGGTGCTCGAGATGGGAGAAAGGGAGAAGCCACCGCTCATCCTTGGGAGGCCTTTCCTCAAGACCGTCGGAGCTACTCGGCGTGAGCAAGGGAGATCAAGTTCGACATCAACGGCGAGAGGAGTTCTTTCAAGTTTCGACCACACTTCGAGGTATGCAACATGATCAAAGTTAAATATATTCCACCTCATCGTCACTCTAGTAAGGAAGAGTCAAGGAAGAAGGAAGAGCCAGAGAAGAACGAAGCTAAGGAAATCAAGAAAGTTGTTGCATCCGTCAAGATCAAGGAACAAAATCCACCTGTGAAGACCAAAAAGATGACTAAGCCGGAGAATAAGCCTGCGCCAAAGATGGTGCGAAAGTGGGTACCCAAGATTGCAATGCCCGCAAAGAGCGTTGATCCGAAGTAAACAAGTGAAGAAGTCTAGCCATGGACTATAAACGATGCGCTAGGCGGGAGGCAACCAGTCCGTCGAGTCAAGAATAAGCTACCGGGAGGACAACTCGATCAAGATTTTTTGAGTCTTTCAAGTAAGTTGGTTTTAGAATTTTCTACGCAAGACATTCATAGATTCTTAAGTGGTTGGATAATGTTTGGAGTTATAAATCTTGTTTGGATGTTTTATTTAGATCATAAACCCTTTACATGAGCCATCCTATGAGTTATTTGCTTCTTTTTGAGAAACCAAAACCAAAAAATTCAGAACCTACCTCAACCTTTCATCCTCTTCATGATGTTATGGTTGACTTGTTTTACATGTTAAAAACACACGAGCAGAGCCACACTATGTTCCTAGATGATATTTAAATTTCAGCGTATGGTAGGACTCGCGTGAACCTAGAAACTTAATTTTTGGTTTGTTCAAAATTCATATCCTTGGTTTCTCTAGAGTTAGATTTTTTTCTAAGCCTCATTTAATTTTATTTCATTCAAAATCTCTCTCACATTTAACCAAAATTAGAACCTAAACCTATGCCCCCATGATCAAGCCGGGAAAAGCTTGCTCTCAACTAATGGAAGCAAACAATACCGGTGAGACCAAAATAAAAGTAGTCAGAAAATATTTTTGACATACATTTGTTTTTGATACTTAAAAACTCCTCTAATTATATTTGAACTCATTGCAAGCTCTGAGTTTAATTTTATTTTTCGAAATTAGAGGAGTGCTTAGCATTAAAACATGATTAGAGGGAGGCAATTGAGTTAACTTAACCACACATGCACCATGATGCATCACGGGATGCCCCTCCAACAATTATCATCAAAAGACATGCAAAGGACAAGCATGGGGGCAGCCAAGGCTTTGTTTTGCAGGAATCTCATGGAAGCATGTGACGCAAGGGAGCATGGAAGTGACTCAAAGCAAAGCAATCAAGTGGAAGGATCAATCATGCAAGCAAAGGAGTGGATGAGAGCATTTGGGCGGTGCAACCTCGTGGAGCACGCGGTCACAAAGCAACAAAGGGGGATGGAGTGCATTGGAAAAAATTGGAGCCAAATGGAGCAGCAGGACCCGGGCAGTCGGCCCAAGCCGCCCTCACCTCTTTTTAAGCCCCCTGGTGCCCGTCTTCCTCAGGTAAGTCACTCGTCCAGTTCTTTGTTCGTGTTCCTGACCTCTTAATCCATAACCTCCAGAGACATAGCTTCCCACTTCGAGTTTTGTTTCGTCCATCAAAATCCATCCTAAGTCCACTTAAAGTCCATACTCCAAACAATTTTTGTGTGCCTTGCTACCGGTTCAAAACCCCGGGTATATTTGTGAGGAAGAGTGCAGCAACCATGTGGAAGAAAACTACAAGTCTCTTCTCCAAGAAGAAGGGATCATCATCGTCCAAGCCATCATCAACAAGCTCTTCGAGGAGGCACTCGGTCTCTGAGTCTCCTCGGAGTATGGAGGAGGACACGGCACCGTCGAGGAGGAACGACACCTTGCTCCTCGGTGGCATGAGGGCCACACGAAGCTCGTCTATGCGGTTCACCGAACCACAACGGAGGAGCTGCCCGTCCGACCTCGCCGCTCGACATGATCATCCGCTCCACCTCTGTACACTCCACGGTATTCCAAGTATGGGTTTATTATCAAGGCGGAGGAGGAGGAGAAGCTCACTCTCCTTGAGAAGAGGCTTGTGGTGAACGTCGACTTCGACGACCCAACTCTTCAAGTGTTGGGCTTTCGTACGGATATCTATTATTTGTTGGGACACCTAGGTTGGGTGCAATTCTCCAATGGAGTGTCGGCAAACACCCACAAGGAATTGGCCCTGGAAATTCTCATGACCATGGCGCCAATACTTGATGAAGGAGTGCCGAGTCTCTCATTCCATTTGGAAGGAGATGAACAAGTGGTTCCCTATGAGTACATTAGGGAGTTGCTTGGTTTTCAAAAGGGAGCCCCGGAGCAAGTGGAAGTGCAAGCAAATACTTTGGAAAGTTTTTGGAGAATGATCGCGGGAGAAGATAACCAGCAAAGAAATAGTATCTGGAACCCCATAATCCAGGTGTTTCACTCATGGATGTGCAAGAGGATTTTGGGGAGAATGGAAGAGACCAAGATAACCGACATGGAGTTGAATTGGCTTTAGTCGGCTTTGATTGCTGGGCAGCCAATCGACCCCTCATACCTTATGATCAACCGGTGGTGTTGAGAAGGAACATCGGGATCGGGAGATATTGGTTCGGGGTGTTACCTCTCCATGTTGGCCATCTCATTAAGACTGGGAATTCCAAGAAACCTGGAGCATCTCCTAGTCGGGACTTCCCTAGGATTTGATTATTTGAAGCAAGGTAAATATATAAGTGGAGATGAGAGAGGAGGCTTCAAATTGGTCAAGGTGAATTTACCCCTACCGGATGCAAGACTAAGACTTTTTCTTGAGGGGAAAGAAGACTGGTTAGAGGAAGGACTTCTTGTGCCGGTGAAGAAAAACAAGAGAGGAAGGATTATAGAAGAAGGTTCTTTCGCAGCCCAAGAAGAAGAAGGTGCACCCCAAAATTATGTACCACCATATGGAGGAATTCCGGTGCCGCCAAGATACTATGGAGGTGTACCAATGCAAGCATGGGGGAGTGGTGCAGCCATGCCCCAACCAAATTTTGCGGTACCCAATGTAGCCTTTGCAGAACAATATGCACACCTCCCTCAACCAAAACAAAGTGTGGCCATCATTGGAGGATACGCTGCAAGAAACATGCAAAATATTGCAGCCATCCAAACCAATGCAAACCAAATGGGTGAAGGAAATGCAAACATCGCCTTCGAGCTTGGACGCCTTCACCTAGCACCGCCGGAGCAATTCATAGGAGGAGCGGTGCAATCCTATTATGAGCAAGGGTCTAACAATCAAGATTATCAATATCAACCACCGGCGGAAGATTGGAAAGAGGAGGAGCTTTTGTTTAATTTTTCCTTTTCCCTTTTCTTTAATTTTCAGCTTGTATGCGCCTATGTATGCATAGTGTTTTCAGTTTTTATTTATTTTCAGCATGTGTGTTAGTTTTTATGTTCATCATGAATAAAATCACCACCTTGTTTTTACCTTTGGCAAAGATAAAAAGTTTGTGCCATGTTGATATATGATGATAGTTGCCGCTTTGCTTATCTTTGTACTTGTTTTATGTATGATTAAGCTAATGCTCTCTTAAAATACAAATCTGAAATTAATCTAAATGCTAGCTTAATCTTTTGTGGAGGTTACGATAAAGATAAAGACCCATGGTTTTACTAATGCTCTCAAGTTTTAGATGGGTTAAAGATGATTTATTTTTGTTCTTAAAAGTAATGCTAACCTTGTCATAAATACCTCTTGCATGTTGCTCTACCTATCCAAAGCCATATATATATTTGAGTGCGAAAACCTAGTATACAAGGTTTATTTTTGGGTGAGTTAATTCAAGGCTTGATTTCTCTGGCCCGGACTAAGAAGCTGGTCATTCCGTTTTTGCGTATCTATCTTTTTGCTAGCCTTTCTATCCGTGCATTGTGTATCCCCACATCGGAGATTTCACAAACCTCGCCGGATACCCACCCTTAAAACCAAAAATATCATCTTTTGTGTTTACCTCCTTGACCACAACCTATCATGTGAGTATGGATCGTCAATTCAAGGAAGATCGCAAGATGATGCAAAGATTGAAGATTTCAAGTATCTCTCCAAAAGGAAAAATATTTCTAGTACCTACCTTATCTCTATCACCTCTTTGCCCGAGAACGAGCAAACGTCTAAGCATGGGGAAGGATGTAGGTACAGTGCAATTTAGAGTTCAAGGGGAGCAAATAAAAAAAGTGTATAAAGAAAAAGAAAAAAAGAAGAAAGAGAAAAAGAGATAAAGAAAAAAATATATGTATGAGAAAAAAATATGAGTATGTATAAAAAAATAAAGTGAACTCCCCAGTTCTCTAAATGCATTAGGAATTTCAAAAGTTTCAAGATTAAGATCGAAACTCATCTTTCCGACCATGTGCAATCCGATAACGAGGACTTCCTTTGTGCCTCGGGATCACTTTTTGCCATTTGCACATGTCCACCTATCTCAAAGTGTGTGTGTATTTTTCTCTCACTCTCCTTGATATAACATTATTCTCCAATGTCCTTTTTGAAAAGTCTCGGTAAGACCATGAGAAGCTTGTCTTGTTTTGACAACATCTCATTTATAATATCTTGGTAGGACTAAACTTTCCCAAAAAGCTCCACATAAAGCCTACCACATATATATATATATATATATATGTTTTGAGAGGGAAAGGAGTAGAACAAATAGGCTTGAGAGATAAGATGAGAGTTCATGAGCAAGATGCAAGGTGGTTTAAATTTTTGAACTTGGTTGAGCTCTTTTTCATCTCATTCTTTATTTCAAAATTTCTGAGATCCATTTGAATTTTGGGAGCATGTTTGATACTTGTGGGATGAGCTTAATTAATATCCACCCTCCGTAGCGATGAAGTACACTACGGAACTCTAACGAACTAAATTTTTGAGAGCATTATGTTTTTCGTGTATGATCAAGTGCAGGGTTTGAGCAATGAAGGGCAACACTGATATCCATCGAAGGCTTACTCGAGGACGAGCAAGGTTTAAGCATGGGGGAGATGTTGACGGTGAATTTCCGTCAACCTAGCCATGA
The DNA here is from genome assembly GCA_022644695.1 of Cenchrus purpureus. NCBI lineage: Eukaryota > Viridiplantae > Streptophyta > Magnoliopsida > Poales > Poaceae > Cenchrus > Cenchrus purpureus. Next base: position 88,569,185 of record CP053454.1, read on the forward strand.
GTTTACCTTTGGTGTTGGCATCAATTTTATATCTTATCCATTGGTACTAACCCCCTTGATATAACAAGTTCATTTGTGCATGTCGGTTTTGGAGTTTTATGTTTACGCAGGAATTTAGCGTCAAAAGCAAGACTTTTCAGATAAAGTTCATCAAGCACCTCGTGAGAAGACCATGAAGCCCGGTACAAGTCAAGCAATGAAGTGAACATGACTCCAAGAAGCCCAAGGACCAACCCGTGAAGGCAGAAAACTCGAGGACCGAGCAGAAAATGCTGAAGCTTGCGAGACAAGGAGCTCTATCCAAACCGTGGAGAAACTGACGTCAAGGGTGCACATGTAGAAGGGAGAACGTTCTAGAAGACATGGGAAGCATCGCCAACAAAGGAGGCCCAGGCCGGCCCAGGCCAGGCACCATTCACCACCCTCTTTGACCTAGACGATCCTCGGGCTATTTATAGTCCCCCTGCCAAGAGCCACGCATCAATTCATTAGCCATTCGCCACCGAGGAGTAGAGAAGAGAGGGACACCATTCCAGAGAGGAGAGGGTTGAGCTAGTTGTCTAGGGTTTCCCTAGCCAGCGTGGGAACCTTGCAAGGAAGACCACGTCGGAGTTCCAGGAGCTAGGAGCAAGATCAAGGTAGGATCCCAGTGGTGATCTTGTCCATGTACCTTTGAGTACGTTGAATTATCAAGTTGCAATCCGATTTCTAGCGATCAAGTGCTTCTTCTACGACTTTAATCTCGATTGGTTTTTCTTACTTTAAGATCTATTCTCGAGATAGATCATAGAAGGTGTTCTTGTAGCTGTGGTGGCTAGAGGTGCATGCCTGACCTACCAAGAGATTTCAACTTGTCCTTTGGACTTGCCCTAGGCTAACCCGCATGAATAGGAGTGAATTGTGACAGAATGGTGGCGCCAAAAGGTGGGCGTCTTCGGAGTTGGAACGGAAGCTGCGATTTAAAGAAGCTTTTTATGAGATTGAATTTGGTTTATTCGTCTTTGCTTGGAACTTCAACAAGAGCTTGATCCAATCTCTCTAGATTGGTTTTACCTATCCCTCTCTATCTCTTGCTACCTCCGGTTTTCATAGATTAGATTCGTTTTCATGATGTTCTTTAGATTAGATGCATAGGAGTTTCCCTTGAAGATCTAAGTGTTCTCGGCTTTAATAGATTGTTCTTGCATCACACATTTGTTCCACGGATTCGATACCTTGGGTTCACACTTAAGGGAAGAAGGGTCCCTTGACTACGACAGAGGATTTATCCACTTGCAATCCAAATGAAGTTTGATACGCATATACACCATCAACAAAGTCCACTGTGACCCATCTCCATGAGTGATGCGTACGATTGTTAGGCTGCCGTTTGCCACCACCGCTGGTCTACATCCTGGTTGCTGGTGTCTCCCGGTACAGCAGGTAACCCCTCTTCCACGTCATGGGAGAAATTTGCAAACATGGGACTGCAATCATGTGGGCTTCGGTGGTGGCAAGCAAGATCCCCTCGTGCTGCTGCCAATCTCATCGCCACCGACTTCATTTAGGCCCTATTTGGGGTTGCTTAAATTAGATTATAAGCGAAAAAAACCCGCCAAATGGGCCGCATTTTGATCGCAATCGCAGAAAAAATTTGTCCCAACACTGCATTCTGAGAAGGGGCTCGCAACCGGCGTTCCCTTCGCTTATTCTCCTTTCCACTCGGATACCCCGAGGCACCGACGCGATCAGGATCGGGCGCTCGCGCCTCCCCACCATGGCCGCCTGAGCGCCGACGGATCCCCTTCCCACCGTGACCTCCCCACGCTAGCGGCCGAGCGCCGGCTCCCCACTGCACCCTCCCCACGCCGACGGCCGAGCGCCGTCTCCTCTCATCCCCTCCATCCCAACTGCGGTGTCGGCTCCTTGTTGACGGTCAATTTTGGTACACCTAGCTATGAGTTTACCGTCAATATTTGCACGTATTTGATATTCTAACTAATGGTACTAATCCCCGGAGGTATCAAGTTCACTCTTGCATGTCAATTTTGGAGTTTGTTGTTTACCTAGGAAATTAGTGCTTAAAGGGAGACTTTCGGGATAAGTTCATCAAGCACTTCAAGAGAAGATCATGAAGCCCGGCACAAGTCAAGACACATCATGAACATGACTCCAAATGGCCCAGGGACCGAAGCATGAAGCCGTAAAACTCTAAGGACCTGAACAGAAGATGCTGAAGCTTGCGTGACAAGGAGCTCTATCTAAACCGTGGAGAAGGTGACGTCAAGGGCCCACATGCAGAAGGGAGCAAGTCAACAATTGACCGAGAAGCGTCGGGGAGTGAAACAGGGCCGAACCGAGCCGAACAGGCCTAGGCTGGTCAGCCCAGGCCGGCCGGCCTAGCCTGTTCCGGGCCCGGTTCGCGACCCCCTTTGACCTAGGTGCTCCTCTATAAATTGCCTCTGCCTCCGCCGGCCGCCACATCCATCTATTCATCAGAGAGCCGCCGACACGAAGGAGAAGCACCAGGAGGAAGCCGACGGTTGCCGCAAGTCCTCGAGTTGCTTAGGAGATGGCCTAGGCCATGCCCTAGCCGCCATGGTTGGCCCTGCGTGGTGAAGCCATGGTAGAGTTTCGGAGCCACGACTTGAATTCGTCAAGTCATTTGTACCTTCAACATTCGATGGTGATGTAATCATATCTTGCTTACTTTGATCTACATCGATGAGTGTTTTATCCATATGTATAGCTAGCATATGATTCTAGTAGGAATAGGTCTAATCGTGGTGGTTAGTCTATCTCTTGCGGATACATCGTTGTAGTGCACAGACTGAGGTTGTCGTTCGGTGATCAATATCCTTTCGTAGTGACAATACGGTGGAGGAGAAAGCGGTGAATGAATGTGTATCAGACCACTCCATATCGGGTCACTCCATATCGAGTCTACTCCTTATCATAGTATAGGTTTAGATTGGTTTGTCACCTTGGCCAGAACGGCAACAAGAAGACGATAGGCTAGGGTTACCCTTTGGTCTTAACCTTTATGAGAGCCATGTGTGGTTCGAGGACCGGTGGATGGTCGCTTCCTGGTGTGATGAGTGATTGACAACGTGGTGTGGACTGATTCTTGGCTAAGTATTGCAGGTGCAGTTGCGGCTTGGCGGTGTTGGTGCAGGTGAAGAACAAGCGCGAAAGGTCGTTGCCGGTGAGGCCTCCAAGTGTGGAGAAGACAAGTAGGCTTGGTTCGAGGGATCCGGTGGCCAGCGGGGTCAAGTGCGGGCCGCATGTTGGTAAACGACAAGATGAAGTCATTGGGCGGTTTCTTGGTTGAGCCTCAAAACCAAGGTCGAGCCGGGACTACGTGGGAGCCGAGTCATGAGTGGTGATTGGCGGAGGCTACACCGAGTTCGCGGGGTTTCGGTGGTTCACCGAAAACCACTTGGGTTCCTTGGTTGATCCATAAAGCTAAGACGAAGACCAAGATGGAGGTGCGGAAGATCGGACCGGTCGACCGGTGGTCCGACCGGCCGACGGTGGGCGGGTACCGGCCCCAGTGAGGAGCACCGTCAAGCGGAGGACACGCGTCGGGATCGCAAGGCTTGCGTCGAGGCTAAGCAAGTTTGCGGTCACTGGGCATCCGTCCGATGGAGCAAAGACAAAGACTTCCGAATTCGCCCTTGAGGGGCATGTATCCCTAGTTAGCTAGTAAGGGTATTTTAGTCTTTAGGTTGCCTCCATATAACCCAAGTGGTGAGAGGATGGCAGCCATCTCTTGGAACCCTAGCTCATTTTGTTTTCCTATTTTCCCTTCCTATTTTCCCTAGGATTTTCATAGGACTAGCTTGAGAGCTTCATGGTGAGATCTCGTGAGACGGAAGGATGATCGGGCGGCAAGCTAGACCTTGTATGAACCTCTTTGGTATGTATAGATGATTCGGTGTGGTTCCTCAAGGCTTGGATGTGTCTTTCCCGTTTCTCCTTTTTGGTGATTTTTGGAGCCCTTTCTTGACGATTTTCTTGGAGCGTTTTCGAGGCCTTTCTCTTTGGGATTTGGTGGGGGATGTATGCTTGAACCCTTCGTGGTTCTTTTCCCTTTGATTCCCCTCCCAAATCCGTGAGCAAAGGGGCTCGATTTTGGGGTTTTCTTGGCTCTAGGGTTAGTGGCGTTCTTGGTGGGATTTCTTTGATTCCTCTCGGTTTAGCAAGTTTTGGTGGACCAAATCTTGGCTATGGAGTGCCCATGAGGTGTTCCTACTGTCCCCAAAGTCTTGTGCGAAACCGTGGAGCGATTTGGGAGATCGGGAGTTGGATTTGGGGGAGTTGACCCACGGGTGCTGTTCATCCCGAGCTTAGGTCACACGGCACGTGCCTCACACCGGTCGGTGTAGACTCTTGGTTGAGTTTTGCTCGGGTGAACGTCTTGGTGAGTTCCCTATTGTCCTGTGTTGCCACTGTTTCGAGTTTGGTTCAGTTTGGAGCTCGGTAGGTCAGTTTGGTGGATTTGAGATTTCCTGGCTTGGACCGTCGACGTGAGCTACACCGGCGACGGTGTAGAGGCCTTCTGTGGAAGTTCTCAAATTTTGCCGGCGGGGCCTCTGTCCGGTGCTCACTCACTGGACCGGTGTAGTCCAGTGGTGCTCGAGTTGCTAGTTCTGCTGCGTTCTCGAGTCGGTGTAGGTGGTTGTTGGTTCACGGGACCGGAGGCATTCCGGTGGCTGCGTGGTCTTGGCCAACTTGGGTAGTTAGTCGGAGAAGTGTTTGGAGCCGTGTTCGTCTTGTTGGAGTTCCATCTCCTCGAGAAGAATTTTTATCCCTCCCATTCACTCCCCTCTCCTCGTCGCCGCTCTAATCTATATCCTTCATAATTGGTATTCACCCCCGTAGCCGAGCCTGTCCTCATGGGTATCGTGAGTCTTGCCACGACTTCGAACTCCAGATCCAACCAAAGATGGCGCATACCAGAATATGGGTTCGGGTCCTCCACACTTGATGGGAAGAACTACGATGTGGCGAGGCGGATGGCGGCGCTTCATCCGCTGAAAGGGTCGATCCTTTGGGATGTCACGGTGAACACAGCTTATGTTCATCCGATGAACTTCCTTGCTCCGGGATCGAGGGACATGTTCGACGCCAACAACAAGGCGGTCGACTACTTGTTTCAGGCTCGTGTCATCCGAATTCGACCGGGTTCATGGAGGACTTAGCTTGTAGGATTTGGTTGGAGCTGAAGAATGCTCATGCTGGGAATGCTGAGGTTCAGTATGCAGTTGTATGCGACTTCTGGGAGAGAGTATAAGAACTTCACTCATCTCCTGGTGAGTCTATTGTTGCCTTGTTCCGGGTTCACGGTGATTGTGAACAACATGAGGGCCAATGTCGACGTCCTCCGTTACGATGACCATGATAGAGCTGTGAAGCTCTTACACGCGCTGGATCGTACCGTGTGGGATGGAAAGGTCGAGGCCATTCTTGAGTCCGAGAAGTACACCACTCTGACGGTGAACGAGCTGTTCTCTAAGCTTAAGTCTGCTGAGGTTGATCGCCTTGAGAGCCCGACCGACCGACTCCCATAGTCTTGCTCTCGTCGGTGGCAAAGTGGCTAAATCTAACGCTAACGCATCCTCCGTGATGTACTGCCTTCTTTGATGTGTTTGCCGACGAGGAGTTCGACGTGCTTGGAGAGGACGAGGCGTTGTCGACCAAAGGTTCGAGAGGCTGCACGAGAACCGGGTGAACACGAGGAGGACAAAGACGTGCTTTCGGGCGGCAAGCCAGACAGACACTTCGGCCGACCGCCAAGAAGATGGAGAACAAGGACTACAAGCACCGGTCGAACAAGGATAGCAAGTACCGATCAAGGCACGATCACAAGCACAAGAACAAGCACAAGGACGAGCGATGGCCGAGGAAGAAGGACAGGCGGGAAGGCCCGAGCGATGGTCGGAGCAAGTGACGTCGACTCTAGCTCCGCCTACTCTTCCTCGAGCTCGAGTAGAAGTGAAGATGAAGGTGATCGATGCAAGAACAAGAAGTCATCCAAGAGATGGCTGTGGCATGGCTCGTAGCTCGTGAGCAAGAAGAGTCACTGAGCGACTCTGGACTCGACCCGAGGATGAGGTACGTGACGAGCTTCCCTTCTTGCGTGAGGAGAACGAGCGTGTTGGCAAGTTGCTTGATAATCGTGATGACATGCTTAGAGAGGCCAAGAAGATGAGGAAAGAGCTTAGGGCCTCACTAGAAGATGCTAGGAACCGAGTAGCTGAGCTAGAAACCCAGAACCTTGATGCTAAGCTTGAGATAGATTCGCTTAAGGCTTCTCCTGTGGTTTCTGATGAGATTGATTGTGATGATTGCTTTGTATACCTAGCTGATCTTACTGCTCTTAAGGATAAGCATGCTTCTACTTATGATGAACTAGATGTGCTTAGGGTTGAAGTGGCTGAGCTCAAGTCTAGACCTGCTTTGCTAGGTGCTTGCACTTCTTGCCCTGTTTTGCATGGAAAGATTGATGAGATGCATGCTTACACTGTTTCGCTTGAGGCCAAGTTGAAAGAGCCTATTCCCACTTCTTGCTCTACTTGTGAATTGCATGCTTTGAAAACTGAACTTGCACATTATGTGGATCGCTTGGGATGAGAACGATGACTTGAGAAAAATGATGGGTTGGTTGTCGGGTCATGAACCGCAGCTTAGGATGATGATAGAGGCATACAAGCGCTATGATGGGAAAGTGCTTGGTTCGGAGAAGGTTGGAGAGTGTAGTGGTGAGGGAGGAGAGAAGATTGGTGATATCCAAACTCCACCAAAAACCTTCCACAAAAATGTCTATGCTCCTAAGCCCAATCCACTGAGAAACAAACTTGACACAACCCCAAATCCTTCCATATTTTCTCACCCAACAAATGATTTCCAAAACCGTGAAGTTTGTGAGCTCCAAGTGAGGTTGGAGAAGAAGGGTGAGAAGCCGAGTGGGAAGAAACCAAGTGAGCAGCCCCAACCCAAGCCTAAACCTAAGCCCATACGGTTTCATTATGACTATTGTGGGAGAGATGGTCACAAGGGTGAGTTTTGCTTCAAGAGGAAGCGTGAGGAGAGAATGGCTAAGGAGTGGGCTAACAAGGACAGGTACCACCCTTCAAATGGTGTACCTGAGCCTCGTATGTGCCCGGCCAAGGTGATTGTGAGGACGGTTCCGGCTTGGGGAGATCGAAAGATGGCAGGTGGTGCAGCTGGCCGAACTACACCGGTCGACCGGTCGCTACGGTCGACCCGGTCTTGATGCTGGCGAGCGCATGAGTTCGGTTTCCATGCTCGTGTGGATGCTCGGTTCATTACGGTGGTGGTCGTAGTTACGGTGGTTGGTGGAGAGTTTGCGGTGGTCAATTTGCTAGCGTGCTCCACATCGTGCTCACGATGGTGGGAGGAGTCGTAGCTTTGAGATGGAGAGGAGGAGGTCCACGGTCTTCCTTTCGTGGCTTTCGTCCTCCTCGACTAGAGGGTTGGTTCCCTCGTAGTGTTACCGTGTGGTGGTGTTCGTGGTGGTAGCTTTGATAGGCGTGATGATTTGGTTTGTGCTAACCCCACTTTGGAGCAAATGGCTCCAAGACCGGGTTTTACTCTTTTGGTACTAACCCCTGCCGAGTCGTTTGTTCACCACGTGCTCGCTTTTGAATTTCGGTGGGAGACTTGAGGAACGTTTGGTTGATTGACTCCGGTTGCTCGAGGCATATGACCGGAGACAAGGGTGGTTCTCAAGTCTCGTCCCGGTGGTGTCCGGGACATACATCACCTTTGGGGACAATGGGCGAGGGCGTATGCTTCGTAAGGTGAGATCAAGGTAAGTGACAAGGTCACTCTCGGCGTGTTGCTCTTGTTCAATCGGCTGGGTTCAATTTGCTTCTGTGTCCAGTTGTTGGATGAGGTTTGAGGTGTTGTTTCGGCTGGTGGTTCTCGGATTTTAGATTTTCGAGGACCTAGTTTGCATGGTTGTTCACAATGGGTCAAGTGTTCAGCTGATTTCTCTCGATCTTACGGTGTGGGCGTTGTTTTTGGCTGGTTCTTGAGTGAGTTGTGGAAGTGGCATAGGAAGTTAGGTCACTTGAGCTTTGACCTCTTGTCTCGCTTGAGTAAACTCAATTTGGTCAGGATTGTGAAGTTTGAGAAAGAGTTGGTTTTGTCGCCATGTAGGCATGCCAAGATGGTAGCCTCTTCTCACCCGCCTCTCACCGATGTGATGTTGGCGTCCATGCGAGCTGCTCCATATGGACCTTGTTGGCCCGGCTCGTGTGCGATCTGCGGGTGGGAAGTGGTACGTCCTTGTCGTGGTGGGCGACTACTCTCGGTATCGTGGGTGTTCTTTCTTGAAGAAAGGGGAGGCGTTTGGTTTTGTTCGAGATCTTGTCTTGAGGTTGAAGAGCGAGAGGCGGAGATGCCATACAAGCGATTCGCGATGACAATGGCTCGAATTTAAAATTCTCGCTTGAAACCTTTTGCCATGACTTGGGTCTTGAACACCGGTTTTCGAGTCGTATCGCCTCCCGAGCAGGCGTGGTGGAAAGGAAAAATAGAACCTTGTGTGAGATGGCTTGGACAATGCTCGATGAGCATAGGACTTGAGAAGGTTGGTGAGGCGATCAATACCGCGTGCTACGTGTCCAACAGGATCTACCTTAGGGTCCACAAGAAGAAAACCTGCTATGAGTTGATGCACCGTCGCACACCCAAGGTGAGTCACTTCCATGTCTTTGGTTGTAAATGCTTCATTCTTAAGAAAGGGAAGAAGTTGGACAAGTTTGAGGCTAGATATCGATGGCATTTTCTTTGGTTCGCATCTCATTCTAGAGCATTTCGTGTGCTCAATCTTGAAACTAACCAAATCATTGGAAACTTGCGAGGCAACCTTCGATGAGACACGACCACGTAGTCGGCTTGTTTTGAGTGTGCGGTGATGGCGAACTTGGTGAGGAGATTTTCGAGGAGGAGCATGAACATGGAGATGATGAAGATGGCGGTGTGGTGCCATGGTGAGCATGTACCTACTACTTCGACTACGGTGGTGAACGGACCCTCTCCCACACCTACAATGACAAACCCATATCAAGGCGAAGCTGCTGCTAAGGGGGAGGTAGCATCAAGGCGAGAACCTCCCCGGCGAGTGCAAGTGGATCATCCGACGAGGATCATCGACATGAATGAGCGTACTACGGTCGAGGGTTTGGAACAATTCTCATTTCGCTCATGCTGCTTTTGTTGCCACCTTTGCACCCAAAGACATTAGACACGTGCTATCTGATCATAATTGGGTTAATTCGATGCATGAGGAGTTGGAGAATTTTGAGAGGAACCAAGTTTGGGAATTGGTTGACCCTCCCCCAGGGTGTAAGCCGATTGGGACAAAATGGGTGTGGAAGAACAAAGTGGGAGAGAAAGGAGAAGTGGTGAGAAACAAGTCAAGGCTTGTTGCTCAAGGGTATACTCAAAAAGAGGGGATCGACTACGAGGAGACCTTTGCTCTCGTAGCCCGTTTGGAGGTGATTAGGATTCTTCTAGCCTTTTCCGTGGCTAAAGGGTTCAAATAGTACCAAATGGATGTGAAGAGTGCTTTCTGAGCAGTGTGTTGGAGGAAGAAGTGTATGTGAGGCAACCACGGGGTTTGAGAGTGAGAAGTACCCCAGGTGTACAAGTTGAGGAAAAGGCGCTATATGGGTTGAAGCGGGCGCCTAGAGCTTGATCAGTAGGTTGAGGGGTTCTGTTTGGCGAGCTTTGAGATCTGAAGGTCGATCGGACCTTGTTTCTCCTCGAGCGGGCGAGAGATATCCACGATTGTGTAGGTGTCGTGGATGATATTGTCTTTGGTGGCTCGTCTAACTCTCTTGTTGCAACGTTTGCGAGAAGACATGAGCGAATTTGAGATGAGCATGATGGGTGAGTGGCGAGTTCTTCCTCGGCCTCCGGATCAAGCGATCGAAGGAAGGAACATTTGTGCACCAAGCTAAGTACACCAAGGACATTGTGAGGAAGTTCAAGATGGAGGACTCCAAGGCCATGGCGGCCTATAAAATGCGACTACAGCTCTTGATGCGGGCGAGGATGGTGAACACGTGGACGGAAGAAGAATCGAAGCATGATTGGGTCACTCCATGCAGCGGCGAGGCTAGACATCAATTCTCGGTATGTGCATGCGCTTGTTTTCAAGCGTCTCGAGACTTCGCATCGGGAAGCGATCAGCGCATTTTCGAGCATTTGCGTCATACTCCGACTTGACCTTTGGTACTCGCGTCTTCTTCTTTGGCTCTTCATGGATTTTCGAGCGGATTTTTTGCGGGTGTTGGTTGGATAGGAAGTCCATACGGGACTTGCCGTTCTTGGGTTCTTCCTTGGTGTCTTGGTATTCCCGCTAACTTGATCAGTGTTGCTCAATCCACTAGGCGAGTATGTGGCCGCAACTAGTTGTTGCTCTCGGCTCCTTTGGATCACATATACCATGAGTGACTTTGGTGAGAGTATACCCATGTCCCACTTCAATGTGACAGCACTAGTGCCATAAGTGCTGCAAAGAACCCAGTGCTCCATTCCAAAACCAAGCACATAGAAGTGAGGTATCATTTCACGAGACAACGTGAAAGGAAAGATCTCGTTGATCCATGTACCCACACATGACCCGACTAGCCGATATTTTCACCAAACCCCTAGATCAAGCAACTTTCACTCGGCTTGGTGTTTGTTTGATTTCATGTACCATTTATAAATCTGAAAATGAAATATAAATTGCTTGGAAAATGTGCTCCCATGTCATATGTGCTTAATTTACTTGCTTTTGGGTGCTAAACCGTTGCATGTTGCTTACCAATGAGAAGTCTCATTTTTAGAAGTAAGCACTTGGCTCGGTGGCTTTGACATGACATGAGGTGCTTGTGGGTGTTTATGATGGTCTTATGATTAGAATGATTGTTCTAGCATGAAGTTTGTGTGGCTTTGCCATTTTGACATGTTTTGCTCATATTTAGGACTTTGCTCATGAGAGGGAAATTTTTCGTAAAATGGTCATTTCTATCTTAGCTTCGCCCAATGGTTGTGAAACTTGGTGATCTTGTAGTTTTTGTCCATGCGAAGCTATAGAGTATCTAACTTGCTCATTTGGAGGTGTGTAGCATGCTATGTTGAATTTTGTCTATTTGAGAAGCTCTAGGTTGCAATTTTTGCATTTTTGGCTTGTTTCATGCATTGTCAACAAGGGGGAGAAGTTTGAGCATGTTTGGCTTTGCATGCATTTAGAAGGTTTCAAGTGGTTTCGAGCTAGTTTTGAGCTCGTGCAGTTCCCTAATTTTCCTGGTGGTCATCGGCGACGGTGAGGTACACCGATCGATCGGTGTGAGGTTCAGGTCTTTGGGTGATCTAGCACAGTCGGCCGATGTGGTTGACCGGTTCGACGGTCGAGCAAAGTCAAGAAGCCTGCTGTTTTGCGAGGTGGTTTGCATGCATTCGTCCAGGGGGAGTTGCATTGGTTCAGGGGGAGCTTGCATGTGTGCAGGGGGAGCTCTTTGTGGTTTTCGAGCTTTGGATTGATGGTTTGTGCTCTTTGCTTGAGCATGGTTTTGTCTCGGATGTGTCGAGCCGTTGCCCTTGCCTAAGGGGTCCGAGACTTGTCTTCTTCAAGTGATCTTGCTCTTTGCCTTTCTTTGGCTTTCGATCGCTTGTTGGAGTTTCTTTTAGTCGTTTCTTTTCTTTTTCTTTTCTCTTTGGTTACCAAAATGTGTGTGTTGTCAATGCACTCATCATGGGGGAGATTGAGAGCCATGTGTAGTTCGAGGACCGGTAGATGGTCGCTCACGTGTGATGAGTGATTGACAACGTGGTGTGGCGATTCTTGGCTAAGTATTGCAGGTGCAGGTTGCGGCTTGACTGGTGTTGGTGCAAGTGAAGAACAAGCGCGAAAGGTCATTGCCGGTGAGGCCTCCAAGTGTGGAGAAGACAAGTAGGCTTTATTCGAGGGACCCGGTGGCTAGAGGGTCAAATGCGCCGCATGGTGGCAAGAACAGCAAGATGAAGTCATGGACGGTTTCTTGGTTGAGCCTCAAAACCAAGGTCGAGCCGGGACTACGTGGGAGCCAAGTCATGAGTGGTGATTGGCGGAGGCTACACCGAGTTCGCGGGGTTTCCAGTGGTTCACCAGAAAACCACTGGGTTTCTTTTGATCCACAAAGCCAAGGATCAAGACCGAAGACGGAGTGCAGTGGATCGAGACCGGTCGGCCGGTGGGTCGGCCGTCGACCGGTGAGGCTAGTCGGCCGGTGAGGAGCACCGGTCTCGATCGGTGTGCGACGACGCAGTCCGGAGACTTCGAAGCGGAGGACACGCGTCGGGATCGCAAGGCTTGCGTCGAGGCTAAGCAAGTTTGTGGTCGCTGGGCATCCGTCTGATGGAGCAAAGATAAAGACTTCCGAATTCGCCCTTGAGGGGCATGTATCCCTAGTTAGCTAGTAAGGGTATTTTAGTCTTTAGGTTGCCTCCATATAACCCAAGTGGTGAGAGGATGGCAACCATCTCTTGGAACCCTAGCTCATTTTGTTTTCTTATTTTCCCTTCCTATTTTCCCTAGGATTTTCATAGGACTAGCTTGAGAGCTTCATGGTGAGATCTTGTGAGAGGGAAGGATGATCGGGTGGCAAGCTAGACCTTGTATGAACCTCTTTGGTATGTATAGATGATTCGGCGTGGTTCCTCAAGGGCTTGGATGTGTCTTTCGTTTCTCCTTTTGGTGATTTTCGGAGCTCTTTCTTGTGATTTTCTTGGAGCGTTTTCGAGGCCTTTCTCTTTGGGATTTGGTGGGGGGTGTATGCTTGAACCCTTCGTGGTTCTTTTCCCTTTGATTCCCCTCCCAAATCCGTGAGCAAAAGGGCTCGATTTTGGGGTTTTCATGGCTCTAGGGTTAGTGGCATTCTTGGTGGGATTTCTTCGATTCCTCTCGGTTTAGGAAGTTTTGGTGGACCAAATCTTGGCTATGGAGTGCCCATGAGGTGTTCCTACTATCCCCAACGTTTTGTGAGAAACCGTGGAGCGATTTGGGAGATCGGGAGTTGGATTTGGGGAGTTGACCCATGGTGTCTTTGTTCATCCCGAGAGCTCAGTCACACCGGTGTCTCACAACGGTCTGACCGGTGCAGACTCTTGGTTGAGTTTTGCTCGAGTGAATGTCTTGGTGAGTTCCCTATTGTCCTGTGTTGCCACTGTTTCGAGTTTGGTTCAGTTTGGAGCTCGGTAGGTCTGTTTGGTGGATTTGGGATTTCTGGCTTGGACCGGTCGAGGTGAGCTACACCGACCGGTGTAGATGCCTCTGTGGAAGTTCTCGATTTTGCCGGGACCGGTCCGGTGCTTCTCACCGACGACCGGTGTAGTCGATGGTGCTCGAGTTGCTAGTTCCGCTGCGTTCTCGAGTCGGTGTAGGTGGTTGTTGGTTCCTAGGACCAGTAGTACTCCGGTGGCTGCGTGGTCTTGGCCAACTTGGGTAGAAGTATTTCGGAAGCCGTGTTCGTCTTGTTGGAGTTCCCATCTCCTTCGAGAAGAATTTTTATCGGCTTCCATTCACTCCCCCCCCCCTCTGGTTCGCCCAATCGGTCCTTCACTTTATGGCTAGGTGGATGAGATCCATACATTCCTTCGTGTTTGTATGTTACCTTTATGCAATCAACGCTTCATGATAGGTTAGATCATTAGATTAGATGGATAGCCTTTGGAGTTTGCTTCCGATTCTTGGATTGACAAATCTAGGGAGGACCCTCCTTGGTGAAAAAGGCACCAAGTCACCCGTACGCTTGCGGTGAACTTGAGCACGGTTTTGAACCGTCAACACTCCTCTCCTCCCCTCCCTCCCAACTGTGTTGCCGTCCTTTGCTCGACTAAAGCCCGCACCGTCGTCCTTCCTTCTCTAGGAGCCTGCGCCCCCTTCATGTGAGGAGCCCGTGCCGGCAACTCCTCTCTCGACCAGCCAGCCTGTGCCGGTGTCCTCGACCTCATCCCCCATGTCCTCTGCACCATATGCTTGAGGAAGAAGAAGACAGGTAAAAATTGATTTGAAGCTCTTTCTTGGTTCCTGGTGCAAAAGTGCCAAAGACAAACTTTCTCAGATCTGGGCTTAGTTGATTTGTGATACCTGGAGGGTCTCGTTGCATAAATGTTTTGCTATCAGATTTAGGGGTACATCAGACATTTTACACCCAGAATAGATAATCTGCCAGAAATAATCAGAACAGCTAAACACCTTGCTAATTTGGACAGCAGATTCTCTCGATCGCGGCGTATCAGATAAGTCTGCTTGGCTTATAATCGAGTTCCAGAAAAACGGTCCCAAATAGGGCCTTAACCTACCACCAAGCGACTATAAAGTTGACTCTGCGGCACACACCAAAGTTTTAGTGTTTAAATGTCCAAAGAGCACCTTAGAAGATGAATACCCAAGTAATCAACGAACCGAATGATTTGGTGACTAGATAATCCGCTGGTGATTTAATTTGGATGCATAGGATTATCTAGTGAAAAGAAAGGAGTAAGGGCTTCTAAAATGCATAATGAAAGATGTATACACTAGATGATCCCATCTGTACTAAGCATGCACCCCTGGATCATCATCAGTGAGTACAAAACTAGTCAATAGGTAACTGCTACTCCCTCCGTTCTAAAATATAGTTCGTTTGACTTATTTTGTCCCCAAATTTGACCACTTGTCTTATTCAAAAAATTATGCAAAATATCATATTTTTTGTTGTGTCTTTCTTTATTAATGAAAGTTCTTCAAGAATGATTTAAATCTGACTATGTTTGCACAAATTTTTTTGAATAAGACGAGCAGTCAAACTTGAGGTTGAAAACGTCAAAAGACCTATAATTTGGAATGGAGGGAGTAGTATTTATCATAGAACAAAAGGTCAAACCATTGGGTCACTATTTTAGTGGTCAGACTAGTGGGTCAACTTATTCCATACCGGTTCAACAATAGAGAAAGACCCGTTTACTTTCCAAAAAAAGGTTATCATGTGCCAAACACCATTCAATTGGTTAATGGAGGTTGCTCATATACCCTTTTCCACTTTTTTCTTCTCATATTGGGCTGATTCTCAGGGTTCAATTCATATACCCTTTTCCACCTTTTTCTTCTCATATTGGGCTGATTCTCAGCCCTACAATGCATTCTTAGCCCAGTAGCACAAAGAATAGTTTATCAACAATGATTTTTCAAGTAGGCCGATCTTTTGCTTGAACCGATCTTTTCCAATTCAACTAACAATCAGATTTGATTTTTTGTTGTAAGATTTTTATGTGTTGACCTATGAATCACGCATCCACGTGGTAATTTGAGGTTGAACATATGCACAAGAACAACCTCAAATGTGATTAATTGACGGTGTGCCCCTCCTTGTAATTAAACATGTTTATCAGTTGGTGTGCCATGATGTGTCTAGCCATGGAAGCATTGCATCCTTCACCACCTACTGGCTGCCATTGCAGCCTTTCAGGTGGACACCTTCTCATGTCCAGTGGTGCCTTCCTCTCGGAAGGTTAAGTTGCATTCCTCTGATGGCGTATATATCCTACAAATACAACAGCCGCCATCTCGGGATGGGACGTCGCCAAAGGTGTTCATCCTAAAGGAACCTGAGCTAGAATCCATGTCCGGTGGAGAAGGGCCACTCCAGACCTCCAAGGGCCTATTGTTATCACTACAAAAAATCCTGTGGTCTATGACAGCCGGTTTTCATCATGGATCATCAAAATTTCGTCATAAAACTGCATCTATGACGAAATTTCAAATCGTCATGTATTGAGCATCACAGATTAAACGCCGTGACGAACTAATGTTTTCGTCATAGATTAACATGATCTATGACATTCTCAAATCGTCATAGATTTTTCTAAAGCCCATTGAACGCATCCTGAAGCCCAAAATCTATGACGAAAATCGACCGTCATGGATTAACTTGTCATGTCACTCGTAGATGACATGGACAATGAGTTGGCTGCTGACATGGCAACTGATGACGTTGCAGCCACGTGGTAGATGACGTGGCATCCACGTGGCAGATGATGACGTCGGACTATGCAATTTGTTAGCAGGCCGAATTTTAAATAGGCCTAAAATTGGGCAGCTATTTCAGCCCATATAAGTACATTACAGCCCGGCCCAAATAAATTTCAGTCACAACCCATATCAATTTAAGACACAGCCAATATACATTTTGAAGGACCGAACTGGCGACCAGAGAGGGGGGGAGTGAATGGGAGCCGATAAAAATTATTCTCGAAGGAGATGGGAACTCCAACAAGATGAACACGGCTTCCAAAACACGTCTCCGACTCAACTACCCAAGTTGGCCAAGACCACGCAACCTTTGAGTGCTCGGTTCTAGGAACCAACAACCACCAAAGCCTACCCGAGAACGCAGTGAAAAAATCAACTCGAGCACTCTTTGGGTGCCCGCCGGACACTCGCACACCGTCGGTGGTCCTACGAGCACCACAGGAACACGAGAACTTCCACAGAAGGCTCCTACACCGGTCAGCCGGTGTATACGCGGTCGACCTAAACAGAAGCCCCAAATCCACAAACCTGACCTTCCAAGCTCCAAACCCGAACCAAACTCGAAACAAATGACCACACAAGACAAAAGGGAACCCACCAACACGTTCACCCGAGCAAAACCCAACTGGGGTTGAAACCGATCGAGGCCGTGAGAGGCACCGCCGACCGGTAGGTCTGCTCTCGGGATGAACAGCAACCCGCGGGTCAACTCCCCCAAATCCAACTCCTGATCTCCCGAATCGCTCCACGGATTTGCACAAGACTTTGGGGATAGTAAGAACATCCCATGGGCACTCCATAGCCAAGATTTGGTCCACCAAAACTTGCTAAATCGAGAGGAATCGAAGAAATCCCACCAAGAACACCTCTAACCCTAGAGAGGAGAAAACCCCAAAATCGAGCCCCTTTGCTCACGGATTTGGGAGGGGAATTGTAACACCCTAATTCTAAATTTTTGCAATAGTTTAAAATTTGCTAGAACTAGTTGGCTTGTAATCTCTAGTGTTTGTAAGCAAGAAATAATTTCTAAAAGAAACTAAATGAATCTTAGGGTATATTTTTGTTTGTATGCACACATGCTGCCCTGCATAATTTTCCTTGTATGAAAAATGAATTTGTATTTCAAAATTTCAAATAGGATTCAAATCAGGAATTGTTTAAATACTAAACTTCCCTCCCGTCCACTTTGGGCCGAATCTCCTTTTCCTCCTCAAAGCCCACACCAGAAGTCCTTTCTCCCTCCCCCATCTTTTCTTTCTCCTTTCAGCCCAAGAGTCAACCGAAGCAGGCCTAATCCGGCCCACCTCCCTCAACCCACCACCTCCTCCCTTGGGCTGGCCCAACAACACCGCCTCCCCTCTTTCTCCCTCTCCATCTCACCGCCACGCGGCCCCGCCCGTCAGCTCTATCTTCAACCTCCCCCTTCCCTTCCTTTTTCCCCACACAGCGCCGCGCCGGGGAAGTCCCGCATGGGATTTTCAAATCCCGCCTCCCCGCGCCTTGCCATGTCCGTCTGGCCCCACCTCCGCGATCACCGCCCCTAATCCACTCCCCCTCCTTCACTTCCCCTTTCTCCTGCTCCCTCTATGGCAAGCGAGGGCCATCAATGGCCGGCCCACCCGCTGATCTCACCCAGCAAATCCCGCACCGCCCGCCTATAAAGACCCATGCGGCATCCTCTCTCCCTTCGCCACTCCACCCCACCATCAATCACTTCCCTCGCCTCCTGCTGTTGCTCGCCGGAGCCCCGCCTCCGAACACGGTAAGCCGCCCGCCATCACGACTCACCACATCGCGGCCCTATCTCACTTCCCGTCTCTTCCTTCGTCATCGCAGGCCTTCCACGATGCCACCAGATGCCCAGAGTGCCGTCTGCCGCAGTGACACCGCTCACCCACAAGCGCCCATGTCCGCCTCGCCACCGTCTGGCTATCCGCCTTCCACACGCCCGCCTCGCCTGTGTTTTCCCTCCCCGTGAGCTCGCCGTCTCCTCTCTCTCTTCTCGTCCATCTCCTGCCGCCTCGATGCACCGCGTTGTCGCCGCCCAACTCCGGTGGCACCGCCGCGGCACTCTCTCGGCGGCGGCGATAAAGCGGGCGCCTCGTCCGCGATCCCACGCGGCGGCAGGATCGCATACTTCTGGATATGTAATCGTCCATCGTGGACCATGGACTCGCGGTCCACCGCCGGTCCACGGCCACGTCAACGCCACATCGTCCGTCTCGGCCAACCACCACCCGCCACGTGTCGCCATGTCAGCGGATCTACACAGTTAGCGCCACTTTTACATCTTAGCCCCTATAAAACCTTGAAAATCCCTTCACTATTTCCTCAGTCTTGTGAAACTTACCAGTAACCCCCTGTCGTATTAGTTATTTACATCTTGGTCCCTGATGACGTCATGCTGACGTCATCACCAGAAAAGTTCACCAAAATTTCAATTTATATTTTGATTTTCCATAAATCCATGCTGACATCATAAACCCCTATGATGATGTCATAATTCATCTTCTCCAGTATTAAAATAATTCCAGAAAGGCTAGATTTATAGTTTGGTCCCTGGTTTAGAAAAATGATCAATACTTTTTGCTCGTAGCTCCGTTTCAGGTGATTCTTGTGCTCACGCGATAGTAGCGACGAACCCGTTCTTTTAAAATACTTTTCATACTGTTTTGACTCTGTTTGGTGTACTGTTTCTTATACTTTGTATGTATGCTTGTTTCCGGTAGTTGCTACGAGTAGCGGTTCGTGATCAAGATCAAGTGTACGTGAAGATCAAGCAAGAGCGTGAAGAAGGCAAGTGTCCTTGATGCATACTCCTTGTTTCCCGTGCATTTACATTAATACCACACTTTACTTTACGCTTTATGCATGCTTCGAGTCAATTTGATGGGAATCCTATGTAGGGTCTCTACTAGATTTTGATATGACTTTCCTTGAAGCCCTTAGAGAGTTTGGTTATGGGTAGTTAAATGCTTAGTTGCTGAACATCTGGGCTGGGTTTAATAATTAATTTTGATTAACGAACTACTTAATCACATGAGTAGTTAATCTTTTTAGAAACATGGAATTCTAGGGGCTCGAGCAAATGCTTGTCTAGTGGACGGTGTTTTTGGGTTGATGCTTGTCTTGCTCGAGCCACCTTAAGGTTTGATGCGTGGGGTGACCACCCAGGACTTACAGTACAACCACGAGCTGGATGGGCTACGGTCTTGGCTGAGACAGTTGGGTAATCCAGCGGTCTGTGTTGAGCGGGTATGGGGGCACGCGGCACCTCGGATAGAAATGCGGCTCGATGTACGCTGGTCCGCCAAAGATAGGGCCCGAGGTCAATGCTACTGGAGAACCAACTGAAGGCCTCGTAGTGTTTCCCTCAATGGAAATCACAACTCGTGGGTAAAGATGTACGACCTCTGCAGTGTAAAGCATCATGACGTGCTCACAACAAGAGCAACCTGGACCCTCACATGTTTAGTTGGTGGAATGGTTGGTTTGGATGGGTTGTTTGGCCTTAGATGATAGATGTTTTACCTTTAAGGTGGGTTTGGGTTGGGAAGACTCTCACCTTAGTAAATAGGTTGTTTAATAAAATATGACCAACTAAAATCAATGCTTGCAGCCAGTTGTGTCAGCCTTTCTTGTTTTAAGCCCTCATAGCTCTACCTCCTACACTTGCAGAGTACATTTCGATGTACTCACCGTTTCCCTTCAACCCCCTGCTGTCTCTCTCTCCCCCATAAATGTTGTTCAGGTTTTGGAGGCCATGAAGATCTAGGAGTGCGTTTCCCCCGGTTGATTGCCTGAGGACATGGAGCCCGCTTCCGCACAAGATATTAAGCTCTAGCTGTACTTTTCTTTTGGACCCACGAGTCATTTTGTAATATTTAAACGTGATATGGAAATGTACCATTGATGAAGTTGTACTTTATGTATGAAATATGATCCTGGCATACATAAAGTGGCACCTAATTGTGTTTATAAAATCAGGTGTTACAGGAATCAAACGGAAAAGAACCACGAAGGGTTCAAGCATACATCCCCCACCAAATCCCAAAGAGAAAGGCCTCAAATCCGGCACAAGGAAATCACCAAGAAAAGGCTCCGAAAATCACCAAAAAGGAAAAACGGGAGAGACACAATCAAGCCTTGAGGAACCATGCCGAATTATCTATACATACCATGAAGGTTCATACAAGGTCTAGCTTGCCTCCCAATCAGCCTTCCCTCTCACAAGATCTCACCATGAAGCTCTCAAGCTAGTCCTAGAAATTCCAAAGGAAAATGGAAGAGGAAAGTAGCAAAACAAAATGAGCTAGGGTTCCAAGAGATGGCTGCCATCCTCTCACCACTTGGGTTATATGGAGGCAACCGAAAGACGAAACTACCCCTAAGGCCTAACACTAGGATACACGCCCGAGGGCAACTTTTGGAATCTTCATCATCGAACCATCGGACGGATGCCCGGCGACCGCACGCTGCGTAGCTCGACGCACACCATGCGATCCCGACGCGTGTCCTCCGCTTTGAAGTCTCCGGACTACGTCATCACACACCGGTCAGACCGGTGTCCTCCACCTGTCAGACCGGTACCCACCGGTCAGACCGGTCTTCGCCTTGCCGGTGGATCAACCAAGGAACCCAGTGGTTTTCTGGTGAACCATTGGAAACCCCGCGAACTCGGTGTGGCCTCCGCCAATCTCCACTCATGACTTGGCCCCCACAAAGTCCCGGCTCGATCTTGGCTTTGTGGCTGAACCAAGGAACCGTCCACGACTTCATCTTGCCGTTCTTGCCACCATGCGGCCCGCACTTGGCCCCGCTGGCCACCGGGTCCCTCGAGCCAAGCCTACTTGTCTTCTCCACACCTGGAGGCCTACCTCGTAATGACCTTTCGCGCTTGCTCTTCACCTGCACCAACACCAGTCAAGCCGCAACCTGCACCTGCAATACTTAGCCAAGAATCAGTCCACACAACGTTGTCAATCACTCATTACACCAGGAAGCGACCATCCACCGGTCCTCGAACCACACAGATCCTCAATCTCCCCCTTGATGAGTGCATTTACAACACACACGTTTTGGTAATCAATGAGAAAAGGAAAAGAAAAGAAACGACTAAAAGGAACTCCAACAAGCGATCGAAAGGTAAAGGAAAGGCAAAGAGCAAGATCACTTGAAGAAGACAAGTCTCGGTCCCCTTGGGCAATGTCAACGGCTCGACACAACCGAGACAAAAGCAAAGCTCAAACAAAGAGCGAAAACCACCAAACCAAAGCTCGAAAACCACAAAGAGCTCTTTGCAACGCTTATCGCACTAGTGCTATCACATTGAAGTGGGACATGGGTATACTCCTCACCAAAGTCGCTAATGGTGTATGTGATCCAAAGGCTGAGAACAACAACTAGCTGCGGCCACATACTCTACCTCGGTAGTGGATTGAGCATCACTCGATTGTTTGCGGGAAGACCAAGAAACCAAAGAAGAACCCAAGAACTGGCAAGTCCCAGAAGTGGACTTCCTATCCAACCGACATCCGGCAAAATCCGCGTCTGAAAAACCATGAAGAGCCAAAGAAGAGCACGCGGAGTACCAAAGGCCGAAGTCGGGAGTATAGCGCAAATACCTAAAACTGCGCTTGATCGCGATGAAGTCCTCGGAGACGCTTGAAAACGAGCGCAGACATACCGAATTGGATGTCGCCTCGTCCAAATCTGAGAGTGACCCAATCATGCTCTGATACTCCTTCTCGTCCACGTGTTCACCTTCCTCGTCCGCATCAAGAGCTATAGTCGTACTCATAGGTGTCGCCATGGCCTTGGAGTCCTCCATCTTGAACTTCCTCACAATGTCTTTGGTGTACTTTGCTTGGTGCACAAATGTTCCTTCCTTCGACTGCTTGATCTGTAGGCCGAGGAAGAACTGCAACTCACCCATCATGCTCATCTCAAATTCCCTGCTCATGTCTTCTGCAAACCTTGCAACCAAAGAGTTAGACGAGCCACCAAAGACAATATCATCCACATATACCTGCACTATTAGGATCTCTTTGCCCTGCCTGAAGAGAAACATGGTCTGATCGACCTTCCCCATCTCGAAACCTCTCTCAAACAGGAACCCCCTCAACCTGCCATACCAAGTCCTAGGCGCCTATTTCAACCCATAGAGCGCCTTTCTCAACTTGTACACCCGGTGGGGGTACTTCTCACTCTCAAACCCCGGTGGTTGCCTCACATACACTTCTTCCTCCAACACACCATTCAGGAAGGCACTCTTCACATCCATTTGGTGAAATTTGAACCCTTTAGCCACGGAAAGGCTAGAAAAATCCTAATCGCCTCCAAAGCAGACTCACGGAGCAAAGGTCTCCTCGTAGTCGATCTCCTCTTTCTGACTATACCCTTGCGCCACCAACCTCGACTTGTTTCTCACCACTTCTCCTTTGTCTCCCTCTTTTTTCCACACCCATTTTGTCCCAATCGGCTTACAACCCGGTGGCGGATCAACCAACTCCCAAACTTGGTTTCTCTCAAAGTTCTTCAACTCCTCATGCATCGAATTGACCCAATTGTGATCAGATAATGTGTGTCCAATGTCCTTGGGCTCAAAAGTAGCAACAAAAGCAGCATGAGCAAAGTGAGAATTGTTTTGAACCCTCGACCGTGTAGTGCGTTCATTGATGTCACCGATGATCCTCAAAGCTGGATGATCCACTTGAACTCGCCAGGGAGGTTCTCACCTTGAAGCTACCTCCCCCTCAACTTCAGCTTCTCCTTGATCTGGGATTGTCGTTGTAGGTGTAGGAGAGGGCCCGTTCTCGATCGTAGTCAAAGTAGTAGGTACATGCTCAACCACGGGCACCACACCACCATCTTCATCATCACCATGTCCATGCTCCTCCTCCTCAAAGATTTCCTAGCCAAGTTCATCATCACCTGCACATTCAAAGACAAGAGAGCTACGTGGTTGTGTCTCGTCGAAGGTAACCTCGCAAGTCTCCACGATTTGGTTAGTTCCCAAGTTGAGCACACGAAATGCTCTAGAATGAGTAGCATAACCAAAGAAAATACCATCGACAGACCTAGCCTCAAACTTATCCAGATTCTTGCCTTTCTTCAGAATAAAGCACTTGCATCCAAACACATGAAAGTGACTCACCTTGGGAGTGCGACCGTGCATCATCTCATAGCACATCTTCTTCTTGAATGCTCGAAGGAAAATCCTGTTCGAGACATAGCACGCGGTATTGACCGCCTCAGCCCAGAACCTCCTCGGAGTCCTATGCTCGTCGAGCATCGTCCGGGCCATCTCACACAAGGTTCTGTTCTTTCTTTCCACCACGCCATTCTGGGGGGCGTATACGAACTCAAAAACTGGTGTTCAAGACCCAAGTCATGGCAAAATGTTTCGAAACGAGAGTTTTTAAATTCCGAGCCATTGTCACTGTGAATCACTCGTGCATGGCATCTCCGTGCCTCTCATTCTTCAACCTCAAGACAAGATCTCGAACAAAACCAAACGTCTCCCCCTTCTCCTCCAGAAAGAAGACCCACGCATACCGAGAGTTGTTGTCCACCACTACAAGGACATACCACTTCCCACCCGCAGATCGCACATGAGCTGGGCCAACAAGGTCCATATGGAGCAGCTCGCATGGACGCTCTGTCATCACATCGGTGAGGAGCGGATGGGAAGAGGATACCATCTTGGCATGCCTACACGACGCACAAACCAACTCTTTCTCAAACCTCAGCCATGGCAATCCTCGTCCCAAATTGAGTTTACTCAAGCGAGACAAAAGGTCAAAGCTCAAGTGACCCAACTTCCTATGCCACTTCCACAACTCACTCGAAGAACCAGCCCAAAAGCAATGAGCAACACCTGAAGACTGAGAGAAATCCGCTCGGAAAACTTGACCCTCGGGAACGACCATGCAAACAAGCTCCCCTCGAGAATCCAAAATCCGAGAACCACCAGGCCGAACAACACCTCAAAACCCTCATCCAAAAGCTGGGAAACAGAAAGCAAATTTAATCCGAGTGATTAAACAAGAGCAACACGCCTGAGAGTGACTTTGTCACTGATCCTTATCTCACCTTGAGCACACGCCCTGCTTGGTTGTCCCCAAAAGTGATGTATGTCTTGGACACCACCGGGACAAGACTTGAGAACCACCCCTTATCTCCGGTCATATGCCTCAAGCAACCGGAGTCAATCAACCAAATGTTCCTCAAGTCCTCCACCTGAAATTCAAAAATGAGCACGTGAGCGAACAAACGACTCAGCACTGGGGTTAGTACCAAAAGAGTAAAACCAGTGCCGAGCCATTTGCTCCAAAGTGGGGTTAGCACAATCCAAAGCATCACGCTTACCAAAGCTACCACCACAAGAACCACCACAAGTACCACCACTAGGGAACCACCCCTGCCTCGCTAGAGGAGAACGAAAGCCACGAAAGGGAGACCGTGGACCGTTCCTCCTCTCCATCTCAAAGCTACGACTCCTCCCTACCTCGTATTGAGCACGAGGTGGAGAGCGTCTAGCAAACTAACCACTACTGAACTCACCATGCCAACGACCAGAACCACAACCACCAGAACTGAACCGAGCATCCTCACGAGTATGGAAACCAAACTGCTATCTGCCTAGACCGGCCGACGGCCCCGACCGGCCACCCCGACCGGTCGACTGGCGCCGACGGCCAGCAGCACCACCTACCGCCTTTCGATCTCCCCAAGCCGGAACCTACCTCACAATCACCTTGGCCATGGGCATCATCACACCATTAGAAGGGTGGTACCTGTCCTTGTTGGCCCACTCATTAGCCATTCTCTCCTCACGCTTCCTCTTGAAGCAAAACTCATCCTTGTGACCATCTCTACCACAATACCCACAATGAAACTTTATGGGTTGTGGCTTAGGCTTAGGCTTGGGTTGGGGCTGCTCAATCGGCTTCTCTCCTTTCTTCTCTCCATCCTCACCTCCCTTTGGGCTTACAAACCTCACCGGTTTTTGAAAATCATTTGTTGGGTGAGGGAATATGGGTGGATCTGGAGTTGTGTCAAGTTTGTTTCTGAGATGGTTAGGCTTGGGCTCAAACTTGTTCTTGTGTGTGTTTTGTGGTGGGATAGGGATCTCTCCAACATTCTCATCTCCCTCACCACTATTCTCTCCAAGCTTGTCAGCCCCAAGTGCCTGACCATCATAGCGTTTGAAAGCCGCTATCATGATACCAAGCTGAGGCTCCTGACCCGACAACCAACTCATACACTTCCTCAGCTCATCATTTTCATCCTGCAAGCGATCAACATAATGTGTAAGTTCCAGATTCTTAACCGCATGCAATTCACAAGTAGAGCAAGAAGTGGGAACAGGTGCTTTCAACTGAGCCTCAAGAGAAACAATGTAAGCATGCATCTCATCAATCTTTCCATGCAAACAGGCAAGAAGTGCAAGCACCTAGCAAAGCAGGTCTAGACTTAAGCTCAGCCACTTCAACCCTAAGCACATCTAGTTCCTCACACTTGGAGGCATGCTTTTCTTTGAGAGTAGTAAGGTCAGCTAGGAAAATAGAGCAATCAAGACAATCAACATCATCAGAAACCACAGGTGAAGCCTTAAGCGAATCTATCTCAAGCTTAGCATCAAGGTTCTGGGTTTCTAGCTCAGCTACTCAGTTCCTAGCATCTTCTAGTGAGGCCCTAAGCTCTTTTCTCATCTTCTTTGCCTCTCTAAGCATGTCATCGCGATTATCAAGCAACTTGCCAAGCCGCTCACTCTCCTCGCCCAAGAACGGAAGCTCGTCACGTACCTCATCCTCGGAGTCAAAGTCCGAGTCGCTCTGGTGACTCTTCTTGCTGCTGGAGCTGTGTGCCATGCCGCAGAAGCCATCTCCGCGAAGTAGCTCAGCTCGCTCAAGTTCTTGGACGCCTTCTTGTTCTTGCACCGATCACCTTCATCTTCACTGCTACTGGAGCTTGAGGAAGAGTAGGCGGAGCTCGAGTCGACGTCGCTTGCTCCGACCATCGCTCGGGCCTTCCTGCCATGGCCGTCCTTCTTCGTTGATCCTCGCTCGTCCTTGTTCCAATGCTTATGCTTGTGATCGCGCCTCGATCAGTGCTTGTCCGTCCTTGACCAGTGCTTGTAGCCGTCCTTGTTCTCCATCTTCTCTGGGCAGTCGGCGATGAAGTGTCCTGGCTTGCCACACTGGAAGCATGTTCGTGTCGTCCTCATTGTGTTCACCTGGTTCTCATGTAGCCTCTTGAACTGTCTGGTCAACAGCACCAGCTCGTCCTCTCCAAGCACGTCGAACTCCTCGTCTGGCAAAGACATCAAAGAGGACAAGGCAAACATCCTGGAGGATGGGTTAGCGTTAGACTTCGCACCTGAGCCACCAACAAGAACAAGACTATGGGAGTCAGTCGGGCTCTCGAGACGGGCTGTCAAACCACAATCAACCTCAGCTGACTTGAGCTTAGAGAACAGCTCGTTCTCCATCAGTGTGGTATACTTCTCAGACTCAAGAATGGCCTCGACCTTTCCATCCCACACTGTACGATCCAGCGCGTGCAAGAGCTTCACAGCTCTATCATGGTCATCATACGGGAGGAAGTCCACACTGGCCCTCATGTTGTTCACAACCACCGTGAACCGCTGGAACAAGTGATGTGCACATGCCAAGCCTCACTTACACAATAGAGTCGAGGACGACTCCTTTTGAAGTGGAGGAGGTTGATGTGCACATGCCAAGCCACGCTTACATAATAGAGTTGAGGATGACTCCTTTTCAAGAGAGGGAGGATGATGTGGACATCCCATGAGTTACACAAGACCAAGCATCAGATACACAAGCTCCTGCTCTTCATGGACCTATTACACGTAGCCATGCTAAGGAACTCCAACAAAAGGTGAATTCTTTCCTTGCTGAAATTAATTCCAAAATATATGAGAATGTTATACTACCTAAAAGTTGTACTTTGGTTGTCCTTAGGAATATGCATGAAGAGGACGGTACAACTAAACATGGAGAAGAAGTAAACAACAGGAAACAGTCAGACCAAGAATCACCAACTCAAACCAAGGATCTAGGAGAATTCTGTTCGGACGACTGTTCAGACAAGCCTGGAAACCAAGAATCATCCATTCAGAATGAGGATCCAGGAGGATTCCATTTGGATGATTGTTCGGACAAGCTTGGAAACCAAGAATCACCCGTTCGGAATAAGGATCCAGGAAGTTCACTTCAGATCTCCACTTCAGACCAGTTCGGACCTGCATAATGAATCGACCATAACTCTTTGGTCGTGATGCCTCTGGAGCTCCACGAGTACTTGATGGAACGTGCTTGAAGTCAACTTTCGAATGCAAGAAACCGCATGTCTATTGGACTTTCCAATAAAGAGTTATGACGGATTTAGTGGAGGCTGCACAGAAGGTCAACAGCCACGCGAGTCCACCTCAGGAGTTGATTTCTGGGGAGCCTTTTCACATGCTTAGCCTTTTCAATTCCATATCAAATTCACACCCATCTAGGAGGGTTGTTCCTAGTATAAATACCCCCCTATGTACTACTGAAAACTAAGTTTTTGATAATCATGAATTGATAGCCTCATATGGTTTGTCGCAGTCGAGCTGCTGAGTGCCTTGCACACCCTTGTTCTTCCTTGTTCTTCGAGAAATTGTGAAGAGATCTCTCTAAGGTCCCCTACTTGTGCTCTCGGCTTCTCGCGTATTGTGTGGATTAGTTCCCGGCTTGTGGTTCTACGGTCGTCGGAGATCGAGTCAAGTCCTTCGGTTTGCCTCTCGTCGCTTGTTCATAACCAACCTTGGTCAGGTATACAGCTAGTTATCCCTACTATTTTATAGCAATTTATCCTTGTTCTTGAACCTACTGTTGTGAAGATGGGGCCACCCTTGTGCTGATCCAAATCGGCACCTATCAAGTGGTAATCAGAGCTTCGTTGTCATGGTAGGTTTTGTTTTTGCCCACCCTCCCACCCTTTACAATTTGTTACTAGTTTCATCCATCATATACATTTTTGTTAATGTCCTACGGTCCACTGAAAAGCCATACAAAAAAATCCTATAGCCATTTTGTTGGTACTGTTACTTTGTGTTCATTCCATTCATCGCGTTGCTAATCACCGCCTTTGTTCTTCCGCCGTACTCTTGTTTAATTTTTATCCGCACCCCTCATAGATTGTTTGGTGTTTGCTGTTAGTAAAAAAAAAAAAAAGTGTGAAAGAAAGAGCAAAAAAAGAAGAGAAAAAAAAGAAAGAAAGGAGATTTGAAAGGTTGCAAGGGGTTGTGTTATGATCTCATTATCAAAAGTTTCATGTTCATATATTAAGTTGGTGTTGATTCTGGACAGCAACATTTACATCTTGTTTGGATAGTTTGTTGCACTTGGTTATAGTACCATAGCCTCCCTTGATCAGCCACCTATAGCTCCACAAAAATCTGAAATCGGACCTCTCGTCTTGTATCCTTTCAACCGCTTAATCACAGGTTTGGTTACGCCACACTAGCACACTCACAGTCCTTGAGAACGGGTAAGAACTTGGGTAAGCAAGAGGTGAGGTTGTGAGATTCCACATAATTTTTCCTATTCCACTTTCTCTTGCAATATCCTAACATGGCATGATCCAATCCAAGTTTTTGTGGTGGTAGACACAGAGGAAAAGAGCCACCAATCTCTCGAGCTGAGTTACATCACTTTGAAAACTCACTTGTGGCAGCCATGGAGAGGATGTTCGATGAACGTCTTCCAATCTCAAATAGTGGGGTATGACATCAACATGTCAAAAACTTCATGATGGTCATTTTGACCATAGAGGACAGCATGGGAAAGGTGCTCGAGGGCATAGTTCTCGCCCTCATGTGCTGATTGGTGCTAAAGATTATTGTGTGTTCACAAAAAGAAAAATTCGGCAAGAGACACCAAGAAGTTCCTATGATCAGCAACACCCATGTGAGAAGGAGTGCCACCAAAATTGAGTGCAGAGTTCAAAATGAAAAGAAGAGTGACTTCACCATATGTGAGGAAGAGTTCCACCAACAAAAATTGAGTGTGAGAGTTCAAAATGAAAAGAAGAGTGACTCCACCATATGTGAGGAAGAGTTCCACCAACAATAATTGAGTGTGAGAGTTCAACATGAAAATATGAGAGAATCCACCATATGTGAGAGAGATACACAAAAATGGAGCAAAGAAGAGGAGTCTTGTGAGGAAACATCTCTTTCTAACATGACAATTTCTTCTAGTTTTTCTTTTGATGTCCTGCAGGTTACTGAAGAAAATAATATGGTGCAGTATGATCAGCCTCCAATTTTCGATGAAGAAGATCAGGTGATGACCATGGACAAAGGTACTGAAATTTCATTGTATTTGCAACATAAGGATCAGATTGAAGGCAATAATAATGCAAATGCTTCTCATTCAACAATGATGTGCAAGTTCAGCATTTGAGAAAGATTTAATTCTTGGTTCTTTTGCAACAACTGCTGCTCCATTGCCTTCACAAAACATGGTGAAGTATGATACGTATGCATATGTTGCATCCCAAGATGTTGAAGTGATTGTGCATCAAGACCTATGTGAGAATGAGGGCCACATAGCCAAATTGAGAGAGAGTGAAACCAAAAGTGAGTTGTGTGATTCCACCCACTATGACTTAGAGAGTACAAATAATGAAAATGTGAGGGATACACCACAGAGCAACAGAGAGTTTGAATGCCAATCATGTGAGGATATTTTTGAGACTAACCCTCTCATCTCTATCGCTAGTGTTTTCTTTTCAAGTGTGCAGGTATGCAATAAAAATGAGGAAGACATGGCTGTCATGATGTCATCATACTTGTTGAGAGAGATGAGAAGGTAGCCAATCAACTGAACCAATTGTATGCAACCCAAAACATTAAACTTGATGAGGCAATTGGTAAGATTTCAGAAACATCATCCATGATACTAGCACTACCACAAATTATACAAGGTACTGAAAATGCTTCAGATTTGATTATGCATAATGTTGTGGTGAGTGATTGTGATAAAGCATATGTTTTAAATAGACTTAACCATAATGTTTGTGCTGATTTGGTAGTGTCACATGATCATACCTTTGCTGAAAGTTTGCAAGTTGATAACCAATGTTCAGTCATACATTATCATTTCTATGTTTTGATATGGTTGATTTACATGATACTTTACACCCATATATCTAATACTATGCATGTAAATAAATTTTGTAACATAGAAATGAAT
Organism: Cenchrus purpureus; assembly: GCA_022644695.1. Taxonomy (NCBI): domain Eukaryota; kingdom Viridiplantae; phylum Streptophyta; class Magnoliopsida; order Poales; family Poaceae; genus Cenchrus; species Cenchrus purpureus. The sequence continues at coordinate 88,599,494 of CP053454.1, forward strand.
ACTCATGATATTATGTTTTCAGAAAGACACAATCAAAACCTTAGTGCAGATTTGATTGAACCACATGTTCATACAAGTGCTCCATATGATCATGATGATAACATCTATACTTTGATTGATCCATGTAATGTTCTACAGTCTAATAAACTTCACCCTGTTTATTTGACTACTAGTGCTGAATTCTTTGAAAAAAGATCACCTACCAACTGCTTGTTTTATACTAAGCTTGCTATGCCTACTAATGTCAACCATATGCTTGAAAATATTTCTGAGATAACATCTTCAAGATCCTTGAATACTGTTCATAGCTGCAAGTTTACATTTATTTTAATTGAAGAACATGTTGTAAATACATTTTATGTTCATGCCATTTGCATAATGAGTGACAAGCTTGCTGATTTGAAGTCAAACATGTTTTGTGTTGATTCTTGTGATCTATATTTTCCTAATGAGATGACTCAATTGTTTAGTGCTTGTAATTCAGAACCTTCAATGTCTTTCCCTTGTTTATCTAATCCACTGAATGAAAACACACATGGGCAAAGAAGTGCAATCAGCACATGAACATTTGTTCTCATCCATTGGCATTGACTTTAAAAGGCATACAACTAAATCTGTCCATAAATCGTGCAACAGATATTTTGGGATTGTTATGAATGATTCGTCACAATGTTTTGAACAATTCGATATTGGAGTGACAAAATTGGAGCTGTTAAATCATTTGTGTTGTTTGCATGAAATTTTTGTTCTCCCATCCTATCAATTATTTGCAGGTACACAAAAGTCAATCATGGTTTTTCATTGTGGTAAGATGAAAGTTGGTAATACAATGTTTCAAGCTAATAATCATTTGTGGATGTGAACATCATGATAATTGTGACATATGGACCAACTCTATGCAGTTTTTCCTTTCTTAAGAATGGTGTTTTGCGCAACAAAGACAATGACAAAACAAATGACCTATTCATATACCATGCATATACTTTTGCTCTTTTGCACAATCTTTATTCAGGTTATGAAAAGCTTGGAGTAGCTTCTCCTCAAGAGGGAGAGAAAGATAAGCAATATATATGGACATTAGAAGCCATCATTGTCAAACAACTATCCAAGGTGAAAGCTAAATTAAACTTCCATCCTTCTTATTTTCCTATGGCAAAGCTACTATTTGGATTGTATGATTACAGATCGAAACACCTTGGAATATTAGAGGAAACAAATGCCACAACACCAACAAATCTTCATTTGAATCATTTCAATCATGAAGGGGTTGTTGAGTGTCCTAGAAAGAAAACGAAGATTCATATGCAAAGGAAGTACAATGCAGCAACATTCCTCGACAACGCCGACCTAGCTCCATTCTTTGGATCAATAGAGTCGAGGACGACTCCTTGTCAAGAGGAGGAGGATGATGTGCACATGCCAAGCCTCACTTACACAATAGAGTCGAGGACGACTCCTTTTGAAGTGGAGGAGGTTGATGTGCACATGCCAAGCCACGCTTACATAATAGAGTCATGGACGACTCCTTTTCAAGAGAGGGAGGATGATGTGGAATCCCACGAGTTACACAAGACCAAGCATTAGATACACAAGCTCCTGCTCTTCAAGGACCTATTACACGTAGCCATGCTAAGGAACTCCAACAAAAGGTGAATTCTTTCCTTGCTGAAATTAATTCCAAAATATATGAAAATGTTATACTACCTAAAAGCTGTACTTTGGTTGTCCTTAGGAATATGCATGAAGAGGACGGTACAACTAAACATGGAGAAGAAGTAAACAACAGGAAACATCGGACCAAGAATCACCAACTCAAACCAAGGATCCAGGAGAATTCCGTTCGGACAACTGTTCGGACAACCCTGGAAACCAGGAATCATCCGTTCGGAACGAGGATCCAGGAGGATTCCGTTCGGACTATTGTTCGGACAAGCTTGGAAACCAAGAATCACCCGTTCAGATTAAGGATCCAGGAAGTTCGCTTCAGATCTCCACTTCAGACCAGTTCAGACCTGCATAATGAATCGACCATAACTCTTTGGTCGTGACGTCTCTGGAGCTCCACAAGTACTTGATGGAACGTGCTTGAAGTCAACTTTCGAATGCAAGAAACCGCATGTCCATTGGACTTTCCAATAAAGAGTTATGACAGATTTAGTGGAGGCTACACAGAAGGTCAACAGCCACGCGAGTCCATCTCGGGAGTTGATTTCTGGGGAGCCTTTTCACATGCTTAGCCTTTTCAATTCCATCTCGAATTCACACCCATCTAGGAGGATTGTTCCTAGTATAAATACCCCCTATGTACTACTGAAAACTAAGTTTTTGATAATCATGAATTGATAGCCTCATATGGTTTGTCGCAGCTGAGCTTCTGAGTGCCTTGCACACCCTTGTTCTTCCTTGTTCTTCGAGGAATTGTGAAGAGATCTCTCTGAGGTCCCCTACTCGCTCTACTTCCTGCTCGGCTGTGCCGTATTGTGTGGATTAATTCTGGCTTATGGTTTTGCGGTCGTTCGGAGATCGAGTCGAAGTCCTTCGCGGTTTCGGTGCCTCTCTCCTCGTCGCTTGGTCATAACCAACCTTGGTCAGGTATATAGCTAGTTATCCCCGCTGTTTTACAGCAATTTATCCTTGTTCTTGAACCTACTATCATGAAGATCTGACCACCCTTGTGCTGATCCAAATCGGCACCTATCAACAAGGCATCAATCGACTCACCGGGGAGATGAGTGAAATTCTCGTACTCTCTCCGGTAGGTCGCATACAACCGTGCCTGAACCTCAACATTTCCGGTGAGCATTCTTGACTCAACCAAATCCTACAAGCTAGGTCCTCTGTCCGAACCCGATCGAATTCGGATTGACACAGAGTAAGAAACAAGTAGTCGACCGCCTTGTTGTTGGCGTCGTTCATGTCCCTCGATCCAGGAGCTAGGAAGTTAATCGGATGAACATAAGTTGTGTTCACCGTAACGTCCCAAAGGATCTGACCCTTTCCGCGGAGGAACGCTGCCACCCACCTCTGCCACATCTGGTAGTTTTTGCCATTGAAGTGCGGAGGACCCGAACCCCATTCCTGGTATGCCATCTTTGGATCTTAGACTGGTTAGAGTCAATGAAGACCCGAACCGGCTCTGATACCACTTGAAGGTCCGAACTGGCGACCAGAGAGGGGGGAGTGAATGGGAGCTGATAAAAATTCTTCTCGAAGGAGATGGGAACTCCAACAAGATGAACACAGCTTCCAAAACACATCTTCGACTCAACTACCCAAGTTGGCCAAGACCACGCAGCCACTTGAGTGCTACTGGTCCTAGGAACCAACAACCACCAAAGCCTACCCGAGAACGCACCGGAAAAACCAACTCGGCGACTCGATCGCACGGTCGGCCGGTCGCCACACACCGGCCGTCAGCCTCTGGAGCACCCCGATGAACACGAGAACTTCCACATAAGGCTCCTACACCGGTCAGGCCAGTGTAGCACGCCGGTCAGACCGATCTAAGCCAGGAAGCCCCAAATCCACAAACCTGACCTTCCAAGCTCCAAACCGAACCAAACTCGAAACAGCAGCCACACAAGACAACAGGGAACCCACCAACACGTTCACCCGAGCAAAACCCAACTGGAGTCGAAACCGGTCAGACCGGTGAGAGGCACCGGTCAGACTGGTGAGGCTTGGGCTCTCGGGATGAACAGCAACCCGCGGGTCAACTCCCCCAAATCTAACTCCCGATCTCCCGAATCGCTCCATGGATTTGCACAAGACGTTGGGGATAGTAGGAACACCTCATGGGCACTCCATAGCCAAGATTTGGTCCACCAAAACTTGCTAAATCGAGAGGAATCGAAGAAATCCCACCAAGAAAACCTCTAACCCAAGAGAGGAGAAAACCCTAAAATCGAGCCCCTTTGCTCACGGATTTGGGAGGGGAATCAAAGGGAAAAGAACCATGAAGGGTTCAAGCATACATCCCTCACCAAATCCTAAAGAGAAAGGCCTCGAATCCGCCACAAGAAAATCGCCAAGAAAAGGCTCCGAAAATCACCAAAAAGGAAAAACGTGAGAGACACAATCAAGCCTTGAGGAACCACGCCAAATCATCTATACATACCATGAAGGTTCATACAAGGTCTAGCTTGCCTCCCAATCATCCTTCCCTCTCATAAGATCTCACCATGAAGCTCTCAAGCTAGTCCAAGAAATTCCAAAGGAAAATGGAAGAGGAAAATAGCAAAACAAAATGAGCTAGGGTTCCAAGAGATGGCTGCCATCCTCTCACCACTTGGGTTATATGGAGGCAACCAAAAAGACAAAACTAACCCTAAGGCCTAACACTAGGATGCACGCCCCCGAGGGGCACTTTGGGAATCTTCATCATCGAACCATCGGACGAATGCCCGGTGACCGCACCCTGCGTAGCCTCGACGCACACCATGCGATCCCGACGCGTGTCCTCCACTTTGAAGTCTTCAGACTGTGTTGTCGCACACCGGTCAGACCGGTCAGACCCACCGGTCAGACCGATCTTGGTCCTGCTGCCTCCGGTCTTCGGTCTTGGCTTTGTGGATCAACCAAGGAACCCAGTGGTTTTCTGGTGAACCACTAGAAATCTCGCGAACTCGGTGTGGCCTCTGCCAATCTCCACTCATGACTTGGACCCCACGAAGTCCCGGCTCGATCTTGGCTCTGTGGCTCAACCAAGAAACCGTCCATGACTTCATCTTGCTGTTCTTGCCACCATGCGGCCGCGCTTGACCCACACCGGGTCCATCGAGCCAAGCCTACTTGTTTTCTCCACACCTGGAGGCCTACCCAGCAATGACCTTTCGCGCTTGCTCTTCACCTGCACCAACACCAGTGAAGCCGCAACCTGCACCTGTAATACTTAGCTAAGAATCAGTCCACACAACGTTGTCAATCACTCATCACACTAGGAAGCGACCATCCACCGGTCCTCGAACCACACAGGTCCTCACATTTCAGCCCCACAAATTTGTCCCAACAGATTCAAAACAACTATAAATCCTAGAAAACAAATCAATTCTGGCTAAAAATACATCCACGAATCAAAAATACGATATCAATGTTTTTCAAGCATCTCATCAGCATCAAATAATTATAACTCTAGTTGATCTAGCAAAAAATCTCACAATGTTGCAAAAAAAAGCTTCAAGCAGGAGCTCAATGTTTAAATTCTTCTCGTCTTTTGACTGCAGACTTGCACATGATACAGCACACATGGTGAGTAAAAAATGTTGCAGTGCGTTTCTATTTGATTAAGCAGACCTGCAGGAGCTCAACACATGCATGATCAAACAAAATGTACTTCTATTGATCTTTTCCATTGTCTAATTTCTCACCAATTTGAAAGAGGGATTGAGCAATGAGGTTATCAATGTATTCTAGAGATCGGACCATATGCATTCAACTGGTAACACATATAGAACTAGGCATGTATTTGCTGCAACCCACGGCTAAGTTTGGCACTTGACTTGCTATATTTTACTCAAAAGAACTTTGACTTTCAGAGAATTTGTCCAAAAGAATACAACCATTCAAAATGGATTACAAAATTGTTATACTTGCAACTATCATTGTTATCCATGAAGGTTACCTAACAAAGGTTACATGCTTCAAAGACTAAGCATTACAAGTTCATATGTTCATGTCACAGGCAGTCTAACATGACTAAGCATTACTAAAGAACATAAAATAGCAGTTCAAGTAGTATTATTTTCATTTGATACAATAAACTAAATGGTTCATTTGTTTTCTAGTGATGACCGCTAAGCATCAGATGCTAGGCAATGCATCATCATCACATACAAATATTGTGAAGTCTGAAGATAATGCGTGGCAGATTCAGTATCATATTCCACAAGAGTACCATTTTCCACAGGAATGGAACCAACACTTGAGGCCAGAGGTGGACCTGTCCTACTAATCACAATTAACCAACTGCATTAGCCGAGCAGAACCACCGTCGCTGACAAGTGTTGTACTACTTGAACTTTTACTAGTCACCTCGTTATAAAATAATGATGATAATACCTAAAACTTCTCCAAAAATTATTAAAATTGGCATAGAATCATTTTATGGATGTATAAGATTCACAAACTATAAGATTTCGTGAAAATTGGAATTTACATTGTTCATAAACTATATAGTTCATCACATTGTTCCATACAACTCAATTTAAACTTTGAAGTTTGTATACCTTAAAGTATTTTCTTGCTCATGTACACCGCAATTTTGGACATAACCTTACATTTACTCTTATATTAACAATTGAGGATTCACATTGCAGTTGTTGTGAAAAAATGATATTTTTCTATTTTTAAATCACTAATGAATACACCCTTGTGAAGTAAGTTGCAAAATCATTATCTTATATGCCCCCATATATATTTTTCACATGTAACAGACAACATATAAGTTGTCATGTATGAGTTTCAAAATTTTCAAGTGGATTTGCTATTTTCTATCATTTATATGAATTTCTGTGTGTTTACCAAAAGTAAATTCAAATTGAACTATGTGTACCTCCAATAAGATTATAAAAACTTCAAAAAATATACTTAAACTTATGTGTTCCATTCAATCCCATATCTAGAAGATTGACAAAAAAATCAATCGACTTGTAGGGAAAACTCAAACTTCTACTAGTCACCTTGTTATAAAATAATGACAATAATACCTAAAACTTCTTCGAAAATTATGTAAATTGACATAGAATCATTTTATGGATGTACAATCTTACAAAAAAAGTTTCATAAGATTTTGTGAAAATTGGAGTATACATTGTTCAAAAACTATATAGGTCTCTTACACTGTTTCATACAACTCAACTTAAACTTTGAAGTTTGTATACCCTAAAGTATTTTCTTGCTCAAGTACACCTTAATTCTGGACATAACCTTACATTTACTCTTCTATTAACATATGGAGATTCACATTGCCATTTGTTTTGAAAAAAAGTTATTTTCTATTTTTTAAATCACTAATGAATACACTCTTCTGAAGTAAGTTGCAAAATAGTTATCTTATATGCCCCAAATGTATTTTTAACATGTAACAGACAACATATAAATTGTCATGTAGGAGTTTCAAGAATATCCAAGTAGATTTACTATTTTCTATCATTTAAATGAATTTCTGCATGTTTACGGAAAGTAATTCCAAATTGAACTATGTGTACCTCCAATAAGATTCAAAAAACTTCAAAAACTATATTTAAACTTATATGTTTCATTCTAGCCCACATCTAAGATATTGATGAAAAAATTGATTGACTTATATGGAAAACTCAAACTTCTATTAGTCACCTTGTTATAAAATAATAATAATAATAATAATGATACCCAAAACATCTATGAAAATTATGTAAATTGGCATAGAATCATTTTATGGATGTACAAGCTTGACAAAAAAGTTTCATAAGATTTTACGTATACATTGTTCAAAAACTATATATGTCTCTCAAATTGTTTCATACAACTCTACATAAACTTTGAAGTTTGTATAACTTAAATTATTTTCTTGGTCAAGTACACCTCAATTATACACATAACCTTACATTTTTCTATCAACACATGGGGATTCACGTTGCCATTTATTATGCAAAAAAGATATTTTTCTATTTTAAAATACCTAATTAAGACACCTTTATGCATTAACTGAAAAAATAATTATCTTATATACCCCAAACACATTTTTCACATGTAAAAGAACACATTTAAGTTGTCTTCTAGAAGTTTCAAGATTTTTGAACAAATTTGATATTTTTTGTCATTTAAATGAATTTCTGCAGGTTTATTGGAAATAATTAAATTTTGAACTACATGCATATCAAAAAGTCTGCTAGTGGCCCTCCATTTTCTTGGAGCTGGGCCTTTGTTAGTGCTGCAACTAGGTCGGCCTTTTGGGCTGCACGGGCTGGTTTGGGATCTCGGGGTGGTTTCCTGGTGTTCGTTAAGGAGTTAGAGGGCCACCAACAGACTTTGACTCCGGTTACCAAGCCCAGGTTACTTTGACTCCTGTTTAGGTCCCTCAATTTCCGCAAAAGTTTGGTTTTCATCCCTCAACTCCGTAACCACACAAAGCACATCCTTCAACCTTTGAAACTATCCAGATTACCTCCCTAGTCTGGTTATGTGTGGTTTTAAAAACGGTTTTGTCTTTTCTTTTTTTATTTAATTTGGTTGAATATTTAGATTGTAAATTATAAAAAACATAAAAAGGAAATCCAATTTTGTTTGCCTTTAGATAGGTATATCTATATACTGAATATATAATATTGTATGCTTTAGAAAAATTTTAAATTTAGATTTCTAAATTATTGACTGTGATTATCTCTAATTTTTTCACACATTATATGAATTTTTTTAATTTATTGATCATGAGGAAATGCTGAAATGCAATGTGGGTCAGATTATGACGAAATTGGTGCAACATCATAGTATTTGCACTTCATATCGGGCTTCATATCCAACACTGCTAATCTATGACGAAATCTGACTGTTTTCATGGATGCAATATATTCTGTGACGAAATCTATGACGAAATTGGCACAATATCATAGTGTTTGGACTTCATATCGGGCTTCATATCCAGTACTGCGAATCTATAACGAAATCTGACTGTTTGTCATGTATGCAGTGTGGTCTATGATGAAATAAAAAACATCATAGGAATTTCGTCATGGATCAAAGGATTTCTTGTAGTGTATGTGTAGAGGGAAAAAACATGAGTGAGAAACCAAATCTCGATTTGTAAACTAGAGCTGGGAATGTAAACCAGTTTAACTATAAAGGTCTATGTTATACAGTACATAATTAAATTCCAAATTTACTAACATAATTAATGCACACTACAATATTTTTAGCACATTCAAAGTCAACAACGATAGCACAGTGCTAAACTTCCATTGCTCCTCTCTAGTTATATAGGTTTTAAAAGTTTTCCAAAATGATTTAATTTTTTATTTCTTCTAATTAATGATAATAATAATAATAATATAATTAGTAATAGTAACATAAGACAATTGTATGCCTACCTTAGAAAACACATCTTAGCAACTCACATCAAGGGAAAAATTCCTAATACAACTTAGCAAAAATGAATATATGGCCTTAAAACTTGGACTCTACCAATATTTAGCTGTATAGGCTTCATGTATGGCATCATGGTTCATGGATGAAGTAATATAAAATTGTGTAGGCTGTTCAGGTGTCTTTGGATGATGCAACAGAGGTGTGTAAGCTGTTTAGGATTCAGTGGCATCACAGGTAATGTAATAACTATGTTATAGAGAGGATTAGAAGAATTAGAAGAAAAACGAAAGAAGAATTAGAAGAAAAATATTACAGAATTCCACGTTGCAAGCATGCATAGAACTATAGTGGAACTCAAGTGTGAGGCCCTGCAAAGTCTCTTAAAATATTTTACTTGATTATTTTAGCCGGCACAGGAGATGTCCATTATAGACAGGGAACAGAAGCATGATAAGGGCTGCTTGGAAGCCCCACGGGGACGAGGGGCATGATGGCCATCGGAATTCCACTGATAAAGCATCACGCAAACCATTGATATCCCAGTATTGAAAGCGGATTAGGCATGCACGCATGAATTCGTCCTACTTCCAGCATGAAAGATAATTAACGCAAAATTTTAGTTGTTCCTGCGATGAAGATGAACATGACGAGACTAGCTACCCGGATGGTGTGGTAAACCAGGCACTCGACAGCAAGGTATCGATAGCGTAAGGACAAGAAGGTGGCTCCATAGATCGGCTTGCTGCTGTGGTGAAAGCACACAGGAAGCAGAGTGTACACGACCGCAGAGCCCACACCACAACAGTTATTTAAGTTGAAAAAGACTTGGCAATTTTTGACGATTTGGGAAAAATTTGCCTCCAGCACGGAAATATACGCGCGCGAGCGCAGTTGGCATCCTGGTTTCTAGACAGGTGGGAGGGTGAATAAATAAATAAATAATAGAGAAGGATTCATAATGTAAGTTTTCCAGAGGTGGAAGGTCATAAACATAATTTTGTTTCTCTTAGGGTTCTTAATGTAAGTTAGATCTGGATTTGGCAAGTGAATATGCCAAGTTGTTGCAGATGAGCTCTTTTTTTACTTGGCATATCATTTTAGAAGTTGGCAAAACACAAAATTTGCAAAGTAAATTTTGGCAAACTCTCGGAGATGCTCTAACATGGCATGCCATGTGTCAAAACCAGGGTGCAAGACCACTTTGAGGGGTTAAATGAATGGTTTTCAATAGTTTAGGGTGTAAAATCGACGGTTAGGTTAGGTTAGTGAGTAACCCACCATCCATAGAGGGGGTATGTTGACTAGGGTGTAAAGCACATGATGTTTTAAGAGACTTTTCAAAATGATTAAATTGCTACATAGAACTAATCTAATTACCTAACATTAGAATCCTTTGAATGATCGCCAGATATTTCTATTTTTTCCTCTAATATGCTTATTAATTATGAGGCATGCACATGGAGACTTAAAAGGAAGTTCTACTTATTATTAATAATAAGATATAATTACTTATTAATAATTTTTAAAAAGATAACTAGTCTTGGTAAGATAAAAATATAATTATGTTTCCCTAGATAAGAATGCTAGAGATAAATAAGCGGTAATGCTAGCAATCCAAAATTAGATATACGGAGTGGCTTTAAATTTTAAATCCAGGGACTTAAAATTTTGGACTTGTACTTAAAATTTTGTATTGGGCCGGACCATGCTTGTTTAGCCAATTTGTCCCGCAAATACTATATGGCTTCCGGTGTTTGAGATTCATGCAAACAAATAATACTCGTTGGATCCACTAAAACCTAACTACCCTCTCATTTCTTCTTTCTCAAGCACTACGCCGCACACAACAGCAGGCCCAGCGCACAGGCCCAGCGCTCGCGTGCCGCCACTGCTGGCCCCACACGCCATTGCTAATGTTCATTTTGTCCTTCACGTGCAATTCGTCCTTGTGCTCCAAAACGCAATACCTCTAAGGTATTCACGCGTACGAGGAGGAACACCAAACGTAGCCACGTAGGTGTACTAGCACCTCACGAATGACCATGATTTATGGAGAAGGGGTTGCAAGAATTACTATTCACCCGCCGACACTCCCTTAGTGTGGGGAAAGCAGGGGAGCTTCCCACAGAGGCCTTGACCTGCAGTTCCTGATGTGGGGTCGGAGGCCCCAATAACCTCACTGCAAGGACCATGCGATGTCGCTCCTAGCAAAAGGCCAGAGCTCATCGACAACTTAGCATCACCAAAGCAGGCTCGCCTTAGTCACCAACATTGCTTAAATGTCGACCCCTCACCGGATCTTAGGTAGAGATTCTTCCACGCCAGAAGCCTGCCCTCTCCTCTCCAAATAAACAAATCAGACCGACATTAGGCGAGCTTGCCTCATCAAGCCCGCACCCTGACGCTCCCCTGTGTGGGGGAAGCAGGGGAGCTTCCTGCGGAGGCCTTGACTAGCAGGTCCCCGTGTGGAGCCAGAGGACCGAATAACCTCACTGCAAGGATCATGTGTTGCCGCTCCCCGCAAAAGGTTAGAGCTCATCGTTAGCTTCGCATCACCAAAGCAGGCTGAGATCCTTCCACGCGAGAAGCCATGGTAGTCATCAGCATCGCGGCGCCCGGATGAGCATAGCACGACGTCGACCATTGCCGTCGAGGAAGTAACAGTCTAATTAACGCGTGCTCACCGTTGGGTTGTCATTTTATAAAATAAAATAAATAATATTTAAATTAAAGAAAAAGCATATAATAAGAAGGGCATTTGGTCCACTGGTAGGATTCTTGATTAGGGAGCAAGAGGTCCCAAGTTTAATTCTCGGAATGCTCTAAATGTTTTAATTTTTGTTGGTGTTTTTTACCTCCGCATAGAAGGTAAAATAATTCAGCAATGTACAATAAAACATAACAAATAAATAAAAGAAAAGACAAGAAAGAAGGGCATTTGGGAGTAAGAGGTCCCGAGTTCAATTCTCGGAATGCCCCGATTTACAATTTTTTCGCTTATTGTTTACCTCCACTTCACCAGTAAAATAATTCAGCGATGTATATATCGTTTGCGGCCCAGGATCGTTCGTTGGTACACTATTTCATTTAGGCCGGACCATGCTTGTTTCGGCCCATTAGGCCATTTTATGCGGGACCAATAGAGAGTCCGTTGGCGTTATTCTTTGTTGACAGGATTTGCTGCTGATTTTGTTCGGAATTCCTATATATCTTCCGGAAGTTTTTTCCCATCTCACCTTCCGATGTCTGAGATTGGTGCACGCTCTCTCCACCGTCCGATCTCTTGCATAAGACGCATAGACTTTTTTATTTCAGTTCATCTCAGTTTCCCGTTCCGTTCCGATCTCAACCCGAGTTCCTCCGCTCGGGGCTATGAGGAGGCGACCACCGCGTCCACTGCTGCCGGCTCGCTTCGCTTGGGGCCTCCCTTGGAGCCCCTCCGGACTAATCGATAGGGTTCCTCGGTGGATGGTAGGAGGCGCGCCGTCGCAATCCGGTCAGACATGATGCGCAGCGCGACGCGGTGGCGGCGGTGGCGGTAGCTAGCTGACGAGGAGGTGATGCGCGTCCACCCCCACCAAGGAGGCAAAGCGTCGCCGTCAGGACATCATCAGCTACCTCAAGCACACCATTGGCAACTCCGTCAGCTGTGAGGTTTGTGCTCCCCTCCGGCTCTCCCTCACTCCCCCACGAAACCTCACTGAGATGCATTAGTTTGTGTTGTCTCTTCATGTTATCTGAAAAATAGCTTTTCAAATTTTTTACCAGAAAATGTCTAGGACTTCAGGTATTTATATAATTTAATTTAGATCACAAGAGCACCGAGAGAACATGTGCAGGTGGAAAAATTTGGCTCATTATCTCTGTTTGCAATGAGATCTCACAAAGATTATAAAAATGCAAGTATATTCAGGGAAGTATATTCAGAGTTTTTCAGGAGCATATCTCACTCGACACTTCACACTAGCAATACATGTGTAATCGTGTTAGGTAAAAATGCAATGTTTTCCAAGCTATTGTAGGGTACGCTGACAACCATTAAATTTCTCAATCAATAAAAAAATGATACAAGATCTCGCAAATTACAGTATTCCAACATCCATGCATCTGTACCCATCAAGCCATCTCGTGAAAAGGTACCATGTTCTGTTTTTAGCTAGGAATTGACCGAATTCAGAAATGAAGATGCTTTGTTATGCTCTAACAACTTAGCAGAACTGGAGTAGTTATCTTATAACGAGAGTCTTTGTTATCTTCAGCCTTTTCGTAGTCTCTAAGCCACTCCTTATTCTTCTTGTAACTTCATCAGAAGTCTCCATGGTTTCGACAGTATCAGTTTTCTCAACAAGCACCGGTACTAAAGAAAAAATGTTGTTATTTATTTTATGCTTTATACATGAGGGCCATCTTAGCATCAGACAGTTTATTTTTGTTCGAAATCAGAAACGGTAAGGAAAGATAATTGCTATAGTTAGATTGTTGGTAACACAACCATTGCCCATAAGCTTTTTGAGCTGTGTGTCTATCGAAAGAATAGAATATGAATTTTACAAACCCCATGATGTGATTGTATTCCTCTTAAGCACTGAAGAACGCGGAATTGTAGCGTACATATTTAATTTCACTTGAAAGTATTGTCTTCTGTACAAAATAATAATTTATTTCACCTCAGTTTTTCCATTGCTTGCAAACTATAAGTACAATTACCAAGCAAGATGGATTTCCTTCTACATACACAAAAGGCTTACGATATTTTTCTCTCCGAAATTGTGAAGAAAATGACTAACCCAAAGTAATGGGGTTGTGATGCAAATATTTTTCCAAAATGATGCTTACCCTTTATTGTGTTTTGAGGGCATAGTAGTCAAGGGTACTAGAGTCATTTTCTAACCTAGGGTTTCATCTACATCACTTTAAATGTATGCGCACTAATATTTTTACATCAGTTCTGTGGTAATTTCTAATCTATAAAACATTGTGTTGTCTAAATGCATGACATTAGGTAGAATATTTGAGTGAGAATATTATATGGCATTCACTCAGCAGAAGTCTTTCTCCTAGTTTCATCATGTCAAGTCTCCAATTTGAGCAGATGCTTGATTCAACTTTTACAGGGAACTGAACATAAATGGAGCACACCAATCACTCAAAATTATTAAAAACTTAATTGATGTCGGATCATGTCAATCATATCTTACACAGCAATTTACATCTGTATGCTTCTTGAATTTACAAATCTCATTATCCAAACGAAGCTTTCAGATGCTTATGGCCTTGTATGAAGGTACTTTCAGCAGTTGATTTGTGGTTTTGTTCATCAGTAAATATTGATACACCTCGCAAATGAAAGTAGTAAACCAAATGAAAGCAAATTTTCTTCTTTTGTCATCCTGACGTAAAAATATGTCATGCAATTCCTAGTTTGAAAAGAGAACATAATTCTTAGTTTACTAGAAATGTCTTGAATAGTATAGTTTGCAAGCATTGGATTTAATTTACTTTTGCAAAGGGAGTCTGAGTGGAGAATTAAGTTGGATGTAATACACAAAGGATCTTCCTTGTGTCGATATATGTTGAACACTCTACTAGTGCATTTTCTTAGGATATTCAATTTACTTGTGCATTTAATTAGGATATTCAATGTCCATTATGTTGAACATTCTACTAGTGTTGATATGAGTAGCAATTCAATTGTTTTTTATGGTAAACCTTCTCATCAGACTCTTAAGGAATAAAATGTAAAGCAGAAGGTTCCGAAAAAGGAAGAAGAGAGCAAAAACTTTTGTGTAGGTTTAATGTTTCAGCATATAATATGAACCTCTTAAAATGACACTTATATGCATGTGTTCATTAATGTTGAAACAATTCTACTAAAGGATGTCTGGTAAACTCAACACATGAAGAATGCCCTTGATTTTTTGGAGCAAAGGAATAACTAGGTGCCAAGATCTAATGCAGTTTTGAAGAACACCAATAAAACTTGTCGCCTCATTTCTTTTGTAAGGTAACTTTCTAAGTTAAAAGTGATAGAATAGCACATTTTTTTGAATCTGTTTGTAGACATCTCAACAGCTGATGTGGTCAAGAGACTTATGATCAATGTGTTTGAAAGGAATAGTTGTGCCATGTGAGATGTGATTAGTCTTTGCTATTTATTGGTCTTGTTTAGGGGGGGGGGGTGGGTGGGGGTGTCTGTTTGTTCTCGAAGCAAACATAACTTCCACATCCACCAACATTTCTTAAAGCTCAACAAATTTATTTGGGAATTCTATGTTAAATATTTTCCACACTTTCCATTTACTTGGCATACACCAATATTTTTTCATACCCTGAGAATTCTTTTAAATCATTCAACATTTATTGATGGATGCTAACATTTTTTCAGTATGTACCAAAATTTTCTTAAAGCAATTTTTAAGCTCTTATCAACATTTTGTTAACATGCTCATATTATGTTTAAACACATCTTCAACATTTGATTTATATTTCTAAACATTTTTTTGAAATCAATATTTAGTGATGATTGCTCAACATTTTACACATTCTACACCATTTGCTCAACAAATATTTTTCTTTAACTTCTCCAACTACTCAACCTGATTTTAAAACTGATTTTGTTTATTCAAGTATAGCTAAAATATGTTCGATTGTTTTTTTTGGAGTTGTTGAGCAATAATAGTCTTCTCGATTATATTCTAAAAACCATCTTCACCCAAAATGTTCTAAAAGTTAAGTTTGACTGCTTTGTATTGACAACACAATCGACATTCAACAACATTTTAATTTAACATTTGATGCTTGCCAACATTTCCTCCACATAATTCGGCATTTATTGATGGTTGACAACATTTTGTTAGCATTCCACCATTTGAAATTTGATCAACATATTTTTGAATATGTCTCCAACATTTTCTTAATATTATTTCAAATGTTGATAATAATATTGACAAAATTCTTCATTCACAACACAAAAGTTGAATTAGAATAAGAATGTTTGAAACTAAGAAAAATGTTAAGAAATGTTGGTTATGAAGAATAGAAAATCACGAACATTGGATTGAGAAATGTTGGTACCCTTATATAAATGTTGATTTAGAATAAAAATATTTTAAATTTGTTGACAAAATGTGTAATTATTTTAAGCAAAGGTTGTTGTAAAAATTACATGTTTGTCTAATATATTACAAATATAATAAATATTGAGCTTTGTTTATTTAAAAATAAATGTTCATGGTTATGATAAACAAAAAATATTGGACATTTGGGTTAAAAATTGTTGTTCTTGTTGTGTAAATGTTGAGAATTGATAATTATCGACAAATCATAAATATTCAGAAATGATAAATGATCGAAAAATGTGATGAATATTTAGAAATTTTGGTTTCAATTAATTAAACTATAAATGTTCAGAATTGTGAAAAGCATAAATGTTCGACATTGGGTTAAATATTTGTTGTTATCTGTGTATAAAAAGTTGATTTGGAACATACTGTTTAATTTGTTGTGTAATTATGTGAAGTAGTTGTCTATGTATGACGAAAATGTTGAACATTGGATTAGGAAATGTTGGTATCCTTGCATAAAAGTTGATGTACAATAGAAATATTTTAAAATCGTTGTGAAATTGATGACCGAAAGGTTGTTCTAAGAAAATAAATATTTGTGAAGAACAAAAATGTTGGACACTGGGTTAAAAATTGTTGATATCTGTATAAAAAAATTGATTTAGAATAGAAATATTTTATAATAGTTGTGAAATTATGCATAAATAATATTGGGAAATGTGCAGAGTTTTTTGGATGAAAAGAATTATTTAATCATTTCAAAAAAAATTGTTAGTTTCAAGTAATGTTGATAAAAATATTGACAATATTTTCACAACAAAAATGTTGAATTGTAATAGGAATGTTTGAAACTAAGAAGAATATGTTGAGAAATGTTGGTTATGAAGAACATAAAATGTTAAACATTGGATTAGGAAATGTTGATACCCTCATAAAAAAGTTTATTTAGAATAAAAATGTTTTAAAATTATTGTGAAATTATTAAACAAAACATGTTGAATTATTTAAGTAAAGGTTGTTGAATAAATTACATTTTTGTCTAATATTTTAGAAATATGATAAATATTGAGAAATGTTGGGTTTCGTTTATTCAAAATTGTTGTTCTTGTTGTATAAATATTGAGAAATGATTAAAAAATGTGATAAATGTTCTGAAATGTTGGCTTCATTTAATTAGACTATAAATGGTCACGATTTTGAAAACATAAATGTTGGACATTGGGTTAAAAAATATTTTTATCCATATATAAAAGTTGAATTAGAACATGATGATTTAATTTGTTGTAAAATTGTTGACAAAATATGTTTAATTATGAGATATAGTTGTTGGTGAATAACGAAAATGTTGAACATTGGATTAGGGAATGTTGGTATCCTTCATAAAAGTTGATGTACAATAGAAATGTTTTGAAATTACTGACCGAAAAATGTTGAATGTTTTCAAGTAAATGTTGTTGTAAGAAAATAAATATGTGTGGAGAACAGAAATATTGGACAATGAGTTAAAATTTTTTGATATCGGTATAGAAAAGTTTATTTAGAATAGAAATGTTCTAAAATAGTTATGAAATTATTGAGCCAAAAATGTTGATTTATGCATATATGATATTGGGAAATGTGTAGAAGTTTTTTGGTTGAAAAGAATTATTGAATCATTTACAGAAATATATTGATTAGTTCACGTAATGTTGATAAAAATACTGACAACAATATTTATGCACAACATAAAGGTTGAATCATAATAGGAATGTTTCAAACTAAGAAGAAAATGTTGGTTACGAAGAACAGAAAATGTTGAACATTAGATTAGGAAATGTTGGTATCCTCATATAATAGTTGATTTAGAATAAAATTTTTAAAAAATTGTTGACTGAAAAATGTTGAATTATTTTAAGTGAAGGTTGTTGTTATAAATTACATATTTGTCTAATATGTTAGAAATATGGTAAATGTTGAGAAATGTTTGAGCTTCCTTTAGTTAAACTATAAGTGTTCATGGTTATGAAAACAAAAAATGTTGGCATTTGGGTTAACAATTGTTGTTCTTGTTCTATAAATATTGAGAAATGATAATTGACGACAAATGATAAATATTGAGAAATGATAAATGATCGAAAAATATGATAAATGTTCTGAAATGTTGGATTCATTTAAATTAACTTTAAATGTTCACAATTATGAAAAACATAAAGGTTGAACATTATGTTAAAAATCCGTATATAAAAGTTGATTTAGAACATAAAGATTTAATTTGTTGTAAAATTATTGACAAAAAATGTTTAATTATGTGATGTAGTTGTTGGTGTATGACGGAAATGTTGAATATTAGATATCCTTACATAAAGTTGATGTAGAATAGAAATTTTTGCAAAATTGTTGACCATAAAATTTTGAATAATTTTAAGCAAAGGTAGTTATAAATTACATGCTTGTCTAATATTTTAGAAATTTGATAAATGTTGAGAAATGTTAAACTATAAGTGTTCATGGTTATGTAAAACAAAAAATGTTGGACATTTGGGTTAACAATTGTTGTTCTTGTTATATAAATATTGAGAAATGATAATTGCCGACAAATGATATATATTGAGAAATGATAAAAGATCAAAAAATATGATAAATGTTCTGAAATATTGGATTCATTTAACTTAACTATAAATGTTCACAATTATGGAAAACATAAATGTTGAACATTGGGTTAAAAATCCGTACATAAAGTTAATTTAGAACATAACGATTTAATTTGTTGTAAAATTGTTGACCAAAAAATATTTAATTATGTGAAGCAGTTGTTGGTGTATGACGGAAATGTTGAATACTGGATATCATTGTATAAAGTCTAGATGTAGAATAGAAATGTTTTGAAATTGTTGACCGAAAAATATTTAACTTTTTTCAACTAAAGGTTGTTGTATGAAAATAAATGTTTGAGAAGAACAAAAATGTTGTACAATGGGTTAAAAATGGTTGATATCCGTATAGAAAAGTTGATTTGGAATAGAAATATTTTAAAATAGTTGTGAAATTATTGACCGAAAAATGTTGATTATGCGTATATAATATTGGGTAATGTGTAGAAGTTTTTTGGATGTGAAGAATCATTGAATCATTTAAAGAAAAAATATTGGCCAGTTTCAAGTAATGTTGACAAAAATATTGACAACATTCTTTTTTCACAACATAAAGATTGAATTGTATTAGAATGTTTAAAACTAAGAAGAAAATATTGGTTATGGAGAACATAAAATATTCAACATTAGATTAGGAAATGTTGGTATCCTCGTATAAAAGTTGATTTAGAAAATAATGTTGAAATTGTTGAACAAAAGATGTTGAATTATTTTAATCTAAGGTTATTGTAATAAATTATATATTTGTCTAATATTTGAGAAATATGATAAATGTTGGTTATACTGTAAGTGTTCATGGTTATGGAAAACAAAAAAACAATGGATATTTGGGTTAAAAATTGTTGTTCGTGTTGTATAAATATTGAGAAATGATAAATGATCGAAAATAGGTCAAAATTGTTGTTATTGTAGAAATATTTAAAAATAATAATTACTAAAGAATGATAAATATTGAGAAATGATAAATGATCAAAAAATATGATAATTGTTTTTTGAAATGTTGGCTTCATTTAATTAAACTATAAATGTCCATGATTGCAAAAAACAAAAATATTTGACATTGGGTTAAAAGTCATTATGATGTTTACATAAAACTTGATTTAGAACATAAGTAATTTAATTTGTTATGAAATTATTGACAAAAAATATTGAATTATGTGAAGTAGTAGTTGGTTTATGATGAAAATGTTAACATTAGATTAGTATATATTGGTATCCTTGAGTTGATGTAGAATAGAAATGTTTTGAAATTGTTGACTGAAAAATGTTGAATTTTTTAAAGTAAAGGTTGTTATAAGAAAATAAATATTTGTCCAAGTTAAATGAATTATTAGAGAGTATGAAAACATAAAAAATGTTGATTTATGCATATATAAGAAATTATTGAAGAGTATGGAAACATAATTCAACCTTTCAACACTTCTAAAGGTTACTCTATGTTTATTATTATCAGTTTACAAGAAAAGAACTTTGGATACGAGGATATTGATCTCTGAATGATTCGTCTCCTCTTGGAAAGCTTTTCGGTTCATTTGTGAATGGTTATGATCTGTCAATGATATTTGTATGTACAATAAGCACTACTTACATACTCCAATTGTCTTCAACAATTTCCTTTTGATATGTGCCTTTTTAATAAATAGGTAAGTATTATATATTATAAACCTAAACTTCGTAAGATAAGTTCAAGTCCGTAAGATAAGTTTAAGTTTGACTTCCAACTTCAAAGTTTAAACTTCAACTTTGAAGTGCCCACCCGTAATTATCCCACTTATAACCACATGCCCAGCAAAAAATTCAACTGAAAGTTAATTAAATACTAATACTGTATCAGTTTTTCCCCGCGTCCAAAAAGAGTCAAAAAAAAGTCCAAAAAGTCAAAGCAAACGTCCGCGTCCACTTTTTTCTCCCGCGTCCAAAAGTTCAAAAAAAAAGTCAAACAGGTCGTTCGCGTCCGCTTTTTTTTCCCACATTTGCGTCCACTTTTTTCCTGTGTCCACCACCTCGTTCGCGCGGGCTGAAGATTGTGACGGAACGGAACAGACCAAAGCAGTTGGGCTTAACTGGGCTTTATAGTTTCAACTCTTACGTAACTTCCGGTAGCTACATAGGAGGCCCCGATTTTGTTTTCATTGCTGCGTTAACTTAAACCAACCAAAAATATCGTCTTATTATAATTTTCTCCTCGATTCTTGTTTCGGTCCTTTTCACTACGGAAACCCCAGAGATGCTATACACTCGGCGATATTGCACTCGACGTCTCTCACTCGGTAACTCAGGACTCAGCAAAGGAGGCTTTGCAGAGAGTCAAATGTCGGGCACTCGGTGAAGCTTTCCTGAGTGTCAGCCAACCACTTGGCGAACACCAGTGCACAGATGGACGGAGGCCACAACGGCAAGGATTTGAACGAGGCTTCACCAAGTATCACGGTCGGAGGCACTGGAGAAGAAAAATTAGCGGGTGTCGTGCGCGCGCCGCAGTGCCCCTCGAGGTCAGCGCCACCGCAGGGGCGCCATCCGCGCCATCGCGGAAAGCCCCACGAAGGACGCACCACCGCTGGTGGCCTCACCGCTGAGCGCAAGGCCGCATGACCGGGCCGCCGTCGCGTCGCGTCTGGTGCCCCCTATCGGCCGACGCTTGAGGCCTCACCACCACCGCCGGGGGTGGGGCTGATCATCTCTGCGTGCCGGCCGTCCAGGCCGATCGTCGAGCCGGGTTGTTGGCCCCTGCCAACCGCGTCACGCTGGGCTGGTGGCCCCGCTGGCCGTCCGAGCCGCCAGCCTTGCGCCACCGAGCCCGCCGGAGGGAGGGAGATAGAGTGAGAGGGAGGGGGAGAGAGAGCGTGTGTGAATGAGGGAGATGAGAGGCCAGGCTTATCTAATAGGGAGAGAGAGGATGGATCCCCTTTGAGTGATTTCGACCAATGGGAGAGCATTATTTCAATGGTCCGGATCAATGACATGGCATCTTTGCCGAGTGTCAAAAAGAAAACTTGGTAGGTTGTTGGCCGAGTGTAAATTAGAAGACACTCGGCAAAGCTTAGTTTTTTTTATTTTTTTTCAACTTTCCTCATAGTTTTCTATCCCCTCTTTCAAAAAACACTCTAATTTCATCAATTTTCTAAATTTTGCTCCAATGAACTTTGCAAGTAACTAGTTAATTCACTAAACAATACATAGAACATGCTTTTACAGATTTTAGTTCATTATTTAAAGTAGTTTACTAAATTTCTATTTTTATCAACTAATTGAAATTAATGAATTAAAATTATGAAATGGATTCGAAAATTGACCAAAAATTCACATACTACAATATAGGTTGTCCATTGCCTATGGAAAAATTTTCAAAGTCAAACTCTAATTTGACTACAATTGTTATTCCAAAATCTAACTCAATCCTTCTCAACTCTCTGAAACTTCTCCGGAGATTCTTCGGTTTGTAAGCAGGGCATGTGATGAATTGTGTGACACCTTCCCAACTATTTACCACAACCTCCACATACGATACCATGACATCTTGACAAATCTTGTAATTTTTGGACTTAGTATGCATTTTATAGAATTGAAAAACAATTTGGCTACAAGCACATGATCATGTTTACTGAACAAGACATGCAAAATTAGCTTTGATTTAATGAGCAAGGCTTGAAAATGGAGTAAGTATCATGAATAACATTTTCTTCTACTAATTTTATAACCTTATTGTAATCACTTCCGGTTCAATTTTGACTTATTCCTAGAAATTGCATTAAATGAAATTAATATATTAAATATCACAAACAGACCTAGGAATGTATCAAAATTGAGTATGGAGTACCAAGTATTGTATGAGAAAAAGTTTGAAGCCGCGAGGAAGAAAAAATATCAAAATTTGCTGAGTGTTCCAGCGGACCTTGGGCAAAGTAGACGAATGTCCTGCCAAAGACACTCAGCGACTAGCTGATAGATGTCGAGTGTCGGCGGTTAGCACTTGGCGGTGCGATAGATGAGTGTCAAACCAATGACACTCGGCGAATAGCTCACGTCGCCTCCCCACTAATGGACCCACGACGACGGAGGGGTTGGAGGGACACGTGGACGAGTGTCATCTTCGTGTTCATCGAGTGTTTTGTTGGTGGCACTCGGCAAAGTATGCTTTTGCGAGTGTCGTGCTTCGACGAGTGTTTTTGGATACACTCAGTGAAGGAGTCTATTCGCCGAGTGCCCAATGAAAAACACTTGGCGTCTTCTGTGGCACTCG
The DNA here is from genome assembly GCA_022644695.1 of Cenchrus purpureus. Classification (NCBI taxonomy): domain Eukaryota; kingdom Viridiplantae; phylum Streptophyta; class Magnoliopsida; order Poales; family Poaceae; genus Cenchrus; species Cenchrus purpureus. The sequence continues at coordinate 88,622,488 of CP053454.1, forward strand.
GCGTCTATCAGGTTTCCCGTAGTGTTTGGTTGGGCACGGGTGATCTTGACATACGTATAGTGTGCCTCAAGTTGAGCGAGAACGACCACTTGTTTAAGCAAACCTCAAGTTTGACTGCTCGTCTTATTCAAAAAAATTTGTATATACTTGTTTAATAATTCTAAAAGCAATGACATTAATGTGCTTCACCATTCCCCACTGTTCTTGAAGTTAGCTCTAGGGCAAGCCCCAATGAAATTAGGGCAATCGCAATGGAAGAAACTAACATACATTCATGGGATAAAAATTCACAGTGGTGGAGTCTGCGAGTTATAATTGTTTTCCCTTACTCTCTCCAAATTCCACCAATGGCGAGCATTGCATGAGTCTCCTAGAAACCAGTAGTTTCTCCCCAATGGAAAATTCATGATTTCTTATGCATTAGGTCAAGAAAAGACCTGTTTTTTCATGAAGAAACCATTTCTATGATTATTGCTCTCTTTCTTCATTAATTACGTTGCCATGTTAGCAATATGCCTATATGGCAATCCATTTAATGAGGATAGAAACCACCATGCTTATCCTAGATCTAACTTACATTAGGAATCCTGAGAGAGACACAAAATTATGTTTATCCCCTTCCACCTCTTGAAAACTTACATCAGGAACTCTTCTCTATTTTTTATTTCTTTTTTTCACTATCCCACTTGTTTAGAAACAACGATGCCAAGCGTGCTCCGCGCGCGCATATTTACGCGCTGGAGGCTGGTTTTTTCCAAGTTGCCAAAAATTATCAAGTCTTTTGCCAAACTGTTGGAGGAGTATTTTTAACGTTTTTGCCAAAAATCAAAGATGGCAACTCGATTTGTCAAACCGCTGAAGATGCTCTAACATGGCATGCCAAGTCCTCAAAACCGGGGTGCAAGACCACTTTGAGGGGTTAGATGAATGGTTTTCAATAGTTTAGGGTGTAAAATCGACGGTGTTGTAGGTTAGGGGGTGAGTAATCCACCATCCATAGAGGGGGTATGTAGACTAGGGTGTAAAGCACATAATGTTTTAAGAGACTTTTCAAAATGATTAAATTGCTCTAGAGAACTAATCTAATTACCTAAACATTAGAATCTTTTGAATTGATAGCCTAATGCTTCTTAATTATGAGGCATGACATGGACACTTAAAAGAAGTTCTAAGTATTATTAATACTAATAAGGTAACTAGTAAAAAAGATAACTAGTCTTGGTAAGATAAAAATATAATTATGTTTCCCTCGATAAGAATGCTAGAGATAAATAAGCGGTAATGCTAGCAATCAAAAATTAGATATACGGATTGGCTTTAAATTTTGAATCCAGGGGACTTAAAATTTTGGACTTGTATTGATTAGCTGTAGTAGCAAAAGTTTATTCAGAGTTAACGCGTGGCATCACAATGACAAAAGTGTTCTTTTACGGGAATCAGTAGGGGAGGCCACTACCCCTATTTTTATATAAACAAAAGGCATAAATGTCTAAAGTTTACAGACCGTAGGCCCAAAGGAGTGAAAAGAAAAAAATTAGAGTAGCTTACTCAACCAAAAATTAAATTTCTCATGAAATTGTGGTTTGACACTTAAGGTAACCACTCCAATCTCCTTGAAGAAAAGACTTCTCACTACGCCAAAAAAGCAGTTTGTCTTGCTGCACGTCTTTGGCGGGTGCAACTGGCACCCGTCAGCACAATGGTGCACAAGGGTGTCGGCTCTGCACCCACCTGGAGTGAAGGCATAATGCCGACGGGCAACATAAGTCACCCGCCAGCACAAATGGTTTTTTTCACCACACACTTATGTCGCCCGCCAGCAGAGATGGACACAGTAAAAAAATTGATTTTTTTTCAAATGATCTCAAATGGAGAAACTCTCAACATGAAAATTGTAGATCCCAGGAAGTTATGAAACTTTGTAATTTACAACTTTTTAATTTGAAATCATATTGTCAATGAAATTCAAATTTGAATCTCTTAAATTTGAAATTCAAATTTCGTAAACGACCTGCAATGGAAAAACTCGACCTGAAATGGACCAACATGAAAGTTGTAGATCTCAGAAAGTTAGGAAACTTTGAAGTTGATAAGTTTTTAATTTGATTCCGTTTAGAGCTAAAAAAATGATTTACACTCAGTGTAGTATAATATGAGTAGAATCAAAACTGCATATGGATGCATATGAGTGTGTGGTGTAGTGGTAGAGGAGGTTTCGCGCGAGGGGAGAGGTCACAGGTTTGAACCACGACAACCGCGGAGCGTCGCGACTTTACGTGAAAAAATGCGTGACTTGCGACGGGGACGGGTGGGTGGATGGCCGGTGAGGTCCCACCCTAAAAAATATTTTTTTGCTATTTATTTTGGGCTTTTTTAGTCTTTGTGCTGGCAGGCGGACACCCACCAGCACTGAAATGATTTGTACTGGCACAAGGTCACTGGCGAGCGCTCCACCCACCAGCAAAGACGCCTTTTACCCGCCAGCACAAATCGTTTGTGGCCTAGTGTCTCCATCTTGAGAGAGAGAGAGAATCATCATAAAAAATAATGCTATTCCTATGACACCGGATCGACCAACAACTAATGATAATTACTTTCCTAAAGATGACTGACCCAAATCTCTATCTTGCTAGAAGAAACATTGGCTGAAGACTAAGGGAGGGATCCCCTGAACACTCAAGTAGGTTCAACAGGCATCACTAAAAGGGCAAAGGAAGAAAAGGTGCCAAAAGTCTTCCTCAAGATTTACCACACAGAACACATAAGAATAAGAATGTAAGAACATGTTCTTTCTGTGAAGGAGATTCTTGGTGTTCAGTGTAACAACCTGGCCCGGGATAACGGCTCAGATCCACTCTACACGTTGAGTGAATCACACCTAATGTGTTGCGATTTTGTCCTCGCTTCACTCAAAAAAGGTAAACATAAGGTTACACAACTTCCTCAGGCCAGCTATTTAATTAAGTTGGTCTTGCTCATCTACCGTTTGAGGTATGGGACTAATGTCCCCCGGTGGCTACTGTGCCGCGCAGCTACAGTAGCTTGTCCACAGTACCCCGGATTTGGCCCAACTGGCCTTTGTACGGGATGGGTTGTTACAAACATCAACCCTAAAGATTCGACATATAAGACACAGGTTCAGGACATTCTCTCTCGGTCACATCCGTATGTCCAGTGCCGACGCATGTGCCATACTGTGACCACACAGGGCCCACACATATGTGCACCATCCGTGTGCAACTGACCCGTAACGCGCCCGTGACATAGCGAGAGCCTGCTCTAATTACCAAATGTAACTACCCGGCCCGGGATAACAGCTCAGATCCACTCTAAACGTTGAGTGAACCACACCTATTGTGTAACCTATTTACGCTTTCGTCCTTGCTTCACATAAAAAAGGTTAACCTAGGGTTATACAGCTTCCTCAGGTCAGCTGTTTAAGCTTAGTCTTGCCCACATTTTCGGTATGAGACTACCCGGTGCCTACCGCGAAACTATAGTATCTCGCGCATAGTACCCAGATTCAGCCCACTAGCCTGGCCCAACTGGCCTTTATACGGGCTGGGCTGTTACATTCAGCCTATCTTTTAGAAGCAGCAGCCATAAACAAAAGTGTTGCAAAGGAAGTATTTATTAATTGGCTAGTAGCTGCCGTGATAAAGAAACAAGAATTACCGAACAAATTACAGAAATCTCTTAAAACATCAATTACGTGTTTATATTAGTCGGCACACAGGAGATGCCAATTTATTTTGCAGGAAAAGAGCTAGGATCAGGTTTGCTTGGTAGCCTCACGGGGACGGGGGCCATGGCCATGGGAGTTCCACTGAAGCAGCATCCAAACAATGGACGTCCCTGCATTGGAAATGGATCAAACTCTGGTTAAACACAAGTTCTCACTCAGAGGTCGATCATGAACAGAGGATTAGCCAGGTGGATCATGATTCATGAACAGAGAGCCAGCAGGAGCCGCTGGCTATACTTGTGGAGGAAGGGAAAGGTGACCTGCAATGAAGATGAACAAGGAGAGTCTAGCTGCGGTCATGGTGTGGTACACCAGGCACTCGACGGAGAGGTAGATGAGGGCGTAGACGAAGGACAGGAAGGTGGCGGCGTAGACCGGCTTGCTGCCGAGGTTGAAGGCGCACAGGAAGCAGAGCGTGCACGACAGCAGAGTCCACACCGCGGCCGTCCGACCATGCACGCTGGTCACTGAACGAATTGATGCCAGATGACAGGGTTTTAGCGCAATTGTTCATTTTGGAGATTACTACTCCTACTGATCGATCTACAGCACATACCCTCTATCTCGGAGAAGGTGGCCGAGCAGAACGCCGCGGAGCCGAAGAAGCAGGACCAGGTGTAGCCGGAGCGGAAGGCGCCGACGGCGATGAGCCACCACCCCAGCGCCGGCACGCCGCCGTTCGTCCGTGCTCCGGCCATGGTCCTATTACGTGCCCCGATCTACGACCAGAACGACGACAGAGCGAGCTAAAGGGTCTTAGCACGAGTAGCTCTTTTAACAGGTAAAGGGATCACGAGTACTTGGAAATATATGCCTGCTTCCGGCCTCCATTCATAGGGTAGTCAGCTGTGCGAAACTTCAGTCAGGAAGCTCCTCCAGTCAACGTCAATTTATATGAATTGGCCTTATCTTCTTTCTTTGTTTCGTTTCCTACGATGAATGCAGTTGCTGACAGAGTGGCAGTGGGTTGGGTATGGCTTCCTCTGTAATGTGAAATTCAAAAGATGTTTGAGACACTTTTGGCTGTTGGCTTAGCTTCTCAAATTATTCCATCTACGATTCTCAAAAAAAAAATCCATCTACAAAAGGCTCTCAAACATTTCTTTGAAATTCTTCTTCTATTGTCCATTGTAAGTTTGATTGTTTTATCTGATAGTAACGATGTACTAAGGTTTATGCCACATGTACAGTATGTTGTGCAATGTATCAAAGGCGGCATGGTTATTGTTATATGAGCTGATCTCTCTTTGTGGCTGTTGGTGTACAAATTATCTTCCCCAATTCATCCAACATGGTCATACCACAAAGTATCTCGGCACCTAGCTTGGTCAAGTGAGACGCAAAGGTTCACCTCACGTAATATGAATCTAACCGACTCCTATAGGTCAATTTAGGTACGTCTTTGTTCTCTCCTCTTCTATTAAGGTTACTTTTTCCATATACTAGATGCAACCTTGGTAAAAGACGACTCCCGTGAAAGCAAATTAAATGGTATTGAAATAAAAAAGTATAAAAAAGGGTAAGGACTTCCTATGCTGACTTCAGTAAAAAAAAATGTCAGTAGTGATAATGCTGAAGATTAGCTGCGCCGCCAATCTAAATAATCTCAAAGATTAGCTATACTAACAACTTGCCAACAAATGACCTCATGGCTCACGTGGGACACTGAATCTGTGCTTGAGAGACATATGGCATGACTCCTCAATTACTTATTTAAAATTTCAAGATGTTGTGTGATGCCCTCAAACGGAATATCAGCCCACGCAACCTTGCAAACTGAAGGCCAATCAGTGCTATGGCATTTTAGCATTTACCTATACAATCAAAACATTATTTAGTTGCTTGAATCGAAACATAATTTTGATGCTTGGTTGAGAATTAGTTTTTTAGAATTATATATGCTTTTTGAGTTTCAGGACTTTTTGAACAGGCGGTGATGCCAGTATTTTTCTCCACTTGCCTTTTGCTGCCATAAGAAATACCTTAAACTTCATGCACTTGCACTGAGATCAGCTCTCTGGCCAAAATCTATCCTAGATTGAGCTGACGTGAACATATTTGCCCCCTTGTCTCATTAATTAATGAAGTGTTGGTCCAAATTATCAACACTACAACTTGCATATGATGAACAAACTGTACTATTGAAATTGTGAACACGGGATGTTTCAACAGTTTCTAACTAAACTCATCATGTTGTTCATCTGCGTATGGATTTATGCGTGGTTGCCGATGCATGTGATACTTCTATTTTGTTTTTGAAAGATCGTGTGAGACTTCAAAATTAATGCTGTATATTGTTATTACCCTGGAAATTTTTGACACATACATATGGTTCAAGCATGGGCTTTTGTGTTTACTTTAAGGTTCACAATAAGGATATCTAAAACAACTATATATGCGAATAATCTCTAACCGGTGACGTTACTTTTGAAACATGTGGTGATGTTATCGGCATGAGGGCATCGCGGCCCATGTTTCTCGTGGAGCTAGACACTTCTCCGTCCAGTCTGAAAGCTGGCTATACAATATTAACAAAGTGCAAACAGATATATGGGCATTGCTCATGTGGAGCACTGAATCTGTTCTCTAAGAGAAGTTGGCACCTTAGTTAAGTAAGTACATAGCATGTTGCAAAGATGCCCTCATTCAAATCCTGGCTCACGCAATATCACAAACCAACAGGCCGACACCTACGTTTGGAGCCATCCTAAGGCCTCGTTCATTTTTTCAGTTTTGGACCAAGGCCCGTTTCGAAACCAGCCCAGGAATAAGTGGATCCTGGTGTTTCACTCATTCCTGGTCATCACCATTCCAGCCCAACGTTCTCATATTGGTGTTCGGTTACACAGGGTTTCAAACATGTAAAAATCACAGTTGCACATCACAGGCTAGTAAAAAACCATTCTTGCTCAGCACCGATCAAAGTACTCCACATCACAGGCATAACCATAAACATCAATGTTCAATTCACATCACAGGTAAAAGTTACTTGAAATTGGGAGCTATCAGTTGAATGCAAGCTGGGTTTTCTGAATTAATTCACTAACTCATTCAGGAACAAAACATGTAGGTGAAGCTGAAGCATGGCCTCCAGATGTTAACCATATTCAAGAACCATGAGTCTGAGACAACAATCCTGGAGGATTTCGACTTCTATGAGCTCCGTGCTAACCAACAGATCAATCGATTTTAAGCTAGGGAGTACATCAACAACCAAGAAGACTGAGATCTATCGGCAGGCCAAGCCATGGGTCGCCGGAAAGTGGAGCTGAGCGGATCGAGAGGGCAACGGCCGGAACCAAGAACGCCGCGCGCGGTCGATCTGGTCGCCCACGCCGGCCGCACGCGCTGGAGCTCCACTCCCGGCCGCCGGAGAGGGGAAAGGAGGAGAGGGCGGGAGAGCGGAAGGCGCTTACCGGGGAGAAAGCGGCGGCGGAGTTCCTGGATGCGGTACGGGAAGAGCTCGCTGGTGTGGATTCGCGCCTCCAGGCCTCCACCTCGCGCCGCCGCTTCATCGCCTCCTGCGCCGCCAGAGCCGCCTCGCACCTCCTCCTCGCAACCTCGCGTCTTTTTGCCCTTGGGTCGCCACAGCGGCTGGTAGGGTTTGATCTAGAGGGGGGGACACGGGGATTGGATCTTACCGTGTGGGCTGGGCTGGGGAATGAAGCCGCTATGTTTTTTCCTGAGCCGGGCCGAAACGAACACCAGTTTTGCTGTGCAACTGGATTGGAAACGGTCCACTGAAATCCCCCTGGATTCAGCCCATTCCCAAAGAAACAAACGAGCCCTAAAAGAAGGTGGCCAGCTCCCCGGCCAAAATCTGTCCTAGAGATTGAGTTGATGTAAACATGACTGCTCCCTTGATTCCTCTAGGACCATTAGTAAGTTACAAGAGGTGGTGGTGTTCCTCATGTCTAGTGGCCGAACTGTAAATCTGTTCCATGTTTCTAATGGTAAATACTACAGTGGCTGACGACAGTGGGTGGTGTTCGTAAGGTGAACTTGGAAAGAAGTTTGTGACACTTTGTGTCTGTTGGCTTAGCTTGTCAAATGGTTCCAACAACTACACCGCTTCCAAAAAGGATCTCAAACAATCACTATTCCACAACGCAAAATTAATTACTGTCGGAGGTGCATCGCTATAAGTACGAAATTGCCTACAAAAACCTAGTCGGGAAGTTTGGGCCCGACCGCAAAACCTAGTCAGGCCACCCATGACACGCCTTGTCAAGAGCCTCAAGTGGGTCCGTGCAGAGAGCAAGAAGTGGGCCCGTGCGCGACGCCACCCTAGTGAACTTGTTGCCAACTGTCGGACTGTCATCGGCCTGCTCGATCTGCTGGAGGAACGGCGGTGTGTCACCGCCGACGTGCCTCCTCCGCACCAGGGTTGAAGAACGCCTCTCCACTGCCAACCAAGAGCTTGCGGTGTACTGGAGGCAGCGGTACACGTTTCGCGCATGCAAGCTTGGCGACGAGAACACCAAGTTCTTCCACGCCTCCGCCTCCTCCCGTCTGCGCCGGAACCACATCGCCATGCTTCGGGACGGTGACGTTTCGGTATACACACACCAAGGGAAAGAGCGCCTGCTCCACGCTTTCTACTCCGAGTTGTTGGGGCTTCAACAACACACATCCTGCGACTTCGACTTAGCTTCCATGCTCCCTCCGGTAGCCGATCTCCACAGCCTGGATGAGCCTTTCTCCGACGATGAGGCACGAGACGCTGCCAGGGTTGTGCACATGCGTTACGCTCCACCGGCCGACGGCTTGGGCTGGCCTTCTTCAAGACGTTCTGGCCGGTGGTCAAGGATGCCGTTCTCGCCTTCCTGGTCGCGTTCCAGGCAGGCACAACGAACATGGATGCGCTCAGCAACCGGCGCTCGTTCTCCTCCCCAAGAAGGACGTCGTCACGGCAGCCACTGACTTCCGGCGGTGAGCCTGCAAAATTGTGCGCCCAAGATCGCATCCAAGATCATGACAACACGGCTCCAACGACACATCACTGACCTTGTCGCGCCGCTCCAGACTGGGTTCATCAAAGGCCGGTGCATTACAGACAATTTTCTCTTCGCCACTGAACTCGTCCAATGCTGCCACAAGCGCCGCGCACCCATGATCGTGCTCAAACTTGACTTCCGCAAAGCTTTTGACTCAATCGCCTGGGGTGCACTCGATGACATCCTCGCCGCGTGCGGTTCGGTGATAAATGGCGTGCGATGGTGCGCTCTCTCCTCACCACCGGCAAGACCGCAGTCCTCCTCAACGGTGTGCCCGGGCCCTGGATTCAATGCAAGCACGGGCTCCGCCAGGGAGATCCCCTCAGCCCGTACCTCTTCCTCATTGTTGCGGACCTGCTCCATCGTCTCATCGCCCACCCTGATAGCGGCCTCCGACACCCGCTCGTCGATGACCTTCCATGCCCCATTGTGCAATACGCAGACGACACGCTACTTCTCCTCCGTGCAGAAGAGGATCAAGTGCGTCGCCTCAAGTGCGTCCTCGATAGCTTCGCCACCGCGACGGGCCTCCACATCAACTTCCAAAAGAGCACTTTCGTCCCCATCGGCATTGACGCGGACCGGGCTGGGGAACTCGCCATGATCTTGGAGTGTCCCATCTCCGCCTTCCCCCAAACGTACCTGGGGCTCCCGCTCTCTACCTCCAAAATCACTGCCACGATGCTCGATGCCATTGCTATCAAAGCCGAGCGGCGGCGGCGCCGTCCGCGACGCCGCCTCCAAAGGCGCCTCACTTTGGTGGAATCTGTGCTCACGGCGCAATCAATCTACGCCATGTCTGTCCTCCCCTTCCCCCTCACGGTGCTGGCCAAGCTAGACCGTCCCCGCAAGGGGCTGTTCTGGGCTGGTGCCCCCAAATGTAGCGGCGGCGCCTGCCAGGTAGCATGGGAGATTGCTTGTCACTCCAAGGAGGATGGTGGCCTCGGCTTGATGGACCTTGCCACCCTCAACAAAAGCCTCATGATGAAGCACGTTCACAAACTATTCACCGGGGAAAGCAATCCTTGGACGGACTGGATCCGCTTCTGGTATGATGAAGGTCGAGCCGACGACGACACACCTTGTTGGCGGGACATTAAGAAGCTCATTTTGAGTACCGACGACTGACGGTCGTCACTCTCGGGGATGGGGAAACCACCTCCTTCTGGCATGATACTTGGTCGGAGGTCGGGGTCCTCCGCACGCCCTCTCGGCCTTGTACTCCCATTGCCTCGACACCGACATCACGGTGGCGGAGGTGATGGCCGCGGGTGGCATCGCTGTTGGGGGCCTCCAACCTCGGCTAATGGCATCGGCTAGTGCCGACCTTGCCCTCCTCGACAACGCTCTTGCAACTGTGGCCCTGCAACCACGTCCCGACGAACGCTAGCTACAGGGGAACTGCTCCACCAAGGTCCGGGCCGGTGATCTCTATGCCGTCCTTCAGACGCCAGTCGTGGCTCCGCCACTCTCAGAGTGAACTGGGATTGTTTTGCACCAAAGAAGGTCAAAGTGTTCTTCTGGATCCTTCGACACGGCCGAACACGCACCCGAGCCTCGCTTCATCGCCACGGTGTCCTTGACACCCCGGACTGCCCCTTATGCCCGGGCACACCTGAGGACGAGGACCACATGTTTGCAACGTGCCCCCGCTTGGGGCAGCTCTGGGCGCGTATGCTGCCAGGACAAGCACCACCCACCACTGCGCGACACGCCACCGAGGCTCTTGGGGCGTTGTTCCCTGCTCTCCCCAGAACGGCCGCCGCGAGCGTCGCCATTCTATGGGTCATTTGGAAGGCCCGAAACGCCATGGTTTTCAACGCCGACCACCAGGACGCCGCAACCATCGCTCGATAGCTACAAGCTCACCTCCACCTCTGGTTCTGTAGGGCGCCGAGCAAGCTCAACGTCGAACCACTCAAGCTATGGTGCCAAATGGTTGTTGATGTAAATTAGCCTATGCTCGTGCTCTCTCTCCTCTCCCCCCAATGTTTCCTCCTAAACGAGCGCCGTGCTTGCTCGAACAATGTAGCCACTTGATGGAATACAAAATTTCAGGTGGGCTTCTTGCCCCCCGTTGATTCCTCAAAAACAAAAGTACGAAATTGCCATCGAATGGTCTGTTTTTATAAGTCCACTTCGAATCATCAGTCGTTACTTCTCGTTGTACCATCTACGCATCCGTCATTATAGAAATCTACACTTCCCATCGCACGGGCCGTCGGTATATCTCAATTGTATGGGGTCGCGCCTCGGCCCGCTTCGTGAAAACAACCCAAATTCTTCAACGACCTTTTTATTCTCAGCCGATGTTATACGTCCGATCTAGACGGTTCTTGTTGGCATAAATGGGTCTTGAGCCATTTATTTTAATAATTAAAGAATTAAAGCCTGTTGTTTTAATGCTAGGGAGAATAAAAGTGAATTATGTCGTATGAGTATTTGAGGAGGCTTTTATTCGACTTAAGTGGTATACTGAACGTATACCACTTGTGATGTTCAATAAGGAGACTGGCGAGCCACACGCGCGTCTTCTTCCCGGCGACCGTCCCTGCTTGAACACTACATCGAGAAGGCTGTCCATGATCTACACTGCGTACACCTTCCTGCACTGATTTTGTATGGCTACATCGACCAGGTCATTCGGGATGACGAACTAAAACTCCAACTCCTCCGGTTCTCTTTGTTTATATGTTTAATAGTTGTTTAAACATGAACACTTGCACATGCTTTGTCTCACTTACAATAATCATTATGTTGAAATACCTATTTAATTGTGGAATTAAAATATGCCGAAATTTAACCTATTATCTAACGGTTGTCACCACACCCTTAGGTTTTCTAACCCTATGCTCTAACCTTATCCACCTTCCTACCCATCACATCGATGTAGTGTTCCCTCCCATCCATATCGGCCAGTCCGCTGCCCTGCAGGCAGGGACGAGCGGTTCCTTCCGTCGCCCGTCGTCTCGCTGCCGCTCTTGCCGCTTAGGGCCCGTGCGCCCCTGGCCGGAGATTAATCAAAGATTGTTGAATTGTCGCCACTTAATTAAAGGGTGAAGCATCTTGTCTACTATTGAAATTGTGAACATGGGATGTTTTGTTAATGTCTATCTGAACTTATCGTGTTGTTCATCGGCATATGGAATTATGGGTGTCGATGCATGCATGAGACTTCAAAAATTATGTTGTATATTTGCTACTATCATAAAAAATTGACGCATGCACATGGTTTATCATGGGCTTTTGTATATATACACATGTTACTATTTTAAGGCCCACAATAGCGAACCTATAGGGATATCTAACAACTACCTTATGCGATCGAACAATCTCTAACCAGTGATGTCAGTTTTGAAACACGCCGTGGTGTCAACATGAGGTTGGTGGTTTGACTAGACATTTCTCCGTCCAGTACGTTGGAAAGTATATAAGCTGGCTAATTATAATATGTTCTAACAACGTGCAAACAAATGGGCATTGCTCATGTGGAACACTGAATCTGTTCTTCGAGAGAAACTGATGATCACCATCACCTTAGATAAGTATTTGGCATGCATGTTGCATAGATGCCCACATCAAAATCCTGGCGCAGGTTAACCTGGCAAACCGTCAGCTGATCGACAGCTGTTGTTTGGAGGCATCCCTAAAATTAAGAATGTCCATCAGCTCTACAGCATAAATCTATCCTAGATGAGTTGACGTAAACATGCCTGCTCCCTTTTCTCATTCATCCCTCAATGATCATTAGTAAACTAAGGGGTCACATTTTTTAAAAAAATGGAACTTATAGTTTTTGGCCTCTGTGACAGCACACACCTATTAAGGGGCCGAATTATATAACATTTTAATCGTGATGTATATCATTCATCATGTACAATCGGGATAACCATGTGAGCAATCAAAAGCTGTGATGTCACTTTTAAAATATATATGGTGATGTAGCAAGGGAGATTCATATTTTTCCTTGTATTTAATCTGTCCTTTAGAATTAACCAAAAGCAAAAAAAGCCGAGCTTAGTCAAAGCTGAGCTCCCGCGGTACAGAATCCTCACCTTCGTCCGTGTAGGGGATGGTTGCTCCACTGCCTTTTGGCACGATAATTGGCTGCTCAACACCAATTTGGCCGAGACGTTCCCTGCACTTTACTCCCACTGCATCCGGCCGGAAATCTCTGTAGCGGCGGCCCTGCCTCTGCCCCTTTCCCATCAGCTGCGACCTAGGCTAACACGCTATGCTGCTGAAGAAAAAAAATATGCTGGAGTCATGTCTGCTTCAAGTAACCCTCACCAATGTTCCTGACGCTCACTCGCTGCTGGCCCGGTCCCTGATCCCCTTCTGCTCGAAGAACGTGCCTTATGCTCTATAGGACCAGAATGATCAGGACCCTGGCGCCGCTCGCTTGTGGAAAACTAAGCTCCCCACCAAAGTGAAGTTTTTCTCTTGGTATACAAAAAGACGAGTCAACAATGGCGATTTTGGCATGATTTCCTCAATTCCTGCTGTAATTAATTAAAGGCGATCATCGCCTACTCTCTTCCGCACCCCCATGTATTTTCTACCCGGTATGCCGGGTCCATCTTATGTACTGTGCCACCTCTTTTCGATAATATAGTAGGCGGGGATACTCCCCCGATAATGTTCGAAAAAAAAGAAACATGCCACATCCTCGTCCGGAGGAAGGACGCGCATCCAGACCCTCGCATCATAGAATTTTCGATAAAGATACAAATATTCCTTTGTTTTTGGCAAAGGAGTGAAGCTCAGTGAAAGCAAATTTAAGAACTGAACCACACCAAATGTCCTCCGAAAAGGATATTTTCCCCCATTTCCTGGGATAGGTATACCTATGCCTTTGAACTTGTCTAATAACTTGATGATGTCTCTCCACACCAAATCTAGAATTCTTATTGCAGTAATTCTAGATGAGATGAACCCAAGGAAGATCTTCGTGATTCAAGAACTTCATTTTGCACCCTCAAATCTATAACTCCCAACCCTCCTTCTTCCTTTGGTAAACAAACCATTTTCCAAGCAGCTTTTGGTGGCTTCTTTGCATTGAGATCTGATCCTCTCCATAGAATATGTTTTCTATATTTGTCCAATTGTTTTAAGACTGTTTTATGAAGCTTCATGGTGCACATGAGAAGGGTTGGAAAAGAGGACAGAACAAAATTTACTAGGATAAGCTTTCCTCCTTGATCAAGAAGGTTTGAAGTTACAAGAAGTCTATTTTCACACTTTTTAGTACCCAACGGCTTTGTAGTACCCAAGGGCATGCCCAGATAAGTGAAGAGAAGAGAGCCAATGACACAGCGTAAAATGCCTTGCTCGCCTTGTGCTGCCACAAGAACATGGCTGGCCAGTGCACTTCATGCACTGGCTTTGGTCTTTTGTTATTGATCAATTACATGTGCGTCGCGGTGGTTGGAGCTTGACCACACTAGTGATCCTGGTCTAAGTAAAACTGTCCAAGATGGCTAATTAAGTACTCCATCCGTTCCAGAATTAACTGTGTATAACGAAATAATCATAAATGCTAATAACATAAAAATGATATTAATAGATTTATCATGAAACCAACTATCAAAATATTTAACCTTCTCTATTCGAAATAAACTATTTTGAGAGTTACTGTTGGTCAAATTTGAAAAATTTTGGCTTTGAAAAGTCTAAACAAAGCTATATTCTAGGACGGAGGGAGTACTAACAATAATATTGTAAACAAATGCGCATCTCTGACGTGGAGCACTGAATCTGTTCTTTGAATCAAGTTGGTATCTCAGTTAAGTATGACAAGTCCCCACGATGCCCTCAACGAAATGAGGCTAATTACAATATATAGACTAACAATAAGGCAAACAAATGGACATTGCTCATGTGGAACACTGAATCGGTTCTTTGAGAGAAGCTGATCGATCACAGTATATGGCATGTTGCAAAGATGCCCTCACCAAAATCCTGGCGCACGCAATCTCACAAACCGAGCCATCCCTAAGAATGACCAGCTCTCCAGCCTAAATCTATCCTTTTCTCATTCATTCCTCTATGATCATCCACAACGCTACCCTCTAAAGATCATCCCTTAAAAAGGTATTTGGAGGGTCCTTCAAAAGATTCTACCCCCTAAATTATATTTTACTGCAGCAATATCGTCTATTTTTTATCCCCTATTCTTCACTCATCGGGTCCCACCAGTCATTTATTTTCTTCCCAAGTCCCAACACAGCTCTTCCCTCTCTCTTGTCCACATGCCCCTTTCTCTCTCTCATCCCCTCTCTCCTGCCGCCACCGCGCCCTCTGCTTCCGACGCCATCCTCGCTGCCCCTCCACCCCCGCGGCATTCGGCTCCACCTCGTCGCCCCTCCTCCCCGGTTGCGGCCGCTGACGTAGAACTTTTTGGCCAAGATCCGACCCTGTGACGGCCAGTGCCAAGAGAAGGGTGGGCAGATCTTGGGCGGGAGGCCGAAGAAGTGGTGTCGGCCCTGCAGAGCTCCGGCCGTGGATGCCACGTGAGCGTTGCCTCGGAGGAGCTTTGGGCATAGGATGCTGAGGCCGGCCGTGCCCACACCACACTCGTTGACGAGCTCTGCGCCGTGCACGCGCTAGCTGAGCTCAGATCCGCCGCCGCTGGCCTTGGGCCCACCATCCCCATGATGGGCTCTGCCATCCCCAGGATGCGCTCACGTCCTTCACCGAGCCGGGCGCCGTCGAAGGCGCACGTGCGCGGACCCTCGCCTCCGCCGCTGTCCACTTCCTCCTGATTACCGCCGTGTTGGGCACCTGAGCTGCCGGCCCCTGCGCGATGGGGATGCACAATGGCAACAGGAAGAGGAGACCCCAGGGGGCCGCGGTGACGACGACAGGAAGGCGAGGCTACAAACCATAGCTATCGTCGCCAACGACGCCAAGGTCTCCAGGGCAAGCGGCAGTGGCCGCAACCGGACCACTGGCATTGACGTCGATGACTTGGTCAGGTCCCTCCTTGAGCTCCTGTCCGACAGCGCTCCGTCGAAGCTAAGCTCACGTACGCTCGACGCGCTGCTCGATGTCATAACGCGTCATGCTGATGAGCGGCGGCGTGGCGAAGCAGCAGGTAGAGAGCCCACGGGATCCTCGCGGCGGCCGGTGAGCGTGGAGGCTCCGTGGGGGATGGGATGCTGTGCTCGGCCACGCGCGGAGGCAAAGTGGGTAGCCCTCCCCCATCCCAACCCACCCCACCACTTCTTTCCGACAGCAAGAGGAGGACAGCCAGTAGCAGCAGAGCATAGGGACATTTGGGGGAGGTGGCTGACGCCTGGACATTTGGGGGACGAGACAGGCACCCTAGATTTTACCTGGCGCTTTACTACCTGCCACTGCAAACCCCTATTTTAGGGATCCTGGAGCCTTTACAGGTTCCCGCTGCAGTTAGTCTTATAGTAAAGTAAGAACAGGAAACGAAAGTGATCTTTTGTTCCAGTTCTTGTCACCAACAACTAGTAGTTAAAGTACCAGCTTCAACTTCATCGAGGAGGAGCAGAGGACATGAGCTTTAGCGGTCTAGAAAGCACCGCGATACGATGTTGAACAACTAGGAAGCAGTGCCATTAGGTCAAACGATCTAGTCATTTTCAAAACGGAAAGGTTCTCCAATAGATGCACCCCACTAAAGATCATGATTCCATTTCTCTCAACATACAAGCTATCCACATCAACGCTGCGTCACCATCTACTAGGATCATCTATTTATGTTTTACACTGATTTTTTGTGACTAATAGCATCCATGCAAGCAATTTATAAGTTTTATGACATTATGAACATGCCATGATGCCAGCATTTTTCTCCACTTAATTGCTTTTTGCTGCCATAAGAAATACCTTAAACTGTTGGAATTTTACTTGGGCTTGGCCCATTTAAAATTTAATTCAACTCTATGGTACATAATATTTGCATGAGAATAACAAAATACCGGATGAGAATTTCAAGAGTCTCCTACTCATCTTAAATAGTTGGATTCATTCAAATTAATTAGAGAGGTTGAGAAGGAGCACTCGGGTGCCACACGCGCGCGCGCCACCGCCGCCTGCTGGGCCGTGCCGTGCGGGCAGGTGGCGAGCGAACGGATAGACTGACTCTTCATTTTAACAGCCATTTCCATTTAGTGCTGGAGTTTCCTTAATGAATCTCAGTTGAGTTTGATGGCAACTCCTGGCGTTCCGTTCCGTCCCTTCGCGTCTGCCGCAAGCTTGGCTCTATATATATACGATAGAGTCCTCGTCTGGGTACGAGAAAAATCAGAAACAGAATAGAAACTCTGCTGCTCCCGAGAATCTCTTCGTATCCCACACTTGGCTCTATATATATACGATAGAGTCGTCCTCATCCTATATATATACGATAGAGTCAACAGAACAGAAACTCTGCTGCTCCCGAGAATCTATTCGTATCCCACACTTGGCTCTATATATATACGATAGAGTCCTCCTCATCCTACATATATACGATAGAGTCCTCCTCATCCGGGTATGAGAAAAATCAGAAAGATAGAGTCCTCCTCATCCGGGTACGAGAAAAATCAGAAAGACTCCCGATTGGTCTCTTCGTATCCCACACTTGGCTCTATATATATACGATAGAGAAACAAAACAGAAACTCTGCTGCTCCCAAGAATCTCTTCGTATCCCACACTTGGCTCTATATATATACGATAGAGTCCTCCTCATCCGGGTATGAGAAAAATCAGAAAGACTCCCGGTTGATCTCTTTGTATCCCACACTTGGCTATATATATATATATATATATATATATATATATATATATATATATATATATATATATATATATATATATATATATATATATATATATATATATATATATATATATATATATACGATAGAGTCCTCCTCGTCCGGGTACAAGAAAAATCAGAAACAGAACAGAAACTCTGCTGCTCCCGAGAATCTCTTCGTATCCCACACATGGCTCTATATATATACGATAGAGTCCTCCTCATCCTATATATATACGATAGAGTCGTCCTCATCCGGGTATGAGAAAAATCAGAAACAGAACAGAAACTCTGTTGCTCCTATATATATATGATAGAGTCCTCCTCATCTGGGTACGAGAAAAATCAGAAACAAAATAGAAACTCTGCTGCTCCCGAGAATCCCGTCCCAAAGACTCCTGCGCGCGAGATGCTGGAGGGCAGGTGCCTCCCTCGACGCGGCGCGTCGTGACGTGATCTCGCCGAGTGTACGGGCAATTTGGTTTTGGGGAGCGTTTGCGATCGTCATGCGACGACGACTCGACTCTCTGCAACGACTACGCTCCTACGACGACAACAATGACAACATGGTTGATCCGACATGTTCCTCCAATGCTACTGGGTATCTGTTTCAATCTCTTCTGTTTATTTATGCGTTGTTCTTTCTGTCAGTTTTTCATAGTTCCTTTTTATATGCATGTTTAGAATTTGTTCAGTTCATCATAATAGTGTCATCATGTTTAAGCCGTCAATTTTCTAGATTAAAATAATGTGGAAATTGCTTAGTTTTCTAAAAATCCAAAAATCAAATTATAGGCAATTTTTCGTTACTGGTTTTGCTGCCGTGTTGAAGCCTACTACTTTTGGTGGAAAGAATTTCATGACTTGGCGTGCTAAGATGGAGTTGTGGTTGACTGCTATGCATTGCTATCATGTCGCAGAGGGGAAGCCCGATAACTTGACTACCGATGAGGAGTCTAAATTTTGGGCTGCCGATAACCTCTTCAGAGGTGCCGTGATTTGTGCACTTCATAGCAAGTATGAGAAAAACTACATATCTTACACATCTGGCAAGTTGTTATGAGATGCATTGAATGAAAAGTTTGGAGTTTCCGATGCTGGAAGTGAGCTCTATCTCATGGAGCAACTCTATGAGTACAAAATGGTTGAGAACTGCTCTGTTGTAGAGCAAGCTCATGAGATTCAGGCTTTGGCTAAGGAACTTGAACATTTTCCATGTCTTCTTCCTGACAAGTTTGTGGCTGGTTGTATCATCGCTAAGTTACCACCTTCTTGGAAGGATTTTGCCACCTCCCTAAAACACAAGAGACAAGAGTTCAATGTGGCTGACCTCATTGGTACTCTTGATGTGGAGGAGAGGGCAAGGGGAAAAGACAACAATGGGAAAGATCCTGAGTTATCTGCTGCCAACATGGTATAGAAAAGGAATTTTAATGCATCTCGTAATTTCAAGAATAAGAACAAGTGAAAACAAGGTCACAACCCTAAGCCAAAACAGACCACTGAGTTCCAAGAAGAAAAATAACAAGAAAAAAATGAGGGATGCTTTGTTTGCGGGAGTAATGAGCACTGGCCTAGTACTTGTCCTAGCAAATTTGTCAAGGAGAAGAAATCAGCAAACATGGTGATTTCTGAGATTGGAGGAGGGACATCTGGGTATGGTAATCCTTTACCCTATGTTCTTTCAGTCTGTAATTCACCTGAATGGTGGATGGATAGTGGAGCTAATATCCATGTGTGTGCTGATATCTCTTTGTTTGCATCTATTCAGGTCGGCAGGACTGGAGCCTTGCTGATGGGGAACGGATCATGTGCGCATGTTCATGGTGTTGGTTCCGTCATTCTGAAGCTTACTTCATGAAAGACGGTGCTATTGAAGCACGTGCAACATGTCCCCTCAATAAATAAGAATCTTGTTAGTATTTTTTATGTGTTGTGATGGCTACAAAGTTGTTTTTGAGTCCAATAAGTGTGTCATGTCGAGACATGGAACATTTGTTGGTAATGGTTATGATTGTGGAGGTTTGTTCCGCTTGTCTTTGATGGATGTGTGTAATAATGTCGTGAACTCTGTTAACGTTTGTGATGAGACAGATTTATGGCATTCACGTTTATGTCATGTTAATTATGGATGTTTAACGTGGCTAGCAAATATGAGTTTAATCCTGAAATTTAATCATATCAAAGGCTCTAAGTGTCATGCATGTGTGCAGTCTAAACAAACTCGTAAGCCTCACAAGGCTGTCGGGCCAAGAAATTTGACACCTTTAGAGCTGGTTCATTCTGATCTTTGTGAGATGAATGGCGTTTTGACAAAAGGAGAAAAAGATACTTTATGACTTTTATAGATGATTGTACTAGATTCTGCTATGTGTACTTTTTGAAAACAAAAGATGAAGCATTAAATTATTTCAAGGCCTATAAAGTGGAAGCAGAAAACCAACTTGAGAGGAAAATTAAACAATTGAGGTCTGATAGAGGTGGGGAATATTTCTCTAATGCTTTTGATGAATACTGTGTTGAACATGGAATTGTTCATGAGAGGACACCGCCATACTCACCAAAATCCAATGGGATTGCCGAGACGAAAAACCGTACTCTAACAGAGTTGGTAAATGCCATGTTAGACACTGCGGGATTATCCAAGGAATGGTGGGGTGAGGCAATTTTGACAGATTGTCATGTCCTAAACAAAGTTCTTATGAAAGACAAAGAAATCACACCATTCGAGGAATGGGAAAAGAAAAGATTAAATCTTTCTTATTTGCGCACTTGGGGTTGTTTGGCTAAAGTGAATGTGCCAATCAATAAGAAGCACAAACTTAGACCTCAAACCATAGAATGTGTTCCTTGGTTATTCTTTTGACAGTGTTGGATATCGGTTCTTGATTATAAAATCTGAGGTACCTTACATGCATGTTGGTACAATAATGGAATCAAGAGATGCTACATTTTTTGAAAATGAATTTCCAATGAAATCTACACCTAGCAGTTCTAGTCTTGAATCTATAATTTCCCATGAGCATGATAATCTCATTTCAGATGAACAAATTGAGGAGACCCATGTCCAGAGGAGAATGACATTGTAGTTACTCAAAGAGTAAGAGACAAAGGGTTGCAAAATCCTTTGGTGATGAATACATTGTGTATCTTGTGGATAATACTCCAACAACCATTGAAGAGGCATTTTCCTCTCCTGATGCTGACTTGTGGAAGGAAGCAGTCATGAGTGAGATGGAATCAATAATGTCCAATGGAAGTTGGGAGGTTGTTGATCGTCCCTATGGGTGCAAACCTATTGGATGCAAATGGGTGTTCAAGAAAAAGCTTAGGACTGATGGTACAATTGAGAGGTACAAGGCAAGGCTTGTGTCCAAGGGTTACACACAAAAGGAGGGTGAAGACTTCTTTGATACTTATTCACCGGTTGCTCTTTTAATGACCATTTGAACTTTGCTTTCCATGGCAGCCTCATATGGTCTTATAATCCATCAAATGGATGTTAAGACCGCTTTCCTAAATGGAGAGTTGGAGGAGGAGTTCTAGATGGATCAGCCTGATGGATTTATTGCAAATGGTCAAGAGAACAAAGTGTGTAAACTATTGAAGTCATTGTATGGCCTTAAACAAGCTCCTAAGCAATGGCATGAGAAATTTGATAACACATTGACGTCTGCGGTCTTTATTGTGAATGAAGCTGACAAATGTGTGTATTATCGACATGGTGGGGGTGAAAGTGTTATACTGTGCTTATATGTTGATGACATTTTGATCTTTGGATCTAATCTTAGAGTGATTGAGGAAGTAAAACATTTCCTGTCAAACAATTTTGAGATGAAAGATTTGGGAGAAACTGATGTTATTCTTAATATTAAGCTATCTAAAGATGGTGATGGTGGGGTAACTTTGTTACAATCCCACTATGTGGAAAAGGTTTTAAGTCTCTTTGGTAATAGTGACTGTATACCTTCACCCACACCTTATGATCCTAGTCTTTCTTTGTGTAAGAACCGCAAAATTGCAAGGGATCAATTGATGTACTCCCAGATCATTGGTTCTCTCATGTATCTTGCAAATGCAACACGACCTGATATCTCCTATGCTGTGAGCAAGCTGAATCGGTTTGTGAAAAACCCTGGAGATCTGCATTGAGGTGCTCTTGAGAGACTGATGCGCTATTTAAAAGGTACCATGACCTATGGTATTCATTATTCAGGACATCCAAAAGTGTTAGAGGGATACAGTGATGCCAACTGGATCTCTAATGCTGATGAGCTTTATGCCACAAGCGGATATGTGTATCTGTTTGGAGGTGGTGCTGTTTCCTGGAAGTCTTACAAGCAGACTATCTTGACAAACTCTACAATGGAAGTAGAGCTCGCAGCATTGGACACTGCTGGGACTGAGGCCGAGTGGCTTCGTGAACTCCTTTTGGATTTACCGGTGGTTACAAAACCAATTCCGGCTATTTCCATGAACTGTGATAACCAAACCGTGATTACAAAGGTTAACAATTCCAAGGATAACATGAAGTCTTCAAGGCACGTTAAGAGATGGCTAAAATCTGTCAGAAAGTTGAGAAACTCCAAAGTTATATCGTTGGACTATGTCCATACATCAAAAAATCTGGCAGATCAGTTTACCAAGGGCTTATCACATAATGTGATAGAGAGTGCATCGAGAGATGGGTATGAGACCCACTTGAAATCTATTTTAGTGGTAACCTGTCCTATGTGATCGGAGATCCCATGAATTAGGATGGTGAGACAAGCTAGTAGTAGATTGTGAGGAAAGATGCCTTCTAAACTCATCTCTAGTGCACATCTTTCCTTTTCGTAAGGCAGGATGGTTTTTACCTTAATGTATTTCATTTGAGATGTTTTCCTACAGAACATATATTGAGAAATACACCTATATGAGACAGATTGCTGGTCACAATCTATGAGACTTGGGTAATCTCTAAATTCTCATGAAAAGTTACAGAAGTGTGACTCATATGCTTCAAATAGAGGGGATGCCTTTTTGCAGCCTTGTACCAGTAAAGGACTTGAATGGAACTCATTTCACACAAAACTGTCAATTCAAGGCTTAGTCCATTGTATAGTTGTGATTGAGTAAAGTTTTAAGTTCTAGATGGATGTTCAACTTAACAGTCTTCATCGAAACACTGGTATATCAAAGAGTTGTGTTTTGCTGTTATGTACCCTAGAGTTTGGTGGGGATTGTTGGAATTTTACTTGGGCTTGGCCCATTTAAAATTTAATTCAACTCTATGGTACATAATATTTGTATGAGAATAGCAAAATACCGGATGAGAATTTCAAGAGTCTCCTACTCAGCTTAAATAGTTGGATTCATTCCAATTAATTAGAGAGGTTGAGAAAGAGCACTCGGGTGCCACACGCGCGCGCCGCCGCCGCTGGCCGGCCATGCCGTGACATGCGGGCGAGGCAGGCAGCAAGCGAGCCATGCCATGCGTTGTGTGCAGGCAGGCGGCGAGCGAACGGACAGACGAACTCTTCAATTTAACAACCACTTCCATTTAGTGCTGGAGTTTCCTTAATGAATCTCAGTTGAGTTTGATGGCAACTCTTGGAGTTCCGTTCCGTCCCTTCGCGTCTGCCGCCGGCGCACTACCGGTTGATCTCTTCATATCCCGCACTTGGCTCTATATATATACGATAGAGTCCTCCTCATCTGGTGCAGAGAAAATCAGAAGCAGGCGAAACTCTCGCTCCGGAATCCCGTCCAGTACTCCTGCGCGCACAGGACTGCTGGAGGGTAGGTGCCTCCGGAACGGCAATTTGGTTTTTGGGGAGCGTTCCCGTGACTGCCTGCGACAACGACAACTCTTGACTCTCTGCAACGACTACGCTGCTACGACGACGACAACGACAACATTTGGGTATCTGTTTCAATCTCTTCTGTTTATTTATGCGTTGTTCTTTCTGTCAGTTCTTCACAGTTCCTTTTTATATGCATGTTTAGAATTTGTGCTATTCATCATAATAAATTATATATATGTCATCATGTTTAAGGCGTCAATTTTCTGGACTAAAATAATGTGGAAATTGCTTAGTTTTCTAATATAAACTTCATGCACTTGCACTGAGATCAGCTATCCGGTCAAAATCTATCCTAGATTGAGTTGACGTGAACATATCTGCTCTCTTCTCCCATTGATTGATAAATAAAGAATTGGTCCAAATTATCAACAGTACAATTTGCATATACATAATGCAGAAATGGCACTATTGAAACTGTGAACATGTGATGCTTTCATAGTTTCTAACTAAACTCATCATGTTCTTCATCAGTATATGAATTTATGGGTGCCGATGCATGTGAGACTTAAAAAATAATGTTTTATATTGCTAATATCATGAAAATTTTGACACATACAGATTGTTCAGCACTGGCTTTGGTGTTTGCTTCAAGGTTCACAATAGGGATATCTAGAACAACTATGCGAATAATCTCTAACCGGTGACGACATGGTGATCTGAGCTAGACACTTCTGCGTCCAGTCTGGAAGGAAACAACTCCCCGTCCAAATAGTCCAACTAACAACATGCAACAGACGGGCATTGCTCATGTCCTGTGGAACACTGAATCTGTTCTCTGAGAGAACCTACACTACTAGAGAATGGACTTTATATCATGGGCCTTGAACTCCATTAATACCGTGTTTTGCATCCGGTACTAATGGGTGCATTAGTACTGGGTGGGGAGGGAGTCCCCTGACATGGCCCCCAAGAGGGACCATTAGTACCACGTCTGGGCTAGGCCCATCACATTAGTATCAGGTGGTGGCTAGGCCCGGTACTAATAGCCAAGACACCCATTAGTACCGAGTGAAGGAAAGCCCCGGCACTAAAATGGAGCACATCAATACCGGATCGTGGATAGCATCGATACTATTGTCGTCGCTCTTTCCCATGTCGCCGTCATCCCTATTTTCTTTTTCTACCATGCGCTAGCTCTATCTCTATCTCTCCCTGCCTGCCTTCTTATTCCTAACCACCTGGCCTTATCTCTATCTCTCCCTCATCCTCATCCATTCATCTATCTCATCCTCCTCTCTAACTCCTCCTTTCTTATCTCTGATCCAGGCGCCTGTGGCGACCGGAGGAGGAGGCGGGGGCCTGGCCTGGCACTACTGGCTCGCGACGACATGGGGTGGCAGCCTTGGCTCACGGCCTGGAGGCGGCTGTGGCTCGCCAGCGGCCGGCATGACGGCACTTGGAGGCCAGCACGTGTGGTGGTGCCTGGAGGTCAGGGCAGCTCTGTGGTATATATGTATTCTTGAGTGGATGTTTTTTTGCTGTGAAGGTAATGTTCATTCTTGATTCTTGAGTAAAATCTATGATGTAGTAGTTTGGTGATGTTCATTCTTGATTCTTGAGTGAAATATGTGATGTAATAGTTGAAGAGTTGTTCATTAGATTCGAAATTCGTGATTGTGACCAAGAAAATCTGTGATGTGATTCGTTTGATGATTGTAACTTGTGATTTTAGAAGTGTATAATGAGATTGTTGTGTTAGATTGAGGTCAGCGAGAAAAAAATGAGTAAAGAAAAAGAAAAGAAAAGAAATAGAAAAAAAAGAAAGGAGAGGAGAATTGATAGGCTGACCCTAGGTGCATAATAGTACCGGGGCGGGAGACCACCTGGTACTAAAGGCAACTAGTACCAGGTGCCACCCGGTACTAATGCCACCCCCTTTAGTACCGAAGGGATAATACCGATTGTTCACCCGGTACTAAAGGGGGTTTAGAGCCGGTACTGAAGGTCCTTTCCCCAGTAGTGCTAGCTGGTACCTCATTGAAATCCTGCCTCACGCAATCTTGCAAACTGACAGGGCAACACCTATGTTTGGAGCCATCCTAAAAGAATGGCCAGCTCTCCGAGCAAATCTGTCCTAGATTGAGTTGATTTGAACATGCTTGCTCCCTTTTCTTATTGTTTCGGCTTTGACCATTAGTAAATAAAGTATAAGGGGCCAAAATATATAAATATTACAATTTGCATTCCCGATGAATACATTTATAAGCATTCACAATCGAAATATCATCTGAAGTAACCTTGTGAATAATCCCGGCCTAGCCGAAGATGTCACTCTTAAATATGCTATTTATTTAGAAAATGGAATTAATTTCGGCCTCTACAACTGCAGACAACCAAGTTCTTACAATGAATTGAGCTTCAAAGTTTGTCACCAAAATAGAATAAAAGTTCACCAATTTTAAAGTAAAATTAGAATTAGAAGAAAAGTCAATCTATTATTGCTTCTCCACACATTCTTGGTGAAGATATCGGAAGCAATTACTTCCAACGCTTTACTTGTCGCCCGTACTCCCTAGTATCTTCGCGTTGCAACAGGGTAAATCGTAACCAATAAGATTCCTTAAATACAACCTGCATAAAATAGGTGATATGTTTTTCTCTAAACTAATATCATTATGAGTACACCAAATCGCCCACATAAGAGCAACAACCTCCACATAGATCAGATTTCTTGTCTTATTATCTGCGCATGTTAACCAATTCCGCATCATATGTTTATTGATCTAGGTTGGGTTAACCCTGTAGCTATAATAACAACTCTCCAGATTGCCTTTGCATGTTGACAATCAAGAAAGAGGTGCTTAATTGTTTCATTCTGATCACAAGCAACATTTCTTACTCCTAGACCAGTTCTTCCTAACTAGATTATCCTTTGTTAAAATAACACCTCATTGGAGGTACCAAAGGAAAATCTTTATTTTATAAGAGGGATCTTTAGCTTCCAAATAAATTTATTATTCATAAAAGGAGTATCCTAATTTATGAGACACTGATACATAGAGCTTACAGTAAAATTGCCATGTCTATGCAAGACCTAGGTAATATTATCCCTCCCATCAGAAAGGTGGTAGGAAGCTGTTTTAGCTACAAGATTACGGCAAGTGGTGAGTTTATCCCCAACTAAAGCTCTTCTAAAAGAGATATTCTATGGCATTTGGTTCATAGCATTTGCCATTGTAGCATATGAGTATAGTAGACTATATTATACAAGTTAGGAAATTGCTGTTAAATATGCTGTGACGTCAGCATTTCACTCCACTTGCTTTGTGTTTCGCTGACACAAGAAACATGGGCCGGCATACTTCAAGCACCTGGTTTGGCCCCTATATATTACTGATTATTAGTTACATGTGTGCAGCGGTGACCGGAGCTCCAATACAATACTAAATCTGTTCTTCGAATCAAACTGGTATCCTGATAATAATGGTGTGTCATTGCCATGATGCCCTCAATTAGCGAAACCCTGGGGGCACGACCTCGCAAACCAAGACCAGCTCGATCATATCATCGGCCAAAAATGGCTGACATGAACATATTCCTGACAGCTCGATCTTCTGCTGTGTTTCCAATGATAAATACAGTTGCTTACAGTGGGTGGTGTTCCTTGTAATGTGAACTTCGAAAGATGTTTAATTTATGACACTTTGTGTTTGTTGGCTTACTAGCATGTCAAATGATTCCAACTATATCGTCTCCAAAAAGGATCTCAAACAGTTATATGAAGGAGTTGACAACACCGCCAGCCTCCACAACTTGATCAACTAAGGCAAATTCACTATGTAAGAAACTGCCAAAGGAGACACCCTTATAAAAGACGCGAAATTTAACCACATCTACTATATGACTTATAGGAGACGTGAGTTAATAATCCACATCTCCTATGAGTGTGCTTCCAGAACCAAGGAACTACCCATGTCTCCTATGTCACATCATATAGGCGGGTTAACAAACTGTATCTCCTATAGCATGGTTCGTCATAGGAGATGCAGGTTAACAATCACATTTCCAATATGTCGTGGTATGAAAGGAGACACATGTTGTTTTCCACGTTTGCTATATGCAAAGGTACTCAGACCAAAAACTTTTACATACTACTCCAGTTAAGATGCTTCGTTGTGTCCGTTTCCCACACTGCCCACCATCAACACGCCGCCCCCGCGTGTGTCCATCATCCATGTCTCCTGATTCTCTCTCCCACCCTCCCTCTCGATCGTCCCAGCTAAGATAGTAATCTTGTCTACTATTTAGTTGTTT
Organism: Cenchrus purpureus; assembly: GCA_022644695.1. Classification (NCBI taxonomy): domain Eukaryota; kingdom Viridiplantae; phylum Streptophyta; class Magnoliopsida; order Poales; family Poaceae; genus Cenchrus; species Cenchrus purpureus. The sequence continues at coordinate 88,650,105 of CP053454.1, forward strand.
GTGACGGGAGAAGCTAGTTGTTGAATCGATATTACCACTGGAGGTGGCCTTGTAACTGGTTGAATAGTCAGTGTTAGCACACGTCATATGCATATCGTTCATCTGCATACTTTGTGGATTAATCAAAGATTGTTGAATTGTCGTCACTGAATTAAACAGTGAAATTAACAACTAGTCTATACTATTGAAATTGTGAACACAAGATGCTTCATTAATGTATAGCTAAGCTCATTATGCTGTTCATCGGCATATAGAATTATGGGCGTCGGTGCACGAGACTTCAAAAATAATGTTATACATATGCTACTATCATATACACTATCACATACACATACACAGACATGCACACACACATACACACACATGGTTTAGCATGGGCTTTTGTAAATTTGTTTCTACTTTAAAGCCTCACATAGGGGTATCTAAAATAATTATTTTATGTGAATAATCAGTCTAACCAGCAACATCACTTTTGAAACGTTCAGTGATGTCAGCATGAGGTTGCGTGCGTGCGCCACGATTTCAATGAGGGCATCGCGGCCCTTGTTTCTCATGGTGGTCGTCTGACTAGACACTTCTCCGTCCAATTGGAAATTAACTAAACTCCCAGTCTAAATAGTCCAAACTAGCTAATTACAATATATTCTAACAATGTGCAAACAAATGGGCATTGGTCATGTGGAACAGTGAATCTTGAGAGAAACTGATTACCATCACCTTAGTTAAGTATTTGGCATGCTTGCATCAAGATCCTGGCGCAAGTTAACCTCGCAAATGAACAGCTGTTGTTTGGAGCCATAAAATACAATCGGGAATTCAGGATAACCATGTGAACAATTAATCCAAAGATGATGGTGCCAATTCTAAAATATGCGGTGATGTCAGCGTTTCGCTCCACTTGCTCCCCTTGTGCTGCCGTAAGAACATGGCTGGCCGGTGCACTTCAAGAGCTTGCTTTGGTCTTTATTATTGATCAATTAACATGTGCGTCGTGGTGGTTGGAGCTCGACGACACTACTCCTGGTACATCGTATAAGTAAACTTTCCAGGTTGGCTGTAATTTAGTACTAACCATAATCGCGCAGACAAATGCGCTTCTCAGATGCGGAACACTGAACCTGTTCTTTGAAACAAGATGGTATTTTAGTTAAGAATGTCATGTTGCCGCGATGCCCTCAATTAACAAACCCCACGGCGTGCATCAATATGCAACCTCGCAAACCGAAAGGCCAAATGCTGTTGTTCCAAGCTGATGTACTAATTTGTATGACCCGTTTGCACCGAGACCATCAGCTTGATCTCCGGCCAAAAATGGCTGACCTGGACATATTCCTTAATAGGTTAATGCACGACCAATTGCATATTCTTGTGGCCAGCAATAGTAGTATCCTAGGATGGAGCCAACGTGAACATATAAACCTGCTCCCTTTTCTTATTTCATCATAGCGTGGCTACTGTAGACCGGACTTGGGAAGTCAATATATATGATAGCATTATTATATGAGATGATTCAGACGTATGGTTCTTACGGGCTGTTTGGTAGCCAGCCACAGCTGGCCATGCCACAAGCCACCGCGCCACAGGTTGTGGCGAGCGTTTTGGCCGCCACACACCACGGGCTGTCTTTCTGTTTACTGTTCCATGGCGGCACTGTAGCGAGGTGAGAGTTACTGTAGTGAGGCGAGTTGTGACCAGGAACCAAACATCCCCTTAATGTTGAGGGCATGGGCGCATGAGGGCAGATGATGACTTGCTCCTTGGAACACCCGGAAGTTCAATTTCTCTGTGCACAATCTTGTCTGGTGGACGATTTCTAGTAGATTTAGATAACTGCACGTATTATAACCATTTGTAATAATGAGACTATTTGTTTGGTTAATTTTGTTTGAAAAAGAGAGATTGTTTTGTGACAGGATAAAACCCATTGGGAAATATATGAATAATGATATCCTGAAAACCTAATAATGATTATTTAGTACTTTAGAAAACCTAAAGCCTGGGGACATTTTAGGCATCTTTTTTATTTTTCCGTGGTGCAAATGTATTGGTGTGTGAGTGGTGCCTTTTCTGACGCCCGGTGTGGCCTTTCTAGACCGTGTGCTTTATTTCCACTTTATTGAAATGACGCGTAGTTCTCCTGCGTTTTCTTCAAGAATAAATGAATTATATCAGGAAAACCTTTGGTGACTAGAGAGGAAAACAATAAAATGCACTACAACAGTTGGGGTACCTTTTTTTATGAACAGGAGGGGTTTCCCACTACTGACTATACATTAATAAATAAAAAGGTTATAGTACAAACCAGAAAAAAAGAAAAAAATTACAACTGAGAGAGCCAAATATCTATATTAGGATGATAGTGCTTCTTTGCTCGATGGGTTACGTACACGTACTATAGCAAACTAGCTCTTTTCTGAAGATTTCTTTGCTTCTCCGTACTGTTGGAATCTGATTATCAAAGATGAAGTTATTTCTGGCTGTCCATGCTATAACACAACAATTATTTCCATAAAGAAGGGTTTAGCAATCTGATTTCTAAGTGTTTAGCAATCTGATTTCTAAGTGTTTAGCAATCTGATTTCTAGTCAGCGAGCACATGTCCATATGCATATCATTCATCAGCATACTTTGTGGATTAATCAAATATTGTTGAATTGTCGCCACCGAATTAAAGGGTGAAACATCTTGTCTACTATTCAAGTTGTGAACATGGGATGTTTTGTTAATGTCTAACTAAACTCATCATGTTGTTCACCGGCATATGGAATTATGGGTGTCGATGCGTGCATGAAACTTCAAGAATAATGTTGTATATATATTTTCTACTATCATAAAAAAAGAATTGACGCATACACATGGTTTAGCATGGGCTTTTGTATATATGTTGCTACTTTAAGGCTCATAATAGGGATATTTTAACAACTACCATATGCGATCGAATAATCTCTAACCAGTGATGTCACTTTTGAAACATGTGGTGGTGTCAGCTTGAGGTTGGTGGTTTGACTAGACCCTTCTCCGTCCAGTTGGAAATTATATAAGCTGGCTAATTATAATATATTCTAACAACGTGCAAACAAATGGGCATTGCTCATGTGGAACACCGAATCTGTTCTTTTGAGAGAAACTGATCCCCTTAGTTAAGCATATGGCATGTTGCAAGATGCCCTCGTCGATCGAAATCCTGGCGCACTCAATCTCGCAAACCGACAGACGACAGCTGTTGTTTGGAGCCATCATAAGAGAATGGCCAGCTCTCCAGCAGAAATCTATCCTAGATTGAGTCGATGTAAGAAACATGCCTGCTCCTTTTTTTCTCATTCCTCTATGATCATCAGTAAAGTTTCTTTTTAGAAACTGGGACATAGTTTCCAGGCTCTGTGACCGCACAGTCATTAAAAAGCCGAATCGAATTATAAACAATGTAATTTGCAATGGGGATGTATGCCATTTAGTATTCACAAACGGGATATATCTGAAAGTAATTAAGGATGTGAATAATCCCTAACTGATAATATCACCTCTGAAATAATATGGATGGTTTCAGGGTTTCGATCCACTTAATTGCTTGCAGGTACACTTGATTAACTTGCTTTGGTCTTTGGTATACTGGTCAATTACATATGTTCCTCGTGGTCAGGCTTACAATAATTGCGCAGAAAATGCGCATCTCTGATGTGGAACACTGAATCTGTTCTTGGAATCAAAGCTAGATCTTAGTTAAGAATGTCATGTTGCCACGATCAGTTGCACTGAGAGCTCGATCTCCGGCCAAAAATTTCTTTCAGAGATGATGTAACACCCCGGATTTTCGGTAAGAAAAACCCGAGTCCCTGTACCTTTGCGATAGTCCCTGGATCAGTGGCTATTGCGTACAGAACGCATCACAGAAGGTAAATCACAACCACACATCGCATCACACAAATATTAGTACATAATTTATTACATGTCCATAATGGAGTACAACATTACAAGCCTCTTGGCTGAATCAGAGTGAAAATTCTACGCAGCGGTAGCTAGCATCTCATAAGGGTCTCCATCTTTTTCTTCTCGCACCAGTGCATCCTTGAGCGCAGCATCCCTCCTCATCACGTCATCCGTCGGCGTTGTTGTCGTAGTCGGACTCGTACCCTGCACACCCAAAGTCTATCCCCAAGGAGTGGGATAGGTTCACGTCACCGACTGTATGCAGCTTTAAGTGGCCTATCTTCTAAAGGGTAAGAAAAGAGACAAGGTAGAAGCTCAAGTTTCCCATGCAGCAGCAAAAGTATAAATGGAAAACATCTCCATATAAGGTCCCAAACCAAACTCTCAACACAGCTCGGAAACACGGTACCCGAGGACCCGACTCCACAACCTATCTCCATCTAGGGTCGATGCGAGAACTTCCTCTCCTCGCGCCTCAATGATTGCAACCGGATCTGCAAGGTAGAGGGAGCCACTCTCCTCTCCCCGACTGCAACCATAGCTCACCACACTCTCAACTACAGGGGGAGGTAGAAATCCCAAAACATAAGGAACGAACATTTCTTCAAGGTTTGTCCATGACCGAGGACGCGGCTATACGTATAGATCAAAACTCTGCAGAGCGTGTACACCTGTACCCAACTCGGGATGGAACTCGGCGGTGATCAGCCAACCGAGCCCGCCCTACCGTGCGAACCCTCGGTAGTTACGGTCCCATCCTGCATCCGGCCCTCAAAGCGATCCCCTCCGCAAAGGGAATTACACCGGAACTGTGAAATGCCCCCATGTGGCCACACGAGAGACGCACTGAGAGAAGGTGGTCTCACTCCCACTTCTCCCCCACTGATACCCTCTATCCTGCTGGCAGGTATGGTTCCGCACTTGCCGAGCTCAACTCGGCCCTAACCCCACTCTCGGTGAGGTGGTTTGTATGAAAGTCCTATCGACAAGTTGATCCACTCGCTTTCAGACCGGGGCAAGCTCATGTCCTCCATCCGTTAGTAAAACCCCAACACCTGTTCTCCGAAAACCATAAAAGCGGGAGTGCATTGAGGAGTGCACCCCCATCCCCGATCCCAGATCGGTTGTTTCGAGCTCACCCCCGCCGAAGTACCCAAAACGCCTTCTCCTACCGGTTTTACCCTACTCACACCAAGAACCACTATTCCCATCCCAACACATGCATTGCGAAGCTCAGTGCATATACACGCTTATAAACATATATAGTAGTAGTAGGGCAATCAAGGACAGGGTAATTAAAGTAGGCAGTGCAAGGTTCATCAACATGCATATAAAGTAAAGCGCTAGCATACTACATAGCAATGCCTAATAGGAATTTTAGAATCAGTCGGGCGTGAACACCTGCGTGCGAGTAGTCGTCGGCGGCGTAGTCGTCAGTGTAGTCGATCTCCGAGCTCAGCTCCCCGGCTCCAGCTGCTTCTATTAACGTGCAAATAAAATAAAGGTGGGTCCTATTGCAATTAACTCCAACTGAACAATGATTAAGAGCCAAAAGAGAGCGAACACTAGCCTAAAATGAGTTTATAATTTTAGAAGAGGTTTGGAAAAGGTTTCATAATTTTCGGAGTTAAAATGGATTTTCTAGGATTTTCTGAATATAAAATACATTTCTGAAATTAAAATACGCATACACACTAACATTAACTATAAGCTAACTACAGACTAGCTCTAATACGCATACACACTAACATTAACTATAAGCTAACTACAGACGCGTGGGGTTTCGCTTGGGCACAGAAAAAGCTCGACCCTTGGCCGGTCCCTAGTTCGACGGCGGCGAGATGTGGCGCGGCACGGCGTGCTGGGTTTCTCGGCGTCTTGGCTGGGGGGCCAACGCCGATGGGGTCATCGTGACAGACGCATGCGCGTGTGTCCGGCTGTCGGTGCTCACGCCTGGCGGTAGGGTGCCCACGGCGAGAGCAGGAAGAACGGCGGTGCGGTCGTGGCAAGGGCGACGGGATCGCGACCTGGACGGCTTGGACAGGTTCAAAGCGACCAAACGGAGGCACGGCCTCGCGCGCGTGTGCGTCCGGCCTTGGAGTGAAGCTCCCGGCCAAGCACGATGGCACAACGGGAAAGGAGCCCTGGGCGACGAGGTCTACTCGGTGGCGCGGCCCTTGCGCAAGCACCAGCGTCCCTTGCGCGCGTGCGTGCGAGTGCGCGTGCGGGTGCGCACGGGTTGGACAGGAAACGCACCCCTCGGGTGTACGTGCGTGTGCGTGTGTAGAACGCCGATGGCGCAGCCATGGCGGCACGGAGCCGACGGCGCGTGCACGGCAATGACACAGGGAAAGGAGAACGGTGAGTAGGCTAAGGTTGGGTGGTGTCCAGGGTCGAGGTGGCCATCAAGGCCCAGCCTTGGATTCGGTGGCTCGACGGACAGGCGTGCACCGGTGCGTGGGGTTCGCGACGGCGACACGGCAAAACACGATGGGCTCGGCGGACACACGCGTGTGCGGTCGTGAGACAGGGTGCAGCGCGGCGAAGCGGGGCGACACGACGGCGATTACTAGGGTGTCCCCACCGGTGTGCTCACCCACTCGTGCGCGTGCGTGCGTGAGTGGAAGCAGGTCTGTGTGCACGTGCAAAACGCCGGCGGCATGGCCATGGCGGCGACACGAAACCGACGGCGTGCACACTGCGAAGGGACAAAGGAAGGGAATGGCATGCGGTGGCGCGTGCGCGCAGCAGCGGCACAAGCCGGCATGGCTCGATGGCGACACCGATCGGCGTCGGGTCGCGCGGCGGCGGCGGCAGGCATCCGAGACATCACGCGAGCACACAAGGCTCGTTCAGCCACGGCTCGAAGGCCGGGTCTACAGCAAGGTGAAGGGGTTGAGGCTCACCTTGCGCTCCTGGACACGACGGCAAGGCGGTGGTGAAGGAAGGAGCGGGCGGCTCGAGCAAACGGTGTGGGAAAGCGAGCAGGCGGCGTCGCCTTCAACACGTCCGGCTCCCGGCGTCGCGGTCCTTAGCTTGAGCAGCTTCGGTTCTTCGATGTCCGTGGCGGTGTTCTCGGTAGGAGCTCCTGGCAGAGCCGTGGTCAGACTGGGGATGAGGGCGGTCCCGGCATCGCGGTGCAGCTCCTCGGCACGGCGACATCCGGTGCTCCTCTCCTCGAACTTCTCCTCCCCCTTCCTTCTTCCTATCCCTGGTGGTGGCTGCGGCAGATTTGGGGAAAAATTCCCCCAGGGTGGCGGCGCGGTACAGGGAGCTGCGGTGGGCGGCTTCTTATAGGATGGCGGCCTAGGGTTTGGTGGCGCGAGAGCGAGCGGTGGGGATTTTCAGCTTTCGCGCCCAGAGGCACGCAGCCGGCATCCAACGGTCGCGGGCGAGCACGGCTGTGCCGGCCGCGCGGTGATGAAACGGGCGTCGTCGTGAGAAGAAAGGGGAACAGGGATTAGTGGCTGACTCGCGGGTCCCACCTGGCGGCGTCACAAGGAAAGGGGTAGGTGGTACGCGGGCTGGCGGGCTGAAGGGAGAGTTGGGCTGGCGGGTTAAGGGAGGCCCGGTGCAGAGATCAGGGAGGCCCGATAGACTCTAGCAGGTTTGTCAAAGCCCAACAAGGGTAGAGGTTTTTCCTATTTTCCTTATACCTTATAACTACGAAACCGACGGTGTGCACACTGCGAAGGGACAAAGGAAGGGAATGGCAAGCGGTGGCGCGTGCGCGCAGACGGCAGCGACACCGCAAAACGGCATGGCTCGATGGCGGCGCGATCGGCGTCGGGTCGTGCGGCGGCGCAGAGCAGGCAGCGGCATCCAGACATCATGCGAGCGCACAAGGCTCGTTCACCCACGGCTCAAGGCGGGTCCGGCAAAGGTGAAGGGTGAGGCTCACCTTGCGCTCTTGGACACGACGGCAAGGCGGTGGTGAAGGAGGTGCGCGGAGCGGCTGAGCGGGTGCGAGAAAGCGGGCGGCGTCGCCTTCAACACGTCCGGCTCCCGGCATCGCGGTCCTTGGCTTGAGTAGCTTCGGTTCTTCGATGTCCCGTCGGCGGTGTTCTCAGGGCGGAGCTCCTGGCGAGCCCATGGTGCGCTTTCGGGGGCGAGGCGGTCCGGCATCGCGGTGCAGCTCCTCAGCGCGGCGACATCCGGTGGTCCTCTCCTCGAACTTCTCCTTCTCCTCCCCCTTCCTTCTTCCTATCCCTGGTGGTGGCTGCGGTGGATTTGGGGAAAAATTCCCCCAGGGCGGCGGCGCGGTACAGGGAGCTGCGGTGGGTGGCTTCTTATAGGATGGCGGCCTAGGGTTTGGTGGCGCGAGAGTGAGCGGTAGGGATTTTCGGCTTCCGCGCCCAGAGGCACGCGGCCGGCATCCAGCGGTCATGCGGGCAGACGGCAGTTGCCCGTGGCCGCGCGACGACGGCGCATCGTCGTGAGTAAGAAAGGAGCGAGTTGGTGGCTGACTCGCGGGTCCCACCTGGCGGCGTCACAAGGAAAGGGGTAGGTGGTACGCTGGGTGCGGTGAAGGAGAGTTGGGCGGGTTAAGGGAGGCCGGTCAGAGGAGATCGGGGAGGCTCGGTGAGACTCTAGGTTTGTCAAAGCCCAACAAGGGTAGAGGTTTTTCCTATTTTCCTTATACCTTATAACTACAATTCAAATTTGAATTTAGGATTCAAATTCGAATCACACTCAAATAAAACTCCAGTAAAAATCAGTGAACTCCAAAGTTCTCACACTAACAATTTATAATTCCTAAGTTTTATTATTTTGCTCAAAATAAATCTAAGAATTTAGGGAAGGGTCAAAGAAGGCAACCTTATATTTTAATTATGCACTCAATTTCAAATCGAAATTTTGAAATCCACATTTTCGCATCGCTAACATTCCGGAGAAATTCCGGGATGTTACAGAACTCCCCCCTCACAAGAATCTCGTCCCCGAGATTAAGAGCTGACTCTCGGGTTTCGAAGAGAAGAGGAAACAAAAGAAACCAGTTGCTCCAGCATCAGAAAGAGTTAAAGCTGGTGTAACACAACTTAAAACTCACCGATCACGGCGGCAGAAGCGTCGGTAGCCTTTCCTTCCTTTTGGTGGGTAAGCCTTCCACGGCCCGCAGATTGCTGAGGAGCAGACTGAGGAGGTCTTCCTCCTGGGGTCGGTGCTTTGGCGGGTGTATCCGTGGCCTTCTTGTCGGGGCACTGGAAGGACTTGTGCCCAAGCTTGCCACAGGTGAAGCAAGTCGGGGTGAACCCTCCGGTGGTAGGTCTTCGAGTGCTCGGCTGCGGGCGGTTGTATCCTCCATTCTGCTGTTGGTAGTTGAAGCTCCCTCCTCCTGAGTAGTGGCTGCTGCCTCCTCCGATGTTGCTTCCATGCTGGTTAAACCCGAGCGGAAGTTCCCTCTCATCATGCCGCTTGGTCCATCCCTCGGCCTCTGGTACAATCGGTCGAAGTGGTCCCGATCTCCCATCCTCTTCTTGTCCTTCATGCGGTCTTCATGACCCCTCCTCTCATCCTCGACCGTGATGGCATGGTTCACGAGGTGACGTAGGGACTTGTGCTCGCTCGCCTTCAGTCCCTGGCGAAGGCCGTGGTGAAGGCCTCGCGGAAGCAATCGCTTCTGGTCGTTGGTGTCCTCGGGAGCATAGCGCATCATTTTCATGAAGTGGCGCTCGTACTCCTCCACTCTCATCGCACCCTGCATCATGGTGTGGAACTCTTGAGCCTTCTGGACCAACAGCTCGGGCGTCGCTCGCGGGCATATGCAGAACTCCAGCCAAGTGAAGAAAGCTGGGTTCGGGTGGCTGGCAGAGTAGTTGTCCCACCAAGACTTGGCAGGACCCTCCAGCTGGTGCGCGGTGATGGCGACGCACTGTCCAAGATAGACGGTGAGGTCGAGCTTTGTCTCGATCACCCCGCCCACCGCCGGGCTAAGCTGCTCATCCAAGTAGCTGAAGGTGGGGCCTTCAGTGCATGAACCTCGATCTTCTTCGTGAGGTCCTCTCCTCAAGTGGGCATTGCGATTCCCACCGCTGCTTGGTGCTCCATGGCTTCCGCCATCCTCCGTGATCACCGAGTCCGCAGGGCCATCACGCCCACCAAAGTTGGGTGGTGGCGTGGTGGCCGCCGGGCTCAGCCGGTTCTTGCTCCGGCTCGGGCTCGCCTTCCTCCTCCCCTCGCCCCCAGGCCTTGGGCGGCGGTGGCCACACCGCACCCTGACCTCGAGCTCCTCCATGGATCGGCGGGCGCCCACGGCCACCAAGTGGTGCACATCCAAGGCCCACAAGCAGCAGACACTACCACACGACCACGGCCCTGTGGGGCTTCCTCTTCCTCGGCAGCTTCTTCAAAGTGTGCCAGCAGGCGACCCAACCTTCGGATCGACATGCTTCTGGAAAACACAACCATGAAAGGAAAAACTTTAGACAACGTCACTCACCAACCAATTGAGTCAGACACAAGCATGAAAATATTACTAATTATATAACCTATCACTCAATGAGAAGATGCATTAAGACACAATTAACTTCATTAAGAGCCAAACACTCAGCAAACATGATAGATACACATATAAGCTTCCTCGAGGCTGACTCGGGCCTTAGAGGTCGCAAGCACATCAATGATCTAGTTTATCGTTAAGAGATCTCCGATAGGTTGTGCCTAGCATGGTGTTTCATCACTACTCCACTTTATCATGTTCAGGACAAGTTCTCGACCAAAAGGTCGTGTCCCCGTAAAGAAAGTTGAAGCTCGTAGGTGAGAAAGAATGTTTTTCAAAAGGGGAAAGCTTTTATAAAATATTCCAAGGAGTTTATATAAAGCAAGCAAATGTATAGAATCCTTATTTACCATCAGCCATTTCTAGGGATTCGCGCTATGGTCAAGTACGGCTGTGATACCACCTGCCAAACCCCAGATTTTCGGTAAGAAAAACCCGAGTCCCTGTACCTTTGCGATAGTCCCTGGATCAGTGGCTATCGCGTACAGAACGCATCACAGAAGGTAAATCACAACTATACATCGCATCACACAAATATTAGTACATAATTTATTACATGTCCATAATGGAGTACAACATTACAAGCCTCTTGGCTGAATCAGAGTGAAAATTCTACAGGTGGTAGCTAGCATCTCAGAAGGGTCTCCATCTTTTATTCGTCTCGCCCACAGGCATCCTTGAGCGCAGCGTCGCATCCCTCAGTCGTACCATCCGTCGGCGTTATTGTCGTAGTCGGACTCGTACCCTACACACCTAAAGTCTATCCCCAAGGAGTGGGATAGGTTCACGTCACCGACTGTATGCAGCTTTAAGTGGCCTATCTTCTAAAGGGTAAGAAAAGAGACAAGGTAGAAGCTCATGTTTCCTATGCAGCAGTAGCAAAGTATAAATGGAAAACATCTCCATATAAGGTCCCAAACCAAACTCTCAACACAGCTCGAAAACACCTGGTACCCCAGGGACCCGACTCCACAACCTATCTCCATCTAGGGTCGATGCGAGAACTTCCTCTCCTCGCGCCTCAATGATTGCAATCGGATCTGCGAGGTAGAGGGAGCCACTCTTCTCTCCCCGACTGCAACCACGGCTCACCACACTCTCAACTACAGGGGGAGGTAGAAATCCCAAAACATGAGGAACGAAGATGTCTTCAAGGTTTGTCCATGACCGAGGACGCGGCTATATGTATAGATCAAAACTCTGCAGAGCGTGTACACCTGTACCCAACTCGGGATGGAACCCGGCGGTGATCAGCCAACCGAACCCACCCTACCCTGCGAACTCTCGGTAGTTACGGTCCCATCCTGCATCCGGCCCTCAAAGCGATCCCCTCCGCAAAGGGAATAGCACCGGAACTGTGAAATGCCCCCGTGTGGCCACATGGGAGATGCACTGAGAGAAGGTGGTCTCACTCCCACCTCTCCCCCACTGATACCCTCTATCCTGGCCGGTGTATGGTTCCGCACTTGCTGAGCTCAACTCGGCCCTAACCCCACTCTCGGCGAGGTGGTGTGTACGAAAGTCCTATCGACAAGTTGATCCACTCGCTGCAGGCAAGCTCATGTCCTCCATCCATAAGTAAAACCCCAACACTGTGCTCAAAATCCGTAAAGGGGAGTGCACTAAGGAGTGCACATCCCCGATCCCAGATCGGTTGTTTCGAGCTCACCCCTCAAGTAAGCAAAACGCCTTCTCCTGCCGGTTTTACCCCACTCACACAAAGAACCACTATTCCCATCCCAACACATGCATTGCGAAGCTCAGGGCATATACACACTTATAAACATATATAGTAGTAGTAGGGCAATCAAGGACAGGGTAATGAAAGTAGGTAGTGCAAGGTTCATCAACATGTATATAAAGTAAAGCGCTAGCATACTACATAGCAATGCCTAATAGGAATTTCAGAATCAGTCGGGCGTGAACACCTGCGTGCGAGTAGTCGTCGGCGGCGTAGTCATCGGTGTAGTCGATCTCCGAGCTCAGCTCCCCGGCTCCAGCTGCTTCTATTAACACGCAAATAAAATAAAGGCGGGTTCTATGCATGAACTTCCGGTCTTTTCATCTCGGTCCTCGGGAGTTCTCCATTCAAGCACATTGGTCCTTGCCACCTTTGGAGGCAAGTTCGCACATGGTTGGAGCTCCTTGATTGACTTGCAAAACGTTCTCCGAACTAGTTGCATCTTTCCTCATTTAATACGTGAATTTTTGCAAAAACACTATACTCCAAAATGCACATCCAACGGTGAACTTGTTATATCATTAGTATGCCTAGTGGCGGGTTAGTTCCAAAATGAAGTTCAAACCATAACATAACAAGTGTTCTTGGTTGACGGAAATCGACCGCCAACATCCCCCCACGCTTAGATCTTGCTCGTCCTCGAGCAAGTTGCTCACAAGTTGTTCATCCAAGGAGTTGAAACATGCTTCGTCAAATCCTTCCTTACAAGTTAGTCAATCATTCATCTTCAATATAAGAGACATGAAACAAAGATCATAATGTAAACATGGGCATTTAAAAATTTACTAACTCAAGACTTACCCCACAACTCATACCTTTCACTAGAGATCCTCATCTCCAACCATACTTACTTTCTTACTTCCATCGGAGGGTTTTCACAAACTTTTAGAAATAAAATTCCTGCATAAAGTATTAGACAAAGTCCTCCAAATTCTCACATGTCACTCATTTAAGAATGGCTATCCTAGATAATTTCATAAACTCTCACCTCCCATAAGACTCTCATTTATAGTGTAAGGTGGAGCTATAGGTATGGCTAGTGAAGTTAGCACAAGTATTATCAAGCTAAGAAAATCCTCTAGTGGTTGTTCACCTTCCAAGCCAATGATCATGAGAGTTAAACCATAATGTAAGGGTATCAAGGATGAGAAGATTTAGAATGGTGGACATGTGCAAAGGGAAAAAGAATAATGACTTCAAGGCACTAGTGATGTCCTCGATGTCGGATTGCACATGGTATGGAATATCGAAGATTCGTTCTCAACATCATCGCATCCTTCCTCGCACTTCTCTTGATCTTCCCCTGACTTATCATCCCTCATTATATCCTTCTTGCATTGCCTTGGATTTTTCTCTTTTTCTTTTCTTTCTTTTCTTCTTCTCTTTTTTTCTCTTTTCTTTCTTGTGTGTGCACACATATACATATATATATATATTTTCTTTCCTCCACATCTTTATCTTATTTTCGGAAGTCTTTCGCCCATCCTTTTGACATGAATACCAATTTGAATTTTAAATAAAACCTTACCTAAAAATTGAACAAATCTTCGGACATGGGTTGTGTTCAAGGAATAAGATGATAAAAAGATATTTATAGTTTCAGGTATGGAATCCGGCAATGTATGGGGCATTCAATGTGAAGTTCCCATTACCGAATATATGACGAGGCTAGCAATAAAAGATATAACATCAAGGACATGATCATTGCTTGAAATTAGACCTCCCAAGAGAGTAAAGTCCTAACCCATATATATATATATATATATATATATATATATATATATATATATATATATATATATAGTTTAGGCCTTGTATAGGATAGACTTGCCTCTCAACTTGGAGAAAGAAATCGCTAACCTTCATTGCAAGGGGTTTTTCATAATTTTCAAAAGTAAATACCTCCAATATTAGTATTACTCAAAGCATAGCCAAAGTAAGGTCCTAGATCAAAGTTGAGCATGGATACTTTCAAAGGTAAACTTCCACTAAGCACCACGGTAAACAATTATTCACAATGCTCATGCTCAAATAATAAGGATAAAAGAAAGACATAGCAAGTAAAAGAAACAAAAGACTTGCATGACAAAAATGTATAAGACTCTCTTTATTTCTTTTTCTTGACTCAACGCTAACTTAAGACACATCACGAGCTAAAAATTTTAAAAACAAGACTCAAACTTGACTCGACTTTAAGATTCTACCTTCCACCACTTGAGCAAAAATTTTAAAAGAGCAAGCTCCCCCCACGCTTAGATCTTACGACGTCCTCATCGTAATTTTACAAGGAGTACAAGAGGGATAAAAGCTAGCTACTACACCTAATGAAACTTCCCACAAGAAGAGAACCACTCCTTCGGGAAAACTCAGCCTTTCCTTATTTTGAAGTTGCTAAAAAGGTTGGCAAAGATAGGAAATAAACCGAGCCGTGTCCCAGAGAAAAACAGACACGAACCGATGCACAGGGGTGCTGGGCCGGTCGGCATGGGCCGGCCGGCCTACCCCATGGTTTTGGGCCCCCGTGGCCCATCTTCTGCAGGCCTCTATGTTTCGTGCATACTAGCCTATGTGGTGAAAAGGTCCAGCTAAAAATCGCGTGAAAAGCACTCGATAAAAATAAGAAAAGAAAAATGAAAATTTATTTACAGAAAAGTTACCTTGTTTTACGTCTTAGGCTTGACGCTCGGGCTCGTCCTCCATGGTGTATATGTCCATGTAGTCGATGGGCACGACATTAGGCTCAAGAAAAACCTTCAATCGCTGTCCATTAACCACATATTGGTCTCCTTTTATATCCATAATCGTTACCGCTCCACTTGGTGAGACCGAGTGGATGACATACGGTCCATCCCATTTGCTTTTCAATTTGCCTTTCCCGAATATCTTGAACTTTGAGTTAAAGAGGAGGACCTTGTCGCCTTCTTTGAATTCCTTTGCTTGAAGTCTTTTATCATACCATCGCTTCATTCTTTCCTTGTAGATGGTTGCGCTCTCATAGGCTTTAAGCCTCATCTCTTCTAATTCACTTATTTGAATTCTCCGTTTGATTCTCGCGGCATCCACATCAAGATTCATCTCCTTGATCGCCCAATATGCTTTGTGCTCTAGTTTCAAAGGCAAATGACAAGATTTACCATAAATGAATTGATATGGTGTCATACCTATTGGTGTTTTATGTGCCGTCCGATATGCCCATAATGCTCTGTCCAACTTTTTTGACCAATCTTTACCTCCCTTCTCAACGGTCTTGTTAAGAATACTCTTGAGTTGCCTATTTGAAACTTCCGCTTGACCATTGGTTTGTGGGTGGTAAGGCGTGGCCACTCTATGCTCGATCCCCAACTTGGACAAGCACTTTCTAAAACTATTTCCCGTGAAGTGCGTTCCTCCATCACTTATCAAGACTCGCGGGACTCCATAGCGTGGGAATATAACATTCTTGATCATTGATATAGATTCCTCCGTTGAAGCTCTTCGACAAGGGATGGCCTCTACCCACTTGGATACATAATCAACCATTACCAATATATGCTCATATCCATTTGAATTAGTGAAAGGCCCCATGAAGTCAATTCCCCATACGTCGAATATATCAATTTGCATGTTATAATTTAAAGGCATAGCATTCCTTTGAGATATATTCCCCATTCTTTGACATTTCGGACAAGAAGCAACGTACCTTTTCGAATCTTGATGCATCTCCAGCCAATAGAACCCACTAGCCCATACCTTTGCTTGAGTCCTAAAATGTCCATAGTGTCCTCCATACTCACCCGAGTGACACTTCCTTAATATTTCGACTCTTTCTTCCCTTGGTACGCACCTTCGCAAGACTCCATCCGCTCCAAGCCTAAAGAGGTAAGGTGCATCCTAATAATATTTTTGGCTCTCGGCCATCACCCTTCTTTGAGCATTCTTATCTAAGTGATCAAGTGGCATCTTTCGTATGGCTCGAATAATGTTGATCATCCAAGTGTCTTTGTCAAGGATGCGATATAGATGATCATCTCTCATCTTGTCTTCAATGGGCTCTTTATCATCCTCACGATTCATTCTTGATAGATGGTCGGCCACAACATTTTCCGACCCCTTTTATCCGAATCTCCACATCGAACTCTTGCAAGAGAAGGATCCACCTAATCAACCTTGGCTTGGCATCCTTTTTAGACAAGAGATACTTGATTGCCGTATGATCGGTGTAGACGATTACTTTAGAATTCACAATATATGATCTGAATTTTGCAAAGGCAAACACTACCGCAAGCAATTCCTTCTCCATTGTTGCATAATTCAATTGAGCTCCATTAAGGGTTTTGCTAGCATAATATATAGCATGTACCTTGCCTTCTTTTGGTTGTCCCAACACAGCTCCAACAGCATAGTCGCTAGCATCGCACATGATCTCAAATGGTTGACTCCAATCAGGTGGTTGAATGATAGGTGCGGTTATGAGAGCTCTCTTTAGTGTAGGAGCACGCCAAGCACTTCTCATTAAAATCGAATGGCTCATCTTTTTGGAGAAGATTAGTTAATGGCTTTGTAATCTTTGAGAAATCCTTGATGAATCTCCTATAGAATCCCGCATGGCCCAAGAAACTCCTCAAAGATTTGATATCCGTCGGTGGTGCAAGCTTCTCAACCGCTTCAACCTTGGCCTTGTCCACCTCGATCCCCCTCTCGGATATCACGTGTCCCAACACTATTCCTTGTTTCACCATGAAGTGACATTTCTTCCAATTTAGCACCAAGTCAACCTCCCCACACCTTGTAAGAACTTTATCCGAATTTGCTAAACAATCCGCAAAAATTTTGCCATAAACGGAGAAGTCATCCATAAATACTTCAACAATTTCCTCGATGAACTCCGAAAATACCGCCATTATGCATCGTTGAAAAGAAGCTGGAGTATTACATAAACCGAAGGGCATCCTTCTATATGCAAATGTTCCATAAGGGCAAGTGAATGTTGTCTTGTGTTGATCATCCGTGAATGGAATTTGCATGAACCCGAGTAGCCATCAAGAAAGCAATAATATGCATGGTTTGCTAACCTCTCAAGCATCTCGTCGATGAATGGTAGGGGGAAGTGATCCTTCTTCGTTGCTTTGTTCAATTTAGGATAGTCGATACAAATCCTCCATTCGGTCACGGTTCTTTACAGTATTAGTTCATTCTTCTCATTCTTCACCACGGTCAAACCTCCTTTCTTCGGCACACAATGTACGGGGCTCACCCATTCGCTATGCGGCACCGGGTAGATGATTCCGGCGTCCAACAACTTGATAACCTCCTTCTTCACCACCTCTCGCATGGCATGGATTAACCTCCTTTGATGGTCTACAACGGGCTTGCATTGATCCTCCAAAGGTATGCGGTGAGTGCAAAACGCTAGGCTAAGTCCTTTGAGGTCATTTATCGAATACCCGATCACTTTCTTGTGCTTTTTCAATAAATTCAGCAACTTGTCATTCTCCTCGGGACTCAATTCGTCGCTCACGATCACGGGATAAGTCTTGTCCAGCCCCAAAAATTCATATTTTAATCCTTTGGGCAATGGCTTAAGATCCACCTCTGGTACTTGTGGTTCTTCATGTTTAATTTCCCCAATGTCTTCAAATTTATCTTCCTCTAAGCTTCCATCTTATGTTTCTAGTTCTTTAGTTGCTTCTGCTAATTCTCCATCTAGCTCATTATTAGATTCATTCTCCATTGCTCTTTGCAATGGATCCCTAAAGGTTTCAACAAAACGAAAGCTCTCTACCTCTTCGTCATCAAGAGGTAGGGGTGAGGCAATTCTAGAAGCGGGAAGAAAATTATATGTGTGATTATCCCCCATCAATATTAATAGTTACATTTCCTTTTCCGGCATCTAAAACGGCATTAACCAACTTGAGAAACAGTCTACCAAGAATTACATGATCATTTTTATCATAGTAGACATCAACAATGAAGAAATCGGTTAGTATATGTTTTCCAGAAATTAAAACTTCTAGATTTCGGGCAATTCCAATAGGTTTAACAATTCTACCATCTCCCATAATTAATTTAGTAGTGGTTGGAACTATGTCAATGGTATGATCATGAATTCCATCGAAAATTTTAGAAGACAAGACACTTACTTGTGCTCTAATGTCGCATAACGCCTTGCAATCAATTTTGTTGACCTTGCAATCTATACGCGGCGATGTCTTCTCTTCTTCATCGGATCCTATGGCATAAATTTCAGTGAGCTGAGCGAATGGTGATGCCTTGGGCTTGATTCCCATAATCCTTTTTGCTTCAGCCACATGGTCCGGATCCACTTCTTCTTCGCTAAAGAGTTTTTGAAGGACCTCCCCGGTTGTCTCTAGGTTGTATGGTTGTTCCACATGTTTCTCCGGCGGAAAGTCCATCTCCACAGCTTTCGCCACCCCCTTTTGATTCGGGAACGGTCTTCTTGTCAAAGATTTCTCCAAAATCAATTGGGACCCAATCCATTTGCTCGAACTCCCTTAGTGGCTTCGCGCTTGACATAGTCCTTTCACTTGCTTTGCTTGTCTTGGCGTGATCACTCTCCGGGATAGTTCTAGCTTCCACATGTTTAATTTCTTCAACCTTTTCTGGGATTGGCTCCTCTTTCTTCTCTTCCGGGACCGTATTTCTGAAAATTCCAGCAAGTGGTCTCACACTTGTATCACATTCCGGCTTCCCCGAAAGTCGTGTTTCCCAATCTCTTTGCATGGCCGCCGCTTTGCTTATTTTTTGTAGAAGTTGGGCAGCTTTAGGGAAAAGAAAAATGTATGCAAAAGTACATCACCGGGAAATCCAAGTCTTGGTCCTTGTTCAACTAGCTTGTTGAATCGATTCCACGCTTGATCAATCCCTTCTTCTTCTTCTTGCTAAAAGTTAATCACTTGCATCCTTATATGTTGAATCTTGCTTATAGGGAAAAACTTGGCACAAAATTTCTTTATCAATTGATTCCAATTTCCCTCGACTTCGAAGGACGCGAATGAATACCACTTAATTGCTTCATCGGCAAGTGAGTAGGGGAAAAGATTCCATTTAAACCAATCATCGGGGACTCCCTCTTGTCGTACCGTATTGCATAGTGTCGTGAAGCGCTGGATATGTCTATATGGGTTGTCCGTCTCCATCCCTCGGAACGGATTAGTTGCTGCCATATCAATGATTCGAGGCTTGATTTCGTACCTTGTCGCTTGGAGAAGCAAGTCCGATTCTTGTACCTTGATGTCCTCACATCGAGGTCTAGCGTAGCCTCTTAGCGATTTTTCTGGTTCCTCCAAGGGATTTCGAACGAACACCATCTAGATAATCAAAAGAAAACAAAAACAAAAAGGTGTGTTTTTCTAGAACACAAGGGTTAAATGTTAGTAATCAACAAAATCAATGAAAGATTAAACGAAGTAAACTAGCTTGCTCCCCGGCAACAGCGCCAGAAAAAGGGGCTTGTTGATAGGTAAAACTCGTATGAAGTTTCGATCCGCAAGCGTACGGATCTCCTATACCCTTCTTCACCTACGGGAGATCCCAAGGTTCTTGTCAACCCAAGGAGCAAGGGGATTACTAGCATTTAACCTAACACTAATCTAGTTGATTGAAACTAATGATAGAAAGATTAATCTATAAAGTAAAGACAAACTAACCCTAGATTACGTTAAAGAGAGATTAAAGGTGCACAAGTATGAATAACGTATGCCCATGGAGTCTAGGCACTTGAAGATGCAATCACCCAAAACATTATAAACTCCCGATCCAATCTATCTAGGTGTGTGATCAAGGATTAGACTTTTCCCTTCCCTCATACGTGTCACTACGCGAAGGTAATTGGTACTAACCCTAATGAACATGGTATGTTGACGCGATCTACGGGAGCAACCCCGAAAGCATGGTAGCTAGCCTTAAACATTAAGCATCATCAACAAGAGGTATGATAGACATATGATCCAAACAAGATATTTAGGTGACTACACTTCAAGTTCCGTTACAACTCCATGGACAAACGAAAGACTTTACCCCATCATGACGCTAGGCAAGGCTCCATTGAGATGGTGGATGCCTCCGATGAAGATGGATCTTCATTGTCCTTCAACTCTGGCGGCGCCGTGGCAAGCTCTCGGCGTCCTCCTTCCTCGTGGCGACCTCCCTTGGGCTTGGCAATGATCTCTCACGAGTGTCCTCCCCCAAGGGTCTCTCTCATAGTCAATTCTCTCTTCCTTGGCAGCTCTGAGGAACTAGATGGTGTCTCTGGCGAATGGCGGCTTTCCCACGCGATTAGGGTTGCATCTACTTAACACCGAAGAAAGGGGGGCGCGAACCGACACAAAAACGGCCTGGGCCGATCCGACCAGGCCGGCCGGCCTGGGCCCTTTTTGGGCCGGTTCGGGCCCGTCCTTCTCCCCGCGGCTCATCTTGACATTTTGCACTTGGCCCCCTTCATTTGTGTCATTTTGAGGTCGTCATCCCCGCGATCAAGATAGGGGGATCTTTATGCATGAACTTCCGGTCTTTTCATCTCGGTCCTCGGGAGTTCTCCATTCAAGCACATTGGTCCTTGCCACCTTTGGAGGAAAGTTCGCACATGGTCGGAGCTCCTTGATTGACTTGCAAAACGTTCTCCGAACTAGTT
Source organism: Cenchrus purpureus (assembly GCA_022644695.1). Classification (NCBI taxonomy): domain Eukaryota; kingdom Viridiplantae; phylum Streptophyta; class Magnoliopsida; order Poales; family Poaceae; genus Cenchrus; species Cenchrus purpureus. Next base: position 88,670,901 of record CP053454.1, read on the forward strand.
GCATCTTTCCTCATTTAATACGTGAATTCCTGCAAAAACACTATACTCCAAAATGCACATCCAACGGTGAACTTGTTATATCATTAGTATGCCTAGTGGCGGGTTAGTTCCAAAATGAAGTTCAAACCATAACATAACAAGTGTTCTTGGTTGACGGAAATCGACCGCCAACAGTCGGAGTGGAGGGATCTCTACTCCTCATCGCTGCCTGCTCGCCGCCACGTCCTCATCCTCGCGTCGACCTCGTGGCTGGATCCCTCCTCCTCCTCCTAGTCGTCATCGTCGTAGCCGTCGTCACTGGATCCCTCCTCTAGTCATCATCATCGTCACCGCCGCTGGGTCACTCCTCCAGATCTCGCTGTCAGAGGTCTGGCACACATCGCGCCGAGAGTAGTGTGGCGCGCGTCTCAGCGAAAGGGTGCAGCGTGCGTCGCGGTGTGGGGAGAGGTGAGGGGGACGAAGGCAAGGGGGAGGAAGCGGCGGCGGCATGAGGGGAGAGTGGGAGGAGACTGCGTGAGGGAGGCGTCTTTCCCTACTAACCTAGCGCGAGTGGGCTTGTGTGGGCCTTAAAACGAGTAATGTAGTCAAGTACTATGCTAATCCCTCCGTTCATTTATCCAAGGCCTATTTTTACTTGACTCAAAGACCAAGGAAAAGAAATTAAGCCCCTCCTGTCATTAATCTCCCAAAAATCAGACACAATTATTAAAAGGTTTCGGAGGCGCAAATGATACGCGGCTTAACAACCACGTGTCGCCAGTGAAGGGGCGGGGCCAGATCTATTCGAATGAAGAACAGTTTGCTTTTTCCCTTTTAATCTGTAATCAAATTTTGTATCATGTATTTCTCTGTCATCCGTAATCCAAATTTGATGATATTTGTTTCTGATTTTTTCTAAAATCAACATCTATGTGAGAGATGTAGACATTTGTACACAATTATAATACTCCTTTATCGAAACCATTTGAATTTTTGTACAAGTTTAGGGAACCAAATTATGTTGCCAAGTCAATTTGTAGAATTTTTAAAACACACTAAGATGTTATTATAATTACTATATCATAAACATGAGATAAAGAAAAATCTAATTTTGAGAAATTTGGTTAAACAAGTGTGGCTGTTGATATTTTATTCATATACTAAATTACCAACTATGAATTTTTCATATTTTTTACGAATTTTTAGGTGCTATTTATGGGCTCTAATATGACATGCATCACAAGTTCACATCACCAAGCAAACAAGTGTGGCTGTTGATATAGCATCACATGTTCACATATGACATGCATCACAAGTTCACATCACCAAGCAAACTAACTCAAAACAAACATATTCACATCTGATATGCATCAGCAGGGCACATCACCGAAATAAGACTGCATCAGCTGGGCGCATCACCAAACTAGATTGTAGCTGCAAGGGAACTATTAGCTAGATGGCTTCTTTTGTGCTGCAGCCTCAAGTTTAGCTATCCTTGTCTCTAGTTTTGCAACTCTTTCTGCCAGCTCAACATTCTTCTTTAAAAGCTCAATCTCCTGCCTCTTTTGTGCGGCTTTAAGCTGCTCATCCTGCTTGTCGATTCCTTTCCAGATGTAGTCAATGTCATCCCGAGTAACAGCACGTTCCTAAAACAAAGGCAAATTATATTGATGCAAGTTTCATAACAGTTTTGTAACTTCTTACAAGAAAGCTGTTTAGCTCTCCATGGCGGGCGTCGCTGGAGTCCGCCAATTTGGCCCTCTGCGCTGTGTACGGCTTCCCACGCCGATAAAGAACCGGCCTCTTCCACGGAGCGCCGAGGAAGACGCACGGGGGCGGTGCGCGGGGACGGCTCCTCTTCGTCGTCGCGGAACCTCACTCTCTTGGAAGGGGCGGCGGACAGCATCGAGGAAGACGGACGGGATGTGGTGTGGCGGGCCTCCTCCTGCGTAACCTCCCTAGAGTCGTGGGCCATCCCCGCGACGAGACGTGCGACGGAGACGAGGAAGGCGGAAGCCGGAGAAGGAATAGAAGGCGGAAGGCAGGGCGGAGCGTTTATTCAAAAGGTTCGGAGGTGCAAATGATACGCTGATTAACAACCACGCGTCGCCAATGAAGGGGCGGGCCAGATCTATTCGAATGAAGAACAATTTGCTTTTCCCCTTTTAATCTGCAATCAAATTTTGTATCACGTATTTCTCCGTCACCCGTAATCCAAATTTGATGATATTTTTTCTGAATTTTTCTAAAATCAACATCTATTCATTTATGACATTTTTTCGTATGTAATTCCATTTCTTGGATGTTGTTTATATGCCTTATCTTGTTCCTTATAAGTACACCATAGAAATAATATTTGTTTTACACAACCATTACTAATGAAACTTTGCATTTCGTAATCTTATGATGAACACAAAGTTATGTTAAAATTTCAAATGCATATGAGTTCGAACGTGTTATTAAGTGTGGAAAACTTCAATGTTGAAGTAACATTCTAAGAAACTATGTGAGAGATGTAGACATTTGTACACAAGTATAATCTTCCATTTTCAAAACCATTTGAATTTTTTTCGACAAGTTTAGGGACCTAAATTATGTTGCCAAGTCAATTTGTAGAATTTTTAGAACAAACTAAGGCATTATTATAATTATTATATCGTAAACAAGAGATAAAAATCTAATTTTAAGAATTTGGTTAAACAAGTGTGGCTGTTGATATTTTATTCAAATACTAAATTACCAACTATGAATTGTTCGTATTTTTTATGAATTTTGTGGTGCTGTTTATGGGCTCTAATATTTGAGGGAAGCAAGTTTCAATTCAGAAAAATAGTGTCGGGCCCACGCGTTAGCGTCAGAAGCCTATATAAAAAAGATAACTGTTGTCTGCCCGACCGACAAAGGCAATGCGAGTACACCAACCCGCGTCGCCAACAAGTGCTCTATTGTCCGAAATGCCCCTGGCCGAATGAATATGCATCCGCCCCGGCGACGCTGGTACACTAACCCGCGTCGCCAACAAGTGCTCCATTGTCCGAAATGCCCCTGGCCGAATGAATATCCATACGCCCCAGCCCGGCCCCCTTCTTCTTCCCCGATCTGAGCTCCACCACCGCCTGTCCTTCCCCATCGTCGCGCACATGATGCACTACGCCGATTCGTCTAGAGGTTCACATGCGAGGAGCAGGGTTCAAGGTTGCCGTAGCAGCCGCAATCACTCCATCGGCTTGGATCCAGTCGGTGAGCTAAGCGGCTTTCCACTGGTCCCTTGCCCGGACTGTGGTATGGCTCGGGTGGTGGAGGGGCAGACGCAGAAGGAAGGTGAAAACCACAGTCGTCTTTATTTCAAGTGTGCAAGGAACTCGGTGAGTAGTCTGCTGTGTTTCCCAAATCTGAGTTAGGGTTCTTATGTGCTTTTGATTTGTAGTACACCAAGAATTATGGATTTTATCGTTTCCACAAGGAGTATCTCCAGATGTCAAGGATCTTGGCATTGTTTTTCGACCGTCGAACTGGGCAGATGCGGTCGATGAAGTAATTGATTCAGTGGAATGTCAAATTGGGAGGGGAGAGCAGAGGCAAGCACTGGAGGACAAGCAGAGGGAGAAAGCACTGGAGGAGAAGATGGACAATGTGATCTGGAAGATGAACTTGATTATTGTGGCTGTTGTTTTTATAGTATTTGGATGTTTACTGGGGATGTATGCTGCAAAGAAGTAATTCTGATGTTAACAGTGGTGCTTTTGCTTCATTTGTGTGGATGAAGAATGAAAAATTTGTCACAGATGACAAACTTAAATGTATGAATGAAGAATGGATGGAATGACAATTGGGTCACAAATCTTAATGTGTAACACATCACAAAATTCATCAATTCATCTGTGCTGACATTTCATTGCAGCATGAGGCAAAGGAAACGCGGATTAACACAAACAGAGTAACAAACTTCTAGCATAACTCTGGCATACACATTGCAATTCATTGTGAACTGCTGCCATATAATGACACAAACAGAGTAACAAACTTCTGGCATACACATTGCAATTCATTGTAAGCTGCTGCCATAGACATTGCAATGTTTTATAGGAGACATGGATTGATCTACCCGCGTCTCTTAGATCTACTAGTTCATCACAAGTTCAACAAACACACGGAGGAACACATTAACAGAGGAACAAATTAATTCAGCAGAGGTAGTAGCCGCCGGAGGAGCCCCACCGTCGGAGTCGGAGCCGGACCCGTCGAAGCCGCCATCGTCGCCGCCGTCGAAGCCGCCATCGTCGCCGCCGTCGTCGTCGACAGGGCCGAGCACGGCTCTCTCAAGGTCCCCAGCCAAGACATGGATCTTGAAGGCGAAATCCTTCACGGTCCACTACAGCGGATCATTGGGTCTTGGGAGGCCGAGATGAACGGCCACGCGTCAAAGCCTCCTGAAAACTTCGAGGAACAAGTTGATTGATCACATGGATTCCTCAACATTTAGTGCAGGAGCAGGGGCGGCCTCCACGGGCGGTGGCACCGGCGCCTCCTCAGGCGGGGGTGGCGGCACCTGCTCAGGCTCCTTTGGCAACGACCACGATGACAACGAGGCAAGTTTCTCTGGATCTCATTGCCTTTTACTTGTTCTATAGATGGAGCTTGAGCTTGAGCTTGAGCTTGATAAAGTTAGTACCTATGATGATGTCTTCCATGCTTGTGATGATCTTATACTAAGTTCTGAGGCAAATCAGTTCTGAACTAAGTTCTACTTTTACTTGTCACCCTGCTATGAAGCCTAGGATAATTTTCAAGTTCTTATATAATTTTCCTATGATGATTACTATGCCTATACTGCTCCAAGTTTGAGGCAAATTAGTTCTGAATTAACTATGTGATTCTTATACCATGTTTAACCCTGTTTTAGGCAAAACTCTATGAGTCGCAAGCAGAGCTTGAGTTACTTCTAAACCTTAAAATAAATCTGGGATTATGTGAAACCTGAGTTTGAAAAATCACGAAAGAAGTGAACATCCTCATCAAAAAGGCTAAGCACATAAGGAGGTACAAGTATACGACTGAACAAAATCTCGAGCCCATTGAAGATGCGCTCGAAGGGCTTCAAGACACCTTGGTTGCTTATGAAGAGGTGCAAAAGGAGCCAATCTTTATGGGGCATGAGGAAGTTCAAGCTTGTTGATGTGCAGGGTCAGATAGCCATACTTTTGTGGCAAGGGACATGCTTTTGTTGATGTGTATGGTCAGATAGCATAACCATAGTAAAAAATGTGATGGACAAGTTAAGTTCTAGCCAGATGGACAAGTTAACTGTTTGTAATAATTATCTTTATTCCTGTGGACAAGTTATCTTTATCTATGTGGACAAGTTATCTCTCTTATGATGTCAGTTTTGTCTCAAAAGATATATGTGTTGATTGTGCCTGTATGTCGAAATGGAAGCAATGAGAGATCGCTGACCTGTCGATGAAGACAGACACAAGGGAGACGTGGATTCACAAACCCGCGTCTCCTTTGTTCACAAAGGAGACAAAATTTACAGTAGCACCAATTCTATATATGCAGGATCGCCGCCCCCGTGCATTGGAGACCCCCAGTTTGGCTAATAATCCCCTACCGCCGCACTCCTACTTCACGGCAGTGAAGAGTGCTATTAGACTTCAATTATTGAGCTCCCAGTCTAGTAACGGATGTCAAATGGTCATCAGTAACGGACACTAAAGCCGGTTACCGATACGGTAGTGATCAGTAACGGACTTGAAGAGCCCGTTACCAACATGGCATTGATCAGTAACGGATTTTACGAGCCCGTTACCGATAGGTCTAACTTTTGTAACGGACTCGCTTTAACGTCCATTACAAAGAATTCATGTAACGGACGTTTAAGAAGCCCATTACCAGGACTCCTCACTGGTAACCGGCGTTGTGGTGGCGAACCCCGGGGTCGGCCTGCCGCGCTTATGGGTAACGGGCGCCAAACAATAACCGTTACAGATGTGGGTGCATGTAACGGGTGTTAAGGGCCCGTTACAAATGCTACGTGACATATTTGAGGTTTTCACGTAGTGGGGGCGAGCCCCGGTGTGGCGATGGCGACATGACGGCCGATTCTGTGCCCGCGAGGGAGAAGGGGCGTGCGCCGTCGCCCACGAAGGTGGGCGCAGGATCAGAATAGCAAGGTCCACATCTATGAGTTGATTTCTTTACTGGATTTGAGATCTAATTTCAAGGACCTATACTTTTGAGTTGGAGACCTCAATTTGTAGGCTACCACGGAAGTTGCTCTTATACCTTACTGGAGTTGAGATCTAATTTCAAGGACCTATACTTTTGAGTTGGAGACCTCAATTTGTAGGCTACCACGGAAGTTGCTCTTATACCTTTAGTCCTTTAATGATTATAATTCTCTGTGCATGAGGGTAGTTGGAGCTCGACGACACTGCTATATACGGAGTATAATGCGGCAGCTCCCTTGTCTAGTTAAACTTAAACAGCTGGTGTCCAATAGCTGGCTAATTGCACACTAACAACGTGCAAAAAAACAAATGCGATTTCTTTGACAGAAATAAACCGATACCGCCGACAGGCAGGTGTGGCAAGTTGGCAGACGCCCTCAACAAAATCGTGATGCTCCAATAACCTGCTCTCGGCTTATAGCAGGGGCGTTTGACATGGGCAGGTGCCCCGGTAGGGCACCACAATGGTTATAGCAGGGTATTCTCTATAACGATACACTCATAGGATATAGCAGGTATTTAGGGCACTTCGAATAAAGTATTAATGATAGTTTCTATCTCCACTAAATAGCTTGCAAACTAAGCAAAATGGTGATGTGGCAGCCTAATTAATGAGAAAAGAGAGCACAAATCATAGAAATGGTTTCTTCATGGAGAAACCATGTCTACTCTTTGACTCAATGCATACCATTGGTGAAACCGAGGGAGAAAGAGAAAATAATTATTACTCGAAGATACTACCACTGTGAAGAATAATTTCTATAGATGATTTCTTGTGCTATGGAAACCGTGTTAGTTTCCCCATAGGGACTGCCCTTATGGTGTTCTGCTCCTCCCTATTGTGTACTATAATAAGCCCAATAGTCAGCATTTGCGTGACACTCATCAGCATACATTGTGTTGCTATCGGATATTGTTAAACTGCTTTTTATGAATTAAAGGGTGAGATACCTTTTTATCCTCATATTATTGAAACTACAAACATGTGCTATCTGACAATGGCAAACTGATCTCATCATTGTTTTCCACATATGGATTCGAGGGTTGTTGATGCATGACAATTCATAAATATTGTTATAATGTTGCTAATACCATAAAACTTTGAGGCATACAGATGGGGTGAAGTCCCTACCCACACCACTGATGTCACTTTTGAAACATGCAGCGGCAAATTTAGGGCTCCTTTGGATGCTCGGGGCAGATTAGCCTCGGGAATAAATGCCCCTACGGGATTTCCCCTGACTTCCGTATCCCCTCCACCGGATGGTTTTGCTGCCCCCCTCCCCTGCCGTCATTTGGAAGCTCAGCCCCGCCCTCCCCCCACCAGCTGCCGCTGCAACTTCCCCACCCAGGCGCCCAGTGCCACTTCTCTGTTGTCATCGTTTATAAAATACAAAGCACAGAAACCATCAGAAAATACCAATGATACACGTGTACTCAATAATCCGAGTTTAATATTGCATAGCTATAAATATTCATCCACCTTGACTTGCACTTCGTCACAAAGAACAAACACATCCAAGACAATCTGGAATTCATTGGTCCATACATCTACTTATATTACAATTCATGGAAAGTTTGAATCAAATACCAACTAAGATCTAGCAATATTTGCTATATAATAAATTATAGTATCTCATCACACCTTCTGGAGCGGCCCCATTATCCAAGAGATTAAGACAACGGAACCACCATCTAGCAGTCTACATTCACTGATTATGAAAAATAAACAATAAAACAATAGTTAGAATCATTTTTCATTATCCTGAGAGGATAAACATGCCAGGCGACATGCATATATATGCTAAACTTGCATAAGAAACAATCTGAATTCTTGGCATTTAACCAAAACATGTCGCAAGGCATAATGCATTCAGTAAATTAAGGATATTTTAGTTTATTCTAAGCCAAGTAATTCATGTCATTCAAATGCAGATGATTCAGTAAATTAAAGATATTTTAACTATTGTACCTAACAGGATCAGAAATAACTAAGGCATACTAATATACTATAATGATAGATTACAAGAGACAGTGCATACAGTACATGATTAGAGGCATACTATAATTTCAGTAGTCAAAGTATGAATGGTTACCAGGGAAAGCAAACTGTCTGCATGTTCAGATCAAACCCCAAAGTAAAAGAATTTAAAACTAAGATCTATCGAACAAGACTATTGGTTACAATTATTTTCGGATGAAACATCTTTTGATGCTGCAACTTGTTCTAAAGTGTGTGGCAAAGTTATGGCAGAATTCAGCTAACAAGGTGAAGAGAGCACAAAGATAAGAGTGCTCGAGCAATTTGGCACAAAGTTATGCTCATTCTAAGCCATGTGCAGCCTGCTTACTTTGTCAATATAGAACAGTAGCTTAGCTTGCTAACATGTTTACACAAATTAAGGCTAAGGAACAGCATCAGATCTTGTGCTGTCTCAAATGATCGATAGTTTAGCATGGGAAAACATATTGAATATAGTTTTTAGCAAACAACCTAACAGCTAACAGCTACAACAAAGGATCAGAGAATAAATAAAGGGGACAAATGAAAGTCCATATACAGTGGCATCACAGGAGAAAAAGGCAAGAGGAAAATGACTCATGCAGCACTAGGAGGTCACAGATGGAGAGGTTTTATGCATGTTCTCAACTAGAAAATTAATTTTCATTTCCCATCACAATATTGTAGGATCAGAGATCAGCAAACCAAATCAAACACGGCCGGCATAAAAGTGTTCTTGTTGTGCTGGTGCTAAATGAAAACTAGTAGTAGGCATAAAAGTGGATCAAATTATAGTAAATAAGTGGATCAAATCCACTCATTTTGCAATAAAAAAAACCACAGAACCCATAAAAAGGCATTGCCTAACATCTGATTCTAAGACCTCGCTGCTAAAAAAACAGCATGCTTACTTTGTCAATATAGAATAGCAGCTTAGCTTGCTAACATGTTTACACAAATTAAGGCTAAGGAACAGCATCAGATCAACATTAATACCATCAAATTAAGGCTAAGGAACAGCATGAGGCATCATCAACCCAATAAAAAAATCCACATGATTTTGTGCATTATTCAACGATTTCAACATATCCAGATCAAGGTTTTCAACAAGGAAACAAAGCAGTGACGTGTAGGGGATGCCGGAAGGAGAGGTGAGCACGGCGTGTATACTTGGTGCTTGGTGAGGCGCCTGCGGATGGCACGGGTCTTCTTGGGGCGGAGGTCGAGCGGAGCAGCTTCTTCTTCTTGTAGGCCTCCCTTAGCGCCGCCTTTTGCTTCTGCGAGATCACGGTGCAGCAACAGATTAATATTAGTGGTCTCCTATCCACATTGCATTACTACTATTAGCTAGTGTACTTAATTAGTATAACCACCAGCAGCAGAATTGATGTATTAGTATTACTACCAGCTAGTCGTGTACTAGTAGCTCCATCCATGATATGCTTACTGCTACAGCATGCATAGTTCATACTAGTACACTTGATAGCACTAGGTGTGATGCTTACCAACCACAAGAAGATACATATATACATGTAATGTAAAACTCTACTAGGTGCTTTGTTGTTGGCTTTGTGCAAACAGCCATGCGAGGCAGAGATGTGACAGGCTTGCTGGTCCAGTCCAGTGTGGTGTATTATGTAAAAAGATCTCACAAGAACTACCTTCTACTCTGCTATGCTATCCACCATGCATATGAACTTATCATCACAAACACTACTCTTCTATGCTATCCGCCATCCATATGAAGCTGCACACAACACAGCATGCATACATCCATTGCAAGTCAGGAAAAAGAAGCATGCATACATCCAGAGCTGTTTTCTACCAAGGAGTACCTGGATCTTGGAGCTAATACACAGAAAAAAAAGGAGGGAGAGGGGAACTTACCAAGATCGACCGAGAAGGACAGCTGCGCTTGGGTGTCGGCGAGGACGAGTGTGCTGTAGATCGGCAAAGAGGAGCAGATACGGCGGCGGCAACGACGACGGATGGTCGGGGACGAAGATGAGGATGGGGACGAGCGGTAGCAGCTGGACGACGACGAGGAGGGGCGACGACGAGGGGGCGCGGTGGAGCGGACGGGGAGGCGCCGCCGCGCATCGCCGGGACGACGAGGAGGGGAGGCGGCGCGGCGCACCACCTGGTCGACGACGAGGAGCGGCGGCGAGGTGGACGGAGAGGGAGCGTGGTGGAGCGGCGGCGATGTAGTGGAGCGGACGGGGAGGAGTCGTGAGGAGAAGGGGAAAGACAGGGTGGCGGCGCCAGGACTCGGGAGGTGGGGAGCGAGCGCCCCGGGGAAAAGCGGTGGCTAGGGTTGAGACGTCCCGGGTTCGTGGGCTTCCAAATGGCGGAGCGGTTTTGGCCCGGGTTAAATCCGACGGGGGATTTTGGCCCAGGAAAGAGGGGGGGAACCCGGAGGGATTCTGAGCTTCCAAAGGGGCCCTTAGTGGTGGGTCAGGGGACGGAGGAAGAAGAAGCAGGGAAGGTGGACGGAAGGAGGAAGAACTGAAGAAGACAAGGAGAGTCCACTTGGGGCTCTATCCTACCTTTGCCGCTGGAAACATGGGGTGGATGCTCATCATTTGAGCTTGTCAGCATTTGGCTCCACATGCTTATTGCTTTTTGCTGCCACAAGAAACATGGGACTCGCGCTCATGCATGAACTTATTGCTTTTGTCCGTTAATATATGATTAATTATATTCTTAGTGCACGGCGGTGGTGGGAGCCCCACGACACGGCTACGTCGAGTCAGAATAATGCAACAACTCCCTGTCTAATTAAATAGTGTCCAAAAGCAGGTTAATTTACACACTAAGAATGTGCAAAAAGAAAAAGCGAATCTCATTCTCTAACAGAACAAAAATGACAGCAGGTAGGTATGGCAAGTTGCCAGAGATGTCCTCAGATTGTACTAAATACTATAGTTTAGGGGTGATCCATCCAAAGGTCATTAAAGTGGCTGGCCTTGTTTAACTGGGTTTGTCAACAATAATGAATCATTAGTAACCCCTCTCAAGAATTCGTCGCGCTTCACTTTTGTGGTCAATCTCAATGGGGATTTCATAGGAAGGTTCATGGCATTAAATTCTATGTCATATCACCAATTTTGTTGACGTGATGATGAGAAAGAATAAGGGAGTTTCATGAGATATGAGAAGAGTTTTATGGAGATGAAACTCCACTGGCACAATTATCTAATTTTCAATCTAGATAACGTGTCAAGAAACTGTGCAAGTAATTGCAAGTGAAATAGTACCAGTCCTAGCCGATAGCCATGACCTTACATGAGTGTTGTGTGTACACAGCAAGGACATTTTTTCCCACCGAAGGCAAACATGCCCGGCTTTTATTGAAAGCCTATATCATGCAGCCATGCAGGATAACAAGCGGTTAATTACTGGAGTTACCAGTTTTACATCAACATGCTTAAACAAAGGAAAGACTAGCTTCCTCCCTACTGGACTCTACCCTTTAATTTGCTTGTTTTCGGGCGCGATACGGTGGTGAACAGAGGCAGCAGCGCCGCTAGGTCAAACAGACCTAGTCATTTTCAAAACGGAAAGGGCTAGAGTGGAAAATGTTATCAGATATATATATGAAGCTTTAAAAGTTACCCATATAAAGACCAAAACCCCGTCATATTTTATAGGTTACCCTTTTTTCTCATCAGTGCGTCTTCACTTATTAGTTTCTTGTATTTTTTTGTCAATATAACATGCTGTCTCGTGCAGTTCCTTGTCACAATAGGTAGGGTTACCTATGAACACATTGGGGTCGGATTGGTGTTCTGCTTCTCCCTATAAGAATGGATGGGAGCTGATGAGCAAGAGCACCAATTATGTTCAGCACGAGACACCATTTTGGCTCCTTCCTCTGATCTGTACGGGTGTGTTTCGGAGTGCTATCGGTGTTCCGTGTCGGTGCCGGCCTCCAGACGTTTGCCTTGTCCGTGGGAGGAATTGAAGGAATAGATGGCCTCGCTACGCCCCGAAAGCACTGGGAGTGCTGCTGAGGCCGACCAGGTCTGCCAGTTCGTCATCTCACTTACCGTTGCTTCTCCTTCGTCTCTGCATGATTTCATCTGCCACACATGCCGGTCTAGCTCGCTCGCTCGATCACCTGGTTCGACGGTGCTCAAGTGATTTAGTTTGCTTGCTTAACGTCAATTTATTTTACGAGTTTTGTGTTAGTCCGAGGATACAGCTGGCTGAGAGTGCTGCTAGACTGATTCCGCTGGTTGCTTGATCATTTGCATGCTGCTTCCTGATTTGTGGTAATAGCAGCCCGTAATTGAATAGTTATTAGGCTTAAAGGATTTAAAGATCCTGCTACGTCAGGCGCCGTTTGTGACAGCTTCTCCTCAAAGAAATAGAAGCAAACGGCATCTCCGAATGAAACAGCAGCTGGTGAAGCTACTTTTTTATTCACAAGCCAGAGAAGCTAAAATCCTACCAAAGAGGCTCTATGTAGCCCTCAGTCAAGGAGCTAGTCACGTTGTAATGCCTTCGTTCGTTAATCAATCTTTTTTATATTTGCCATGAATTGTATTGCACAATTTTTTTTTATCATTACTGCGAACTGTATTGCACAATTGTGCACTGGTCAACTTGCTGTACCGCAACCATTTAATGGTTCTTTCTACCGGAGCTGAAAACATATTTTCATATCCTCTATTTGTCAGCTTTTGGTAGAAGCAAATAGCTCTACACGGACACTGATTTTGAACCGGCCAAAGCAGCTGAATGTACTCTCCTCCACAATGGTATGTTAAGAGTTTTCTTATTTAGAGATGCTTTAGCTGTTTCTTATTTAAATGGTTTGCACTTGCAGCAAAAGCACACACACAGTTCAAATAGGACAAAATGCTTAATAAAAAGAGAAGCTTTTAGCATATTACGCAGTACCCATATTTACATTTAGAATAGTGGGCACAGGATGATTGTTGATCATCTATGTTGCAGATCAAGGGACTCTTAAGGTGTTTCATTGCTTATGAGAAACAAGATGGAGTTAAATTGTTGATCATGAAGGTATATATATCTAGTACCAGTGTGTTTATGTTTTCGCTAACTATATGAAGTTCTAACTTGGATTTTATATGTATATCAGTGTTGAAGTATACATGATGCCACCTTTCTCAATCAGCTTTTAGGTTTTTGGTGCATGCAACTTAATATTTTTTTGTGTGTGAGCACTTGCGTGCACGCCATTACCAAATAGCAAGCCAGTCATGGCAAAAAATTGCCCGATCATATCTAAGTCAATGCTACAGGAAATGGCATTTGTAAATATAACTTCTTGTATTCAATAGATCTACTTATCTTCACTTCTTATAAAACCTTCAGAGTTGCAACAAAGCCCCTTTAACTTGCTGTTTTGTCCCGTTCGGTTTAGTTTGTTCAGCATTTTCCTTTTTTAACTCTTTTAGGTTGATATGATAATCACTCTCTTTATTCATTTTATTGCTAGATTCCCTCTATTGATCTTATAGTTTGTCATTGTACTGAATCTTGCTCTCAGGGGAAAGGAAGAGTGTTTTGCGCTGGAGGTGATGTCACTACATGTCTCCGGTCTATACATAATGGTAATTACACATTACAGCTTCAGCCTGTCTCTGTGGTATCTAATATCCAAAGCATATTTCTTTGCATATTTTGCATTGTTTTCTATATCCACGTTTCATTTTACATATGGGTCTAATTCCTCGTGTCTTGTTAATTATGTTGTGTGTTTAATTCTTAAATTAGAGGGCTGGAAATGGGGTGTCGATTTCTTCAGAAATATGTATTCGTTAGATTACATAATTGCAACTTATACCAAACCTCAGGTGAGATGCATCCCTTCATAGTTATTCATTTTTTCTGTCCCTTGCTTCTAAAGGCTAGTAATTTAACTATAGGTTTCTCTTCTAACTGGAATTGTCATGGGTGGAGGTGCTGGTGTTTCTTTACATGGAAGATTTCGAGTTGCCACCGATGAGACGGTATATGCTACGAACCAAACTAAACTGATATTTTCATTCCACTATTACTTATTGAAAGGATCTGTTATGTCAACTAGGGGTTGTCAATAGTTGTACCTGCACATTTTCAACTTAAAACAAGTTTATCAAATCAACTCCAGAGTCTCCGAAGATTTGTTCGCATTCTCCGGAGATGTTGAGATGCGAAACTACAACCCTGCAAAGATCAAGTTAAAAGGTAAATCACTGAAAATAGGTTACCCAGCATCACCACGAAGACCTTCTGAACCAGCTAAGACACGCAACAACCTTCTAAAATAGAAAATCGGGAGCAAACCCTAGATATGAACTCTAAGAAAGAATATGAGAGACAACAAGCACAAGAGACACAAGGCATTATTTCGCGGAGTTCATCCTCACACCTTGAGACATACGTCTCCGTTGAGGAACCCACGAAGGGTGGACTTATGTACCAAGTCACTTTTCTCTCTCTAGCGACCAGAAGATCGATCTAGAGCCACTTACTCAATTCATAGGGGTAATACTAACTTACCAAGGGCAACCACAAGCTTGGATGCTCCTTGGGTGACGCCTAGCCGGCTAGGAACTCAAGGCTCCAAGAGTAACAAACATGAGGTTGTGGCTTGACGAAGAACGAAGGTGCTCAAGAGTTTGGAAATGAGCTCAAAGCTTTCCTCTCTTGCCCTAGCCTTGAATCCTCTCTTAAATCCCACCAAATCTCACCAAGAATGCCAAAGGGGAGTTAAGATGGGGAGTCAATGCACATGAACGGCTCAAAATGGAGTTAGGTCAAGAGAGGAGGCATGGAGGGGGTGAGGGGGTATTTATAGCCATTCACCCCAGAACTAGCCGTTGGTACAGCAAGTTCCAAAGTAATCCAGACCTAAGTCCAGAGACTCCGAAGCCTCTGGAGTAATCCGGAGAATTCTCCAGAAAACTCTAGAGCTCTTAGGTTAGCACTATGTAATTGATACCCCAAGTGTAAAGCGAGTGTTGAGGTGTCTCTCCTGGTTTTGTTAGTATATCTAGAGCAACCTTGTTCCCTAAAAAGACTATGGACTTTGTATCCGTCTTAATAGTGCGGCTTTCCTATACGCAATTGCAAAATAGAAATAATGTAAACTTTGAGTAGAGCCACTTCTTCATGCATTTTGTATCTGTCTTAATAGTGCGGCTTTCCTATACTCAATTGCAAAATAGAAATAATGTAAACTTTGAGTAGAGCCACTTCTTCATGCATTTTTCATCGGGGATACGTCCATACATGCTTTATAAATTTTAATACCTACTCCCGATACTTGAAACAATCAGTAGATACTTAAGTGTGTCATTAACTCACCAAAACCCACATAGGGGTCAAGATACTCTCACACTCCCCCTTTTCGGTGATTAATGACAACACTTAATTAAGTCTCACAAAATAGAAATGAATATGAAGCATAAGAAGATCAATTTATAGCTCCCCTAGATATGTGCCAACAGATTTGAATTCTCAAAATACCAACTCAAGGTCAATAAGGCACATAGTGAGAGAAATCAGGAGATATACATCAATTTGCATCAGCGGGTGCCTACAGTTGTGATGACAATACATATACATGATCTCCTGTCATTTTAAACATTCAATCATCATAAAAAAAATTTCAAACTATCACAAATGACCTTAAATGCATAAATTAAGTTCACAAGCACACCAGTAGCACACACACACATAGTCTCAAGCTCTCATAATAGTCTTACAAGCCATAAAAATTAAACAATACATAAATAAGTCCAAGTTCATCCATCCATCTAACTTCTCCCCATTTGACATCAAGCACCAAAAAGAGAGCAAGAACAGCAGCAGCAGTAGCTAGTCGACGTCATGTGGTCATCCTCCTCCTCATCATCATAAGAGCCCGCCTCTTCCTCTTCCTCCTGTTCTATTTCAACATAGGAGGCACGAGTGGAGCGCCAAGGATGAGAAGACTGCATGGGAACAGAGTGAATGGGAGACGGGTTCACAAGAGGAGAGTCATCACAGCAGCAGCAGCAGCAGCCACGGCAGTGGCTGCGGCATCTGCAGCATCCTACTCGGCGAATGGGTCATCAAAGTCGGGCAACTCATGATAGGTATCGGTGGGGAGGCCGACATGCGTTTTGATCTTAAGGATGTCATGTCAATTTTCATTTGTCTCCATAGCAATGTGCTTGCACATGCTAAAAATGCTCCGTAACACCCTTTTTACCATAGAGCCTTTGGCTTTCGAGACGACCGATTGAGAAGATGGAGCAACATAATGAATAGCATCATGGTGAGGAGCAGCACTAGATGATCCAACATATTTCTTAGATTTGGACTTAGTTTCCACATGAGGACCATCATCGGAACGGGGACGAATGTGAAGGGGCTTGTGCTCACCATCCTTTGGAAAGGTTATCTTGGTCACATGCTCAATCATATACATGAGATATGGAGCATAAAGAAGATGCTTCCTAGAATCATGCATAGCCCAACTAAGCTTAATCCAAATAAAATCAAAGATGCAAAATGGCCTGCCTTTGGGAGCTAAACGGTTCAAGAGATTGACTGCATAGTAGAGCTAAGAGCTCCAACATCTCCTTTCTTGGGGTCAATGGTGTGGCGAAAGAATTGATTGGACACATAATATAAGGCATCAACTTCGTTGCATTCCCCTCAAAAGCAGCAAAAGGATTGTAAAACATGTGAGGGGCTTCTTTAGGGAATACCTTCTCATCAAGATGTACGCAATCCCTCTTCTCATCCTTAGATCCAAGCTCTAACAGCTGACAGAAGGTCATGTAATCAATGAAATAGTACTCTCCGGCTGTCGTCTGATGAATCGCATTGTTCTTGGCATCAAATAAATAAGAGCTATGAAATTGACCAATGATCTCAGTATTCCAATCATACTTGAACCCCATGAGCTCATAGAAACCGAACTTCTTGCATTTAGCAATCACCTCCTTCATGGTCTCATTTGGCTTCTCCTCATAGTATGGCCAATCAACATATCTCATCTCAACAATGGGTGGTTTCCCCTTTTTTGCAGCACAACAGAACTATAGGAATCTGGGTAAAATTTGAAAAGATAGAATTAATGAATAACTTTTGCACAAAACATACCCATATTTAGTTTTGCAAAAAACTTATTAGTTCTACATTTTCAAATTTATTAATGACTTTAAGACCCTGAAAAGTATATTTTGTCATAAATATCATATGATAGTACTAGCTGCATGATATCCATAAATGTCACATAAATTGCACTGCCTAGAAATTATACTTTTCAGGATCTTAAAGTCATAAATAAAATTTGATGAGATAGAACTAATAACTTTTCACAAAACATACCCATATTGTTGTATCATTTCTTTAGGTATGAACGATTTTGTGTCATTATTGAGCACAGCTTTTCAGCTTTTCACTACCCTTTCTGATGAATATTAGGCAAGAATGTTTTTGGCACTAGGTTTCAGACATTCACTTAGTTTTTTTAGAAAATGGAATTACATTCCGGCCTCTGCGGTACTTGACCACACACAGCCTGAATTATTACACAGATCTAAAAAACAAAAACTTTAGTACATGAAGATCAGTACTAAAGAACGCCTACAGCTAGCCACTGTCTATTCAGTTCACTCTTCACCGTTGTGACTTGGTGCTCATTTAAATTCCTAATAATTTAGCAAGCACACAATCCAAGATAGTTGACGGAGAGAATTTCAACTCGAAGTCATCGCCAAACCACAACATGCCTTGTGATCGTGTTTGTCATAACGAGCTTCATCTCGACGATGCTCCCTAGGGGTCTTCTTTGACGGGTTGGTAACCAAGAATTACGGCCACCACCGTCTTAATTACCCAACCTCAATCGGGCCAATCTGAAGAAAGCTGTAAGATCATCACCTAAGATCTTTAAGACAATCGCTCATGAGAGAATGTGACGCTAAACACGCCACCGACGTCCATCCACAGTTGGGATAGGCTTTCACCTGGAGATCCGACATAGAAGGGACAACACCCCATATAGGTGAAAAATTGTTGTCACTTGCCACATGATGTGAAAGGAAGATCATAGCACCAACTGAAAAATCATCATTTAAACAAGTAATCATCAGTTTCTTGACCCAAGGTTCGGCCACCTCAGTCAGTTGCAATTGTCACCGAGGAGCACGAATTTGCCAGCCAGATTTTTCAGAGGCATCGACGTGAAGAAAGACCATCAATAGCCTCCTTCAATCTGTACGTGCGACGAAGACCCCGATCTGTCCCACCGGAGGAATAGCTGCCATCGTTGTTGACCCACCATCTTCAATCTTCTCACAAGCAGCAAAAATTATGGTCTGCGAAGGACTACCGAGGTGCTCCATTAGGGTTGTGTGCCACCACGCCGAGGTGCTCCACCACAAGAAATTGGTCGCCAATGGATAAGCACCGGCGCCGGTCATTGCGTCTAGATCTAGCCGAGATGGTGTCGGATCACCTACTGCAATAGGGCGTCCGCGACGACAGGGCAGAGAGCTCGTGGAGGGAGGGCGGGGCGGAGTCCTGCACGATGGGGATGACCATTGCTTGACCCACCACCGCCTCGACAAGTGGAGGGCGGGGGTAGAGGAGGAGGAGTCCGGCAGGCACGACAAGGCGCCACCATTGATGATCCGTCCCCGCTGACGACACCGCAAATCGTCGCCGTGAGATCCGTCAAAGAGGAGGAAGACCCTGCTGCCGCCGTCCTTGCCTTGTGCGGGTTGTCCTGACAGATGGCTCCGGCGGCGGCCGGGTGGATGAGCGGAGGGAGGGGGCTTTCTGCCGGCAGCTGTAGGATGCCGCCCGAGCCGCCCCAGGGTTAGGGCGACGTGGGGGCCTAGCCCAGCTTGTTGGTTGCTTTACTTATTTGCTTTTGCCACATCACTTATGGAACAAAAATTTCCCTTTTTGTGAGCTTGATCTCGGTGCTTGCAGTTCTTCTACACATTTGGAATAGCATGGAGTTCCCTGTTTTTGTTAGAAAATCAAAATAACTTTCGGTGACAAAATCTTTATCATTTATATTTCAAATATTATATTCATGCAGGTTTTTGCAATGCCAGAAACAGCTCTGGGTCTCTTTCCAGGTGTAGGGGCCTCATATTTTCTGTCTCGGCTACCTGGGTTCTATGGTTATCTTATATCCCTTTTCTTTATTTAGTTGAATTACGTGTAACCATGTCCATGCCATGCATTTAATATTGCTGGATAATACCTGTAGTCTTTCAATATTATGCACCCTCATTTTCTCCTTCCAATTTTAGAATTTCCACGCACTTAATTAATTTCTAGCAAGTGTGCTTCGTGCAAATGATCTATGTTTGCATGGAAGTGACTCAGGAGATAATCTTGTAAAGAAACAAACAGTGACGAAATTCTGGTTTATTTGATTTGTTGGTCACATATATAAGGTTAATTAGTTGTACTGAATGTGGTCAGCCTTCTAATTGATGGCAAAGGTAGCTTTGGGGATCTTGTTTGCTAAACAGTTATCATGTCTTTGCCCAGGAGAGTATGTTGGTCTTGCTGGTGCCAGATTGGATGGTGCAGAAATGCTTGCATGTGGTCTGGCGACTCATTTTGTCCGGTCAAATGTAAGTGCACTTGTAACTTCAATTTTAACTGATAGCATCACCAAGCAACTATAGTTGTCAACTTTTGCTTTCAGATATGATTTTTCCTCTTACATTTACGATTATTACTGGAACAGGATGCATATATAAATCCTAACCTTATTGATGTAGCCTTTGTGTGCTTTCAATATTTGTTGGCTGGCATCATTAATAAGGTTGTGTATGTACTATATCTACATTAGTCTATAAGTCCCAGTAAATACTTATCTTTGTTGCCCAGAGGATGCTAGTGCTTGAAGAATCGCTTAAAAAGTTGGATACGACCAATACTTCTGCTGTGTGTGGTATTATCAATCAATTTTCTGAAAAGCCATCACTGAAAGAAAACAGTTCTTTGAATAGGTAAGACTGTCTAATTGAATGACTGAAACAAGGCCTAGTTTCGTTATTCATTTTAATTAGCAAATGAACTCCTAAATTTGTGAAACTCGAGATGTAAGATCTATACAATGCATATGTTTCATTTTAGCTATTTTCACTCCAAACCATGCTATATAAAATGAGAAATCTAATTTCAAAATAGCCTAAGTATTATTGGATCAACACATCAAATTTGCTAAGTCTGAAAACAGCCAACTAGTCAACTTTGGACCTACTTTTGAGAATTTTTACACTGATACCTTAGACATTTTTGGACTACAATTCAGTTTGGATGTTCATAGAGAATCTTGGATCAAGACGGACCGTCCGTCCAGTTCGCAGAACGCGAACAGAATTGGGAAAATGAGAGTCAACCTCTCCTATCCATCCATGGATCTCTCAAACGACTACACGGATTGAGACAAGATTTTGGGGAAAGGAGAAGCATCCCTATGGGATGATATACCCAAAAACTTAGAGCCTCAAACCAACTAAATCGCCGGGAATCGACCACGAACCGAGCTCAAACAAAAAGCTAAGGTTCCAACCGAAATCCTCAAATTGGAGGCCAAATCCGGAGTTTGATGGGTCAAGATCAAGCACAAAGATGCAAAGACATCTATCCATGATCCCCACAAAGAAATCCGAACACAAATGCCTCAGAATCGAAGGAACAAGCCACGCACGAAAATCCCACAAAATAGCCCAAAAAAGACACGAAAATCACTCGAGCCAAGAGAAGGAAATCGACGCAACCATGAATGCTTCCATACAACTAGAGGTCAGATTCTCTACAAAATCATGAAGAAAATCTAGCCTAAAGAGCAGGGAAAATGAGAAGCAGTCCGGATGGATGAGTTGCCCTGGAACCCTAGAGCTATATATATGAAGTCTCTTCGGGTTGGGCAAATGACCAAGCTACCCCTAGAACATAAAGGAAGATACACACCCCTCAGGGACAAGATGGTCAAGTAGCGTCCTTTTCATAGGGCGGCCACGCCTTCACCGCAGTCTGCGTCCTCCCGACGCAAGCCCCGCGATCCCGCCGCGTGTCCCCCGACATCGAAGCTTCTCGGCGCACCCGGATCCCATCTCCTCCCGCCGAGCCTCCGGTCTTGGTTTTGTGGCTCAACCAAGTAACCCGACGGTTTTGTGGTGAACCACCAAACCCCGGCATCGCCAGAGCTGCTACCCTGCACCAGTTCCTGTCCACGACTTTGTCTTGCTTTTCTTGCCACCGTGCGGCCCGCACATGATCCCGTTCGGCCACCGGGTCCATCGAGCCGAGCCTACTTGTCTCTCCACTCCTCAGAGGCCCCGCAAGGCTAAGACCTTTCGCACCCGCTCTTCACCTGCACTAGCGCAAATCAAGTCGCAACCTACACCTACAATACCCGGCCAAGAGTCAGTCCACACCACGTTGTCAATCACTCATCACACCAAGGAGCGACCATCCACCTGTCCTCGGACACTCCGGTCCTTAATACACCATGGTTTGGAGTGCAAGTAGTTAAAATGGAATGTATGCACTCTATAGATCATACATCTCGAGTTTCACAAATTAGGAGTTCATTTGCTAATTAAAATGAAGAATGAAACACAACTAAATGAAAGAGGGAGTCGCACCTCAGGCTATATTGTGACTCCAGTCACGTCATGCTCCATGGCGTGACTCGTTCACGAGTGGCGCCATGCAGCCTGGCATGACTCCATCTGCCATGTCAGATGCGACTTTTCCTAATGCCACCGTGTACATTAATTGAGCCACATCATATGGTGTGACTCAAGTATTAGTTGCGCCATGAATCTTGGCACGACCAAAAGGATTAGTTTTTGCAATTTTAGTTTAGGACAGGTTATCATTAAAATTTTAGATTAAAAAGGTTAAAATAAAAAAATTAGCCTAATTCATGATTTCATTAATTCGATTATTTGGTGCTCCCCAGGATGAAAATCATCAACAAATGCTTCTCCAAAAGGACAGATGAAGAAATTATATCTGCTCTTGTGAGTTTTTGAAATAGTAATTGCATCTTATGTCTATGGGTTCATCTCTTTTGTGCATAAAATTAATAAATGTATATTGTGTCAGGAGCAAGTTGCCTCAGATATGGCTGATGAATGGGTGGTTGTGACAATCCAGTCCTTGAAAAAGGCTTCTCCTACCAGTCTGAAAATCTCCCTGAAATTGGTATCCCACACAAAGCATCTCATATTATTAGTCTACCACCTCAATATTGTCCATGAGAAAATAGTTCATCATTTGTTTTGTATCTTCGATTTAAGATAAGAGAAGGGAGAACGCAAACTATTGGGGAGTGCTTTCGTCGAGAATATAGGGTAGTTTGCCATGTCGTGCAAAGACTTTTATGAGGTAAATATCTCCATCTTCAAGACTTCTCATTTTCACTCGAGATCTCTCTACTTCGTCATCTTTGAATGGCAAGGCCTATAAACCTAACATCCAATTCATATTGCAGGGAAGCAGATCTATACTGATAAATAAAGATTGAAACCCAAGGGTTAGGATAATTTCATATGTAGCATATCCCGGTCAAATTTATTTCTCACAACATACGTAGCCTTATTTTATCTAAAATAACATTTTGGTGATGGCAATGGTTTTTATGGGGGGTACTTTGCAGTGGATGCCTCCAAGGTTGGAACAAGTGGATGACGAGGCAGTTGAACAATATTTCTGCAGAATGGATGATCCACGGTGCGAAGATTTGAACCTGCCTAGTAGATGTTACAATGGAATCAATATTGAGTCCAAGCTTTGATTAAGTCTTGGGCAAAAAGTTCAACAAAGCCTCAATAGCGGTCGAAGAACATCTCAACTCAAGTTTGAAGAGTCAGTTCAGATTGACGACCACTAGCTAGCACTAGATATATACTTATATGTCTAATTTTACCACAGTAAAGACTCGTTAACGTTATCAGTGAAGTTGTTTCCATTTCAGAATAATTACAATTGCCTTGCTGATGTTGTAACCTCATATGTTTTTGTGAAAGCCAATGAGCTTTGTACCAGAAATTTGGGATGATTATGCCATCACGAAAGGCAGGCTTTGCTACAATCCCATGTAATGCATGACAATTATCAAATGATATCTTCTCACCATAATGCCACATTTGGCCTTTATAATTTATTTCAATATTTTTCATTTCTTTGTTTATGTGATAGGATAAATTGTCCATAGACTTGCCCTCTCACTCTCACTTATCTATCCTCTCGTCACTCTATTGTGCAGCTAGAACAGACCAACTTCACAGCCATCCATGTAGCAATGGTACCTGCCTTGACCTAGAGTGGTGTGTGGACCCAGCCGCACAAGATAAACTGGCACTACAGGAAACCTATGGTTTGCCGAGTGCCCGATACACTTGGCAAAGGCCGTTTTACTCTTGACAAATGGTTAGCCGAGAGTAAGTCTCGGGAAAGTCCTCACGGCAAACGGTTTCACAGCAAATGGGTCCTTTGCTGTGAGCCGCACCTCTAGCAAAGGTGTGCCGTGAGTACTATTCTGCTCTTGGCAAAGAATTTTGAAAAAGAATGAAAAAATCAAGGCTGGGCAACGCGGCCCCACCAACCGGCCGTCGCCAGCGCTGCCTCCACCACCTCCACCGCTAGCACCAGGCCGCCAGCACCAGCACCTCCACCGCCATCTCCAGGCTGCCACCACCACCACCGTGAACCATTGCTGCCGTTGCTCCGTCGCCGGATCTATGACACACACACACACACACACACACACACAGAGAGAGAGAGAGGAGCATCACTTGCTGCCGGTTCGCGACCAGAACTGAGGAGAGGAGGAAGAGGAGCTTACCAGGACCACCCGTCGCCAGATCTGAGAGGAGGGATGAGCTTCTCCCGCCGCTACATCTAAACTCCTCTTGGGGAGGAAGCTCGAGGCCACTCCGGGAGCTCGAGGCCGCTCCGGGTAGGGAGAGCTGGAGGTCGATGCACCACCGCCGCCGTAGAAGGGAGCTCGAGCTCGAGAAGGGCGAGCTTCCCCTGTCTATGCACCACCACTGGCGCCAGTGCCTAAGCTTTGAGGGGAGGGATCTGAGGGCGGTGGTGGATCTGAGAGAGTAGGAGGGAAGAGGTGGTGGGGGCCAGAGGGAGGAGGAGGCGGCGGTGGGGCTGCGAGAGGGAGGCGGCGACGGCTGGAGGGAGGAGGTGGAAGACGGTGACGATGGGGGCCGAGAGAGGGAGGCGGCAGTGGGGGGCAAGGTGGCGTCCGGGGGAGAGGGGTGGGCGGGTTTATATGGGTAGGGTTCGACGGGGACATAGTCTAGATTGGCCAAGGACATGGGCTAGATGGGCCGGCTTTGCTGTGAGCCCAAAATCCGGCTCTTGGCAAAGTGGTTTTTTCAAAAAATTGATTGAAGTGTATTTAATTAGTTAAATATAGCAAATAAAAAATGTATCAACTTTTAAAATGGAGTACCACATGTTGTATGTGAAGAGTAGAAAAAATTTGAATTCAAATTCCAATTTAAACGTCACTTTGCCTACAAACCTAGCCGCTTCCTTCGTAACTCTATGAAACTTTTTTCGCAGGTGCTTCAGTTTCTAAGCATCGTGCATGACAAAATGTGAGAAACTCCTTATATGACAGCTTGAGATACTGACAAATTTCATGATTTTCAGACTTCGTTTGCGTTTTTTAGAATTCTAAAATCATTCAGCCGCGCGTCTGTGATCGTGTTTCCTAGAAAAGATTTTGGAAATTTCTTTTCATTTTATTGGTAAGGTCTCAAATTTGGCTAAATAACTTGAATATCATTTTTCCACTTATTTTCTTCTATTATTTGAATTAGTAGCAATTCAAAGTTGACTTGACTCAAAAAAAATTGCTTGAAATACAATTAATTAGTTAAATATAGAAAATAAATACAAAATGTACCAAATTTTAACATGGAGTAACACATGTTAGTAGAGGAGAGCAGAAAAAGTTTAGGGTATAGAAGATAAATATAGTCATGGGTTGCTTCACAAAGTTGTATGAAAAGTTATGAAAACATTTTGAGGTGGGAAGAGAGATTTTTGCCGTAAACAGTCGGCAAACTTCAATTTTGCCGTGGTATTTTGCCGTGAGCCGACCTTCAAGCTCACGGCAAATGACTATTTTGCCGTGAGCTGTTATTTTGCTGGGAGTTTTCGTCATGGCCGTCGGCAAAATGGGATTTTGTCGTGAGGCCAACGAAAAGCTCATGGAAAAATCCTGAGCTCCGGTAGTGTGGCGGAGTTCATTTAGCTGACCATCCTGGCATAAACCAGGGCATGTGCCAAACTATGAAGTGGGGCCTACCAGTCTAGTAATGAGATATATTAAGAATTGTACCTGTTAATCTTGATTGCACAATTTTTACTAGAGCAACATAATTTTTTTAGTATTCCTTGAAATGAACCCTTCAATGCAATCTTATCCAACATGTCACCTTTAACTAGCTGCTATCATGTCAAAATCATTTAAAGCCCTGTTTGGCGTATCAGATAAATCTGCTCGGATTCATACTAGACCAATTTGTATTTGCAAAAACATGGCTCGATTCTGAAACACTAACATATAGAGTTTGGTTGATGTTGAACATATGCACAAGCACAACCTCAAATGCGATTAATTAATTGACCATGTGCCCCTCCTTAATTATAAACCTGTCACTTATTGCATCAATTAGCCCAACACTCTGCTTTGCAACTAGAGGGGTCATCGACTTTTCTCTTCTAGCATATTTGGTCCAAAAGTCACTGTAAGTCTTTATATCTTGGGATGAACGGAGTAATAAGAAAGCTGCAACATGTGTTCACTTTAGTCCCCTGTCCCCCGCGTCGTCCCCCCCCCCTCGGAGCGGCACGGGCACAAAGGCACCCCCCGCGCAGCCCTCCGGCGCCGCCCCCTCTCCTATGACAAAGAAAGAAGAATTAAAAGAAAAAACATTTACAGAATTCCATGTTCCAACAAGCCCATTGTTGAAACTCAAATCTCTTAAAACATTACTTGATTAATTTTAACCGGCACAGGAGATGCCCATTATTGACAAGGAACTGTTGATTAAGGGCATGTTTGGGACTGTTGTGCTCCAGTTTTTCCAACTCTGCTCCACCAACTCCACCATAGAGTAGCTCTACTGTGGAGTTTCTGGAGCCATGGTCCTGTTTGGCACGAAACCTAGCTCCAACTCTAGAAACACAATATTTCTCTGAGAAATGTCTAATATACCCCTGAACGATAGCCCCACATGTCAGTCTCCTCTTTCCCCGTTATTATCTCTTCCTCATTACCTTTTCCTCTACACTCTGCTCACGAATTCTGGTGCGGGCAGCGCGCCAGGCTGGGATGCGTGGGGGGAGCGGCCGGCAGGGGGCCGCCGCGCTCGGAGGAGGGTCGCATCCAATCTTGCCGGCAGGGCTGGCCCCTAATCCGGGAGCCGCGAGGCAAGCGGGCGCAGACCCGATCCGACGAGCCGTCGTAGAGGCAAGACGGCGCGGCCTCGAACCGGCAAGACGCCACAGGGGAGCATGGAGCTCCTGTGGGGGACGGACGCGCGACCTCGGTGGCCGCAGCACAGCTCGGTGACGACGCACACGAAATCGATGGCGAGCGACGCGTGGACGCGGCGGACAAGGTCAGCGAGGAAGAGGAACGCGCCCGCGGCAACGCCGACGACGACCGCGGGCTTCGGAAGCGCGCACAGGTCAGCCACCTCGACCTCCATCCACAGCACACGCTCGATTCCCGCCTCGGCGCTCACCATGGCGGCGGATCGACGGCGGTGGGCGCAGCGCCTCGCGGTGGCACTTCTTTCGGTGATGGGCGCACGTGCAGGTCCCATCGCGGACGGGCGTGCATGCAGGTCTGCATTGGCTCGATGGGGTAGGGGCGTGCAGCCCCGGTGGCGGCGCCGTTGCTCGGTGGACGTGGGGAAGAGAATCGTCGGGGGAACAGATAAAGAAATCGAATCATTCTGTGTAACGGGTGGCAGTGGTGGGTAAATAATCCTCAACTCCATGAGGACATATAAATCTTTGATTTTTGGAGTACCTCTTGAGGTGCTCCCTAAAAATGTGAAGTTGGCCCTCAACTCCATCTTTTTGTGTGAGTAGAGTTTATGGAGCTGGACCTGTTTGGCTAGCTACTTTAGGAGCAGAGTTGTAAAAGTTGGAGTGGAGCAGTCCCAAACAGGCCCTAATGATCCAAATTCATGTGCACAAGATAAAGGCCAACTTCTGAGGCCTGGCCGAAGGCTAGGGCCGAAGGCTAGGTACGGGTCATATAACCCCGTTAGGGTTTTCCATTGGAGATCGATTCATTCTACTTCTTGTAAGCCGCCGCCGTTTGCGTTTGTAACCGGACTCCGATCATAGTGGAATTGCTTGCTGGCTGAGGGGGAGATTTACATGGACCAACCTGAGGGGTTCATAGTGCCTAGCAAGGAGAATTATGTCTGTAAGTTGAAGAGATCCTTGTATGGTTTGAAACAGTCTCCCCGTCAGTGGTATAAGAGGTTTGATTCATTTATGTTGTCACATGGCTTTAAGAGATCTAAATATGATAGTTGTGTTTACATCAAGCATGTTAATGGATCACCTATATACTTGTTGTTATATGTTGATGATATGTTGATTGCTGCCAAGAGCGGGAAAGAGATCACTACATTGAAGAAATTGTTGAGTAGTGAGTTCGAGATGAAGGACCTTGGTGCGGCTAAGAAAATTCTAGGTATGAAAATTACTAGAGACAGAAAAGTTGGTTTATTGTTTCTTAGTCAGTATACTTATATTGAGAAGGTCCTTCAGCATTTCAACATGCATGATGCACAGCCTGTTAGTACTCCTATTGCACCGCATTTTAAATTGTCTGTGACGGTGTGCTGATGAGGATATTGAATACATGTCAAAAGTTCCGAATTGCAGTGCTGTTGGTTCTTTGATGTATGCTATGGTTTGCTCTCGTCCGGATTTATCTTATGCTATGAGTATTGTTAGCAGATATATGTCTAATCCTGGTAAAGAACACTAGAGGGCAGTTCAGTGGATTTTCAGGTTTCTCAGAGGGACAGCAGATCATTGTTTACAGTTTGGTAGAACAGCTAAGGGACGTATTGGATATGTGGATTCAGATTATGCTGGTGATTTGGACAGGCGAAGATTGCTCGCAGGTTACGTGTTTACTGTTGGCAGTTGTGCTGTGAGTTGGAAAGCTGTTTTGCATCCTGTTGTTGCATTGTCCACTACTGAGGCAGAGTACATGGCTATTGATGAAGCATGCAAGGAGTTTATTTGGTTAAAAGGATTGTATGTTGAGCTTTGTGGAGTTGATTCTTGCATTAACTTGTTTTCTGATAGTCAAAGTGCAATTTATCTTACTAAAGATCAGATGTTCCATGCCAGTACAAAGCACATTGAGATCAAGTACCATTATGTTCGAGATGAGATCGAAAAGGGTAAGCTAAAGGTATGCAAGATAAGAACTCATAATAATCCAGCTGATATGTTAACAAAGCCAGTTCCTGTTACTAAGTTTGAGCTTTGCTCAAGCTTAGTTGGTATAATTAATTAGCCCAAGAGGCTGTTTGGTGCCAGAAGTATTTTGTTTCTTTTGATGTGTTCAGGATGAAGGTTCTTTTGTTGATGCTAAAAGAAGGAATTTGTCTCAAGGTGGAGTTTGTTGATTAATGATCCAAATTCATGTGGACAAGATAAAGGCTAACCGGCGGAGCGTGGCGAGGCTTCCAGCGGTGCAGATGCGGGTCATATAACCCCGTTAGGGTTTTCCATTGGAGATCGATTCATTCTACTTCTTTGTAAGCCACCGCCGTTGGCGTTTGTAACCGGACTCCGATCATAGTGGAATTGCTTGCTGGCTGGCCCCCGTGGTTTTTCCCTCTCGTATTGAGGGGGTTTTCCACGTTAAATCTCGTGTCTCCTTGCGGTTTGTTTACTTTACTTCTCGTCGTTTTGCGCCATCGTTTATAACAGGAACAATAGAAGCAGAGGATCAGGGCTGCTTGGTAGCCCAGTGGGGACGAGGGGCATGATGGCTATCGGAGTTCCACTTATGAAGCATCATCCAAACCATTGATACCCCTTCATAGAAAATGGAAAATTTGTTTACAAATAATTTCTTAGTCAGATCCCATGGATAGCGGATGAAGATGCTTCCAACATGAATGATAATTGGCACAAATTTTAGTTGTACCTGCGATGAAGATGAACATGACAAGACTAGCTGCCCCGATGGCGTGGTAAACCAGACACTCGACGGCAAGGTAGCCAACAGCATAGACAAAGGACAGGAAGGTGGCTGCATAGACCGGCTTGCTGCTTAGGTTGAAAGCGCACAGGAAGCAGAGTGTACACGACAGCAGAGTCCAAACCGCAACGGTTCGCCCATGTACCCCGGTCACTGATGGCCAGATGATATAAGATTTAAGGGTATATGTTTCAGTAAAACAAGTTGAAAGCAACCATAATTTTTTTTTCGGTTAGCCAGCTGTAACTCTTGCTCTGTATCAATGAAACGGGTACCATCATGTACCTTCAAAAAATGATGTAATCTGAAGATTAATACTGTTCTAGCACATACTTGGTATCTCAGAATATGTGAAGGTGGAGCGAAAGGTGCGGACGGCGATGAGCCACCACCCCAGCGCTGGCACGCTGTGCTTCTTCGATTCCAAGCAGCAGCCATGGCTTATGTGCCAAGAACACACTACAAGAATATCAATTTTGTATGACGAAAATGCTCATGACGGGGAAAATGTTTCTCATATAATGCATCATTATATGACGCCAAATTCAGAAGCGTCATAAATTCAGGACAGTCAGAACTATTTATGACGATGGCCTTTGTGTCATCACATATAGGTAGCAAGGTTCGTCATAAAATGTAGGTTTGAGACATCCGACTGACGGTGCCTAATATATGACGATGTGTGTTGTTTTTATGTGACTGTAGTGTGGCATCAATGAATGCTTTACAAATATGACAGCTTCGAATGTGAATATACCCCTAAAGACCTGTACCCGCGTGCGTTGACCAGGTTCATTTGGTCCCCATCTCTCTCGTTCTTTCTCACCTGCCTGAGTACGGCGACCCCTTGGTGGCGGAGCGCAGATCAGCTGCAGTCCGGCCGGCGGAGCGTGGATCTCCAGTGTCTGCTGCCTGCCCCTCCTCCTCTTCCTCCGACGCTGTTGCTCTTCATCTCCCGCACTGCCACCAGGCAGAGGCATGGGAGAGACAGGCGTGGGACGGATTCCCCCGCGTGACGCAATAAGCAGGAGCAGGCAACGGGTGTGTGAAGCGGAGGGAGATGGGACGCTGATGAGTGTTGGGGAAGATTTGTGCATCGGGGAGGAGAGAAACAAAGTGGGGGCGCCTCCAAATGGCGAGCACAGGGGGGCGGAGGCGTGGGAGAGACAGGGCAGTCGGTGAGTATGGGGGAGATTGGCGCGGCAGCCATGGAGGTGGGTCAGAGGGTGGCAGCTGCGGCTGTCTTTTAACAAATGGCACGTGGCTGGTCTGAAAAAACGAATGACACGTGGTGATGTCATCATTGCCAAAGACACGTGGTGACGTCATTATTGCCACATCTATTGCTTTTGTGATATTTTGACTGGCATCATGTGACAGTTTTAGGTGTCATATAATGTCAACAATATGTGACTCCTTAACGTACCGTCACATTAGGTCCTTATATTATGTGACGGTGCACCATATTTTCGTCACAAGGTACATTAAGCGACAGTCGATATGTATGACAATTTCTGTACTTTACATGACCATATCATTTTGTCATGGAAACCAGTTTTTTTAGTGACAATGACTACAAAAATATAGGAGAACAAGAGTGTCTTCGTCTGCAACTATGCTCAGATCACGAACACTTGGAAATGCCAGTGCTGCTTCCACCTACATTTATAGGTCACACTACTACAAAAACGATTTGTAGGTGCGATCAAAATCGCATTTCCATAAGCGGGTGGAAACCCGATCTTAGTTGTTGCTTTTAGAAATAGACATTTTTAGGAGCGAGTAGAACACCCGCACATGAAAATGCATTTCCAGGAGCGGGTAATGGGGCGGCCCGCACATGCAAATAGCATCAGCAGGTACGGGTCAACCCATCACCCGCACCTGCAAATGAATTAAAAAACCAAAATAATATGGGCCCCACAGGGACCCATTCCACAACGCCCGCTGCAGGAGCAGGCCGGCGGCCGAGGCCGCTGCGGACGGCGGTGCCCAGTGCGCTGGACGCCGTGCCTAGCCGCCATGCTGGTGGCCATTCCAGAGGCCATCCCCGAGCTAGATGCAGTGACCCGGACGCCTTCGTGGCTTGCGCCCAGCCACCTGTCGTCCACGCTGCCACAGGAGTTGGAGCTGGAGCCACACCCTCGCTGTTCGTGCCGCCGTCTGAGCCCCGCTGAGCTGGAGGACGACGAGGTCAGGAGCCCCACGCACCGCTGGAGGGCGTCCCAGCTACCGTGCCCCTGCTAACATCCACACCGCCTGTGGCTTCTGCACGGAGCCACGCCGGCCAGGCCAGGGATGCTCACGCCTTGCACGCGTCAGCCAGACCGTTGTCGCCCGCGTCATGCGGCCGTT
The DNA here is from genome assembly GCA_022644695.1 of Cenchrus purpureus. NCBI lineage: Eukaryota > Viridiplantae > Streptophyta > Magnoliopsida > Poales > Poaceae > Cenchrus > Cenchrus purpureus. Next base: position 88,702,741 of record CP053454.1, read on the forward strand.
TCGGCCTGGCCGGGGTCGCCTGCGTTGTGGGCCTGCATCGGCCAGGCCGGGGACACCAGCGTTGTGCTGCGTTGGAGGTGGGGAGCCATGCGCTGCCAGTTAGTCGTGGCTCTGCCATGGAGCTGCGCGTCACCGGAGCAACCAGCCCCGTGCGTCGCCTCCTGGCCACCTGCCTGTGGAAGGGTGATTAGGGTCTGAGGGAGGTGGAGAGAGACAGAGAGGAGTGAACACGGATCGCTGACGTGGCAAGTTGTGTTTCTTTTACAACCTTATAACGAGTTTTCGAATCACTAAGTGAAGTCAAATAAAAAATTGATAAACTAGAATATTTTAGATTTCATGCATTGAGCTCTTCAACTTTGGTATAAATTTTATTTTCATCTAAGATAGTATCGAAAAGTTATAATTTTTTAGCAATTACCTGATCTCAAATGTAAAAATTGTCAAGTACAAAGTTTTATTTCTCATTGAGCTCTACATTTTTGATATAAAATTTGTATTCATTCGAGATGGTATGAAAATGTTTGTTGTATTTAAAATATACATCCATTAACTCATTCACATACACTCATATACTAATACAATAACATATATACTCATGCATATACTCATTTATTTATATAGGTTACATACATTTTAACCTCGGTGAGTGTTTCAACTTTTGAATAGAGCTTCTATATAATCCAAGTCCTTTTGAAAAATTTAAATTTTAAATATTTTAAAATTAGAGAACTTATATTAATATTTTGGAGTAATAAAAAATCTCAAATAAAAAAATTTTGACTACAAAGTTGTGGATGTTCTCAACCTACACAACTTTGATGTTGACCTTCTATATAGATGAAGCCATTTAAAAATTCAAAAGTTTTAGATTTCAAAACTAGAGAACATAAACTGATATTTTGACATATTAAACAATCTCAATTGAAAAAAATTTAACTACAAAGTTTTAGGTCTCGTCGAGTTATAAAATTTTTATATAAAGTTTATTTTCATCCGAGATCATATGAAAAAAGTTATGATTTTCTTACCGCGAGACCATTTCCAGGAGCCGATACACACGATGCTTATGAAGGGAGTTGACGGGTTTGGATTGATGGAATGGCCTCGTTGTTACAAATGGTGGGTGTCTTGTACTTCAAGATAGAGAGAAACATCAGAGTCGTCCGTACCATCGTTTGTAATTACGTTTTAGTGCGAGTGCTCACTACGTGTAGCGACGGGAGCTAACAGCTTGGCGAACTTGAGCACGCGAGTGTAATTATTTTACTTCTAGTCTTGTCCGGCTAGCTGACCATACTTCTCTTCTTTATCAATGAAATAACAGCTGTATTAGTATATTCTCTTCTCAAATCCGTCCAATTTAGTCATACCACAAAGTATTGCAGTACCTAGGCGTACTGAGTAAGAAATATTTATTACCTAATATGAACCCTAACGACACCTTTGATCTCACCGTAATTATTAACTGAGGCACATCTTTGTTCTCAGCTTCTACTGAGGTTAGCTCTTTGATAGTGACGTGCAGATAAATTTATTCCAATTTAAGAAGTTATAATTTCCAAGATGGCAACCAAGGTCCTACCATCAAGAAAGAATTTTGGGAAGCATTATCGTAGGATGCACAAGCTAGTGCTAAATGGTTTCCTACCATTTAACAAGGAACCCAGCACATATATTGTTGCCATTAGCTAGTAGATTTGTTCTGTGTTGAATTCCAATGTGAATAATGCCTATGGCTAAATGCCAAGGATGTGTACCAATTGAATGATTGTCCTTCTGCCTTCGGCTAGGCTTCTAGTCATGAACATAACCACCAGCAGGTTACATCAGGCCAGGTCGTATCCACAGGATTGTCACGACTACAAGGGGTCACGGGCCACATGTAACTAACATGATAAAATCGTGAGCCTTGGTGGAATTGAGGCATTATATTTGTTCGGTGACTTCTTTTGTGTATTTGTGATGTGCAGATAAACTTGAGAGATGAAAATGTTGATTAACATTGAGATGTGAATTCAGAATGTGTAGATGGATTTTAGTATAACTTTATGCTAAATTAACACCTGCAGGGATACTCTATTTACCGTATCTGGACGTAGTTAGAGCTGTCACCAACAATCTATTATTCGTACCAGCTTCAATACTGGTACAGATATGCCCAGCCCTTATCTGTGGTGTTCTCATGGAATCGAAACTGTCAGCCGGATCACCTCCGGCCACGAGCAAACTAGCTGCTGAATAAAAGATGCAAAAAAGTTTACTGTCCGATGAACCGACATTATGGATTTGCTAGGCAATGGATCATTCGGGTGCCCCTCCCAGTCTACTGACATAATGATCCGACGCTTACACTGACACTTCCTTTGCTGACCGTTGGTTCATCTGGTGCTGATGGCTGAAACCCCCAAGCCTCTCTAGAAGCGCGAGTTGTAATTATACTTTGACCGACGCTCTTCCTCCAATTGTGCTCCGACGGTCCATCGGTTGATCGGTACTTCACTTCTCCGCGTCTTGCCTGCGGCAATTGCTCTGACGCATGTAGAAAGCAGGAGATTGGTTCATCCGATGGTCCATGTTGACCGAGCCTTCACTACAACATACCAATTACTCTGACACTTGCACCGCTGCTACTTCTAGGTACCGCCAGTTGATTCGATGGTGTCCTTTTGCTGATTTTCTTCCCTTTTGAACTTATCGTCATTTAGACCCTTCGTGCGGTCATTGCGCGCCCTACTTTGGATCCACCACCACAGGTTGCTGGAGGCTGTCCCACTGCACCATCAGAGGCTGCCCCATGCAGTGACGGAGGTCAGGGAGGACGTGCTGCCTCCTTCCAGGGGCCACCCATGTCGGCTGGCTTCCCTCGCTGCCGCGGCCGAGGCCGCCCAGGCTGGTGGCCAACCTACTCCGTGCCGAGGTCGGGCCCACTGGGGACCGACGCCCGGGTAGCTGGTTGCCAGCCTATGGAAGGGGGGGGGAGAGAGAGAGAGAGAGAGAGATGAGTGGACTGTGGAGTGTGAAGTGAGGGTGGGAGGATATGGTGTGTGAGTGAATGAGTCATCCAATCAAAGATCTTCGTTTTAGAGTCATATATTGCTTACGTGGCAGTCTGTGTTTTTTTATGTGGTTATAACTATTTTGTCACATCAAACGATCCTAATAAATAAAAAAGTTGTTAACTACAAAGTTTTGTATCTTTTTGTAACCATCAAACGATCCTAAATAAAAAAGTTGTTAACTACAAAGTTTTATATCTTCTCAAGCTCTACAAGCTTGATATAAAGTTTATCTTCATCCAAGGTCATATAAAAAAAGATAATGACCTTTTTGGCGAAACCATATCTAGTAACGGGCACTACTACAGAAAACATTTGTAAGAGCGACCCGTTTTTTTAGGAGCGGGCCAAATCCCCGCCCGATACAGCAAAAACACGTGGCACTGTAGCACTGCGACCCGCACTTGTTAAAGGGTTTCCGAGAGCCGCTTCGTCACCCGCACCGCAACCCGGTAGGTGCGGGTGGTGACTGGCCCGCCTGAAATGACCATTTCCAGGAGCGGGTGACCTCGTCAGCCACACCTGCAAATGGCATGCAGTTTCAGGTGTAGGTGACGTGGTGGCCCGCTCCTGGAAAGGTTTTCCAGGAGCGGCCGACGAAGGTGCCTGCTCCCATAAACAATCCGACAAAAGGGAATTCGACCTCGTCTTCTTCCTCCTGACAGCTACAGCAACCCGACCGAAGCAACCTCGGGTTGCTGTCCAAAAATCGCCAAAATTGAAAAGGGAGGGGGGCGGTTTTCAACTTTTGGAGGTTAGTTTATTCTTTCTTTGTCTTTTTGAAGGTTTATGCATAGGTTTTTGGCTCAATGGAGGTGCATATAGGTCTAGAACTCCATAGAAACCCGCACCTGGAAATGCCTTTCCAGTTGCAGTTGTTCTAACCGCTCCTAGAAACCGCTATTTCTGAAAGCGACAGCTAGGAGCGGGTTTGGCACCCGGACCTAGAAATGCAAATCCGCCCGCTACTAAAAACGTTTTCTGTAGCAGTGGGGTGATGTCATCAATCAATCTCACCAAGTAAATTTTTATATTTCAAAACTAGAGAAATTACAGTGACATTTTTAAGTTTTACATACATTCAAATTTAAAACTTTACAACCTTAAAGTTTTAGGTCTTGTCAGACTCTACAAGTTTGATATTGAGCTTCTATATAGACGAAGTCATTTGAAAATTCACAAATTTTAATTTTGAAAACTAGAGAACTTAAACGGATATTTGACAAATTAAACAATCTCAAATGAAAAAGAAAATCAACTAGAAAGTTTTGACTTTTAAGTCCCGTCAAACTATACAATTTTGATATAATGATTCTTTTCATCCGAGATCGTATAAAAAAGTTATGAATTTATTTTCAAGGGACCATTTCCTAGAGCGGGTCATGTCATCACCTGCCCTAGGAAAACATTTTCGAGAAAATTCATTTTTGGTTTGGGTGATGTCATCACCTGCACATGGAAATCATTTTGTGAGCGGGAGATGCACCCGCTCCGGAAAATGATTTCCAGGGGTGGGTGATGGCATTATTCACTCTCCAAAATGATTTCCAGGGTCAAGTCAAATGCTACAGTGACCACGTGGCAATTTTGTCTCCTTCTGAAAAAACAGAGTGCTCCTCCGTATCGTTTATGCAGCAGTGCTTTTCTCGTTGATTCTTCTATGATCATTAGTAATGTACGGGCCGGAATTGCGAACATTGCAATCCTTACATGAGGCTGTAGATTATTTGTTCTCCGCATATGCATGGACTTGTTGGGGGTGATGATTCATTGGAGTACATAAATAATCTTGTGTGAATTGCTACTATCATCATCAAAATTTGAGGCATACACATCATGGTCGTTTACCATGAAATTTTATACATTACCTTAAGAATGGCGTATCTAAAATATATAACTATGGGGTAACTAAAATAACTAGGTGATCGACGTCCCAAGCCGACACCACTACTGATGTCACTTTTGAAACATGCAGAGAGTGACGCATGTCGGCATTTTGCTCCACATGCTTGTGCTTGCCTTTTGCTGCGACAAGAAACATGGGCCTGGCGCTCCATGCATGCACTTGTTCCTTTAGTCCTTTAATGATTTATTCTTTGTGTATGGGGTGGTTGGAACTCGACGACAGAATAATGCAACAGCTCCCTATCTAGTTAAACATAGGACGTGTTCGGAGAAATATCCGTGAGTAATTTTGGGGTTAATATTTAGCTTATAAAATAGTTTTTCAATAAAATAGTTTTTGGGTTGTTTGGATCCACACAAGAGCTATTTAACTACCTATATACATGGGACCCGCACGCCCTCCCCCACTTTCGCCCTTCCTTGACGGTTTGACTCCTCTGCTCCTCCGCCAGGCACCCGAGCGCGCACTGCCCCCTGCTCTCGCTCCCTCCAAACGGAAGGAGCTCCAGGAGCTCTCGCGCGTCGGCCACGGCAGACGCGGCGCCGGACAGCTCGGCATATGCGAACTTCGGCAGCGCGTCGATGGCAGCCTGGCCGAGCCTGCCGCCGCCGGACCCGCCAGCCCCGTCCTCGTGGCCCGGGAAGAAGAGGTGATGCTGGCGCTCCCCACCGTCGGCGCTGGCACGGCGGGTCTTGAGGAAGAGCCTGAGGAGCACGTGGAGCAGGCCTGAGACGAGCAACACCATGGCCAGCACCACCATGACGAAGAGCACCGCGAGCGTGATCCTCGCCGCCATCGTCGACGCCGCTGCTGCGGCCACCGGGGGCGCCTCCCTCCCCGCCGTCGCTGGAGCGTCCTCCGTCGGCGCCGTCGCCGACGTCGATGCCGAAGCTTCCTCCAAAACGCAGGATAATCCATCCCCACCACTGCCCAAGAAGTAGTAGTACCCACTAGCGCCGCCACCGCCGGTCCCGGTCTCCCGCGCGCCCTCCGCGGAACCGGCCGCCGTGAGCCCGCCTGGAAGCACGATGTCATGTAGCTCCCCATGGTGGTGGAGGTAGATCAGCCACGGGTCAGGCGCGCCATGCTACTTGCAGTTTTTGATTCGGATGTCGCTGACGACGTCGAAGTCGAGGCCGATGGAGCGTATGCGGCCTCCGCGGCGCCCTGCGGCATGGCTTTGCGCGCCGACGTAGTCAAGCATCCAGCACGTCCGCCCACCTTGACCTGCCTTCTCCGGCAGCGAGGAGTTCGATTTGGGCGGCGTCCGTGCTTGAGGAGCCTCGATTCCCAGTGCGTGGAGGTCGATTCGGGCGAGGGATAGGTCGATCCCGTATCTCGACGGGGGCGGGCGTGCGGAGGAGAGAGGTAGGAGAAAGGCGGACGGGGCAGGGCGGCGGTGGGAGAAAGGGAGAAATGCGGGGGGCCGCACGAGGTTGGAGTTGTCGCCGCCAGGGATGCGCCACTGGTTTCGCCACGGCGCCGCATTCCGCAAAGACGACGACCGCCTCCATCGAGCATGCGGCGAGGTCAAGGTCGTCGGACGCGCCCGTGAGGATGCCGCGCACGAGCTCCAGCCGGCGGATTGGAGGGCTCTGATGGGAGGCGGCAGCCCGAATTGGAGGAGGCGGCGCAGGTGCGGGAGGCGGCGGCGCGGGTGAAGGCCGCCGGTGGCGGTGAGGGTGGGGGAGGCAGCGGCGGTGCGGGTAGGGTTGGAGCGCGCCCGTCGCGGGTGGGCTCGAGGGGAGTGACCGAGTGAGGGAGACAGCAGAGTTCTGTGGGCCCACTTGAAATAGCCCAGTTATCATGTATTTGGGGATAATATTTTGTTAAAATAAGCGCAAAATAGCCCACCTGTTTGGCTGCTTATTGAGCTATTTGGCTAAAAAGGGGTGGGCTAAAAAATAACTCATGGATTCAAACACCCCCATAGTGGAATTTTTTTATATTTATTTTTCTACGATTTTCCAAAAATACATACTCCCGGAAAACATTACCAAATCTATACACCTGCCGCCGTATGGCACGGCGTCAGGAACCAAACGCCATACCACATGGCGGTAGGATTCCAAACGCCGTACCATATGGCGTTTGGGTCAAAACGCCGTGTCATACGGCGGCAGGGCGGCGGCTATGGCATTACCTACCACCTGAGGGCTGCTGCAAATGTCGTATGGTACGGCGTTTGCAACAAATTTTTTTTATGTCCATATAATATTAAACTAAAGCAACCATATAAAAATAGAAATTAAAATAACTAGTTGCATATAAAAACGATTGTAACAATGAGTGCAAAATCACAACTAAATTAAAATAGTCATTAAGTACTGTTGTCACAAAAAAATCACAACTCAACCTAAACCCGCCTGCCCCGCTTCCCCCTAAGTGCTCGAGCACCAGCCCTCGTGTGATCCTGGTCGTACGTCAGGGGCTCACGTGGTCTGATAATCCGGCGTCGATCATCGTCCATAGGAGGTGTCGCCATCTGCGATAACCCTGCCTCCGCCTGTGCCTATCCAGCCGCCTGCGACGACCCTGCCTTCGCCCGTAATTTTCTAGCAATTTCTACAAATTAACAGTAATTTCCAGCAATTTCTACGAATTTTTACGAATTAATAATAATTTCCAGCAAATTCTACCAATAAACAGTAATTTCCATCAATTTCTACGAATTTCTACGAATTAACAGTAATTTCCAGCAAATTCTACCAATAAACAATAATTTCCAACAATTTCTATGAATAAACAGCAACTTCCAGCATTTTCTACTAATTAGCATTAATTTCTAGTAATTTCTACAAATTTCTACAATTAAACAATAATTTCTAGCAATTTCTATACATTAACAGTAATTTCCAGCAATTTATATGAATTTGTACCAATAAACAATAATTTCTAGTAATTTCTATGAGTTAACATTAATTTTCAGGAATTTCTACGAACTAAAAGTAATTTCCAGCGATTTCTACGACTAAACAGTAATTTCCACCATTTTCTACAAATTAACATTAGTTTCCAGGAATTTCTACGAATTTCTAAGGATTTTCTAGCATTTTGTACGAATTAACAATAATTTACAGCAATTTATACGAATTTGTATCAAATGAAAATTATTTCTATCAATTTCTAAGAATTAACAATAATTTGCAGCACATTCTACGATTTTCTAAATTTTCTAAACTAATTCTAAATTTTCTAAACTAATTTTAAATTAAAAGAGCTAGTAGTAGAAAAATATCTGAATCCGAAGTGCTCCGAAAGCCGCAGGAGAAGAAATATGGGAGGAAATGAGGAGGAGGTTATATAGGGTTGAGTGGCGTATGGCGTCCAAACGCAATGCCACATGGCGTTTGGGACCTACCGTCTATACACGGCCAGTAGGTTCCCCATGCCACGGCAGCCCCGCGCCTCGACCGTTGACGCTAGGTTCTACCGTCATACCACACGGCATTTGACTGGTCCAAACGCTATGTGGTATGGCGTTTGGACCCTGACGCCGTGTGATACTGCGGTAAGTGTATAGATTTGGTAATGTTTTTCGGGAGTATTTATTTTTGGAAAATCATAGAAAAATAAATATAAAAAAATTCCCCGTAGTGTCTCCAATAGCTGGCTAATTGCACACTAACAACGTGCAAAAACAAATGCAATTATTTCTTTGACACAAATAAATCGATACCGTAGGTGTGGCAACAAGTTGCCAGATGCCCTCAACAAAGTCGTGATGCTCTGACAACCTCGTAAAGATGCATGGTTGGGCTGACGTGAACATGCTACCTGCAGCTCTCCGTCCAGACATTGTTTTTTTTTTTTTTTTGCTAGGAGTCCAGATATTGTATTGTTCCTAGATAGGTGGACCTCCCTATTCTTATCTCACTACTGTGGACCATAAAAGCTATTGTATTGTTCATTTGTTCTTAAAGGTCTGTTTAGGTTTGCTAATTTGCACTATAAATCCAGCACATTGAACTATTCATCACCTATCACATTGAGTCACATCTTCTCTCACAGCACGCTCCTAATGAACACTTTTTTCACAACTTTCCACCCCAATGCACTATACATTTGTGCAAATTTGGAGAACTAAATATACCACCTTATCTTTGAGGGCAAGCTGGCCCTTCAAATTTAGGGTATGTGCACTTGCATCTTGGGCGGGATGCACCGACGTTAGACGATGCGGTGCCAGAAACCCGGAAGTTTGCTCCGATCTCTACAACACACTTGACAGAAGCTCAAAGTTTGCACTCGAGAACATATCGGTGCCAAGATACTGTCACACCCGGTTTAAGGACAAATCCGAGTGCAAGGAATACATGTGCGCCAGGATCAAGTTACACACATGCATCGACTCAGTGAATATCAAAAACAGTGTCAAAAACGTAAAGTAAGTATTATAACTTTATTACATGACCGAATGTCTCATAATCGTAACAAAAGCGAGTACTAGCAAAGCAGCGTCTCCACAATAATCGGTGGTGGCACGCCGCCTAGAAACCGTCCGAACTCTCGAGAAACTTCAAACGTTCGTCGAGCACAGAACCGGGTTGTGTAGATGCAATATAAAAGAACAACAAGCATGAGCACATGTCGTACTCAACAAGGGAAAACTCTATAACAACATGCAAAGGCTTTATGGTGGAAGCTTGTGGTTGCATAGCAGGTCAAGATTTTAGTTGGTCAAATTTTATTAAGCAAGTGAATTACTAGCAAATGTAAGTTTATACCAACCCAGAGATTAACATAAGCATCATCATCATAAACGAAAGTAAATGCAACAAGTTTAATCCATCTTTCATAGTTTACTCATGTGGGTCGGTAGCCGCCCTGACCGTGAGCACGGCTAACTAGTTAGTTTTACACTGCAGAGGTTGTACATCTTTACCCACAAGTCGCGTAAAAGTCCCGAAGAACTTTAAACCCAACCATGCGATGCCGGCCAAGCATCATACCACACTACCGAGGTGTGATTGCATAGGGACGCTTCTAAAGGCCTTTACAAAGATCCCAGTGCAGTCGCTCGCTAGGTTACTGACAACAAGAATGCATAAACCTCTCACCGAAGCTACCATAGAGCAGATCAGTCTAAGGGCCGGGTTATACACCAACTACCGGCAACCCCCAACCCCTTTCAGGTAAAGCATACCTAACACCAGGTTTTCTAATTACTTGGCAAAGACGAGCCATATGTCTTGTGGTAGTCTTGCTTTTCTGGTGGTCGCTCCATGTTCCGATTAACACAGATGATCTTGTTTAATGAAGGTATAACATAAGTAAAGCAAGATTAACATTGTTGTTCATTTAAACCACCATGATCCCAAGTTGAGCAACTAAGCAAGGTCTACCCAACATAAACATAAACCCAGGTTGATCAAGGCATAGGGATAAACAAAGCTAGTCAAACCTTAACATAGGTCCCATCACATTAATGCAAGCAACAAATAAAAACGGTGTAATTAAAATGCATGTTGTAATAGGATAAACGGGAATGCAGCAAGGACTTGCCTTCTACCAGCGCTTGCTGCTGCTCAATGTCTTGAAAATCTTCAACTTCAGCGTATTCCACGTACGGTTCGTCTTCTACGCACCACATCATACACATACGAGCAAACAATGGAATAAAATAAGAAACAATCACCAAATAGTACTAACAGAATGAAACAGAGGCATAAAACTGTTCTACTCTTAGAGACGATCACGTGGATATAAAGAACGCTAAAAACGGAGCTAAAACGTGTATTCTACGGCCAAAACAAGGTATAGGGGCTTTTCTGCAGGAAAACAAAACTTACAGGGGCCTATCTGTATGAAACCGAGGGCTTAAAACGAGATTATGCATATAAACAGAAGGTCTGCGGTGCAAAAAGACCACATAGGACCTTGGGCGAAAAAACTAGAAAGCCTAGGGTTCAAAACGTAAAGAAAAGGACCTATCGGTGAGGGTCTTAACACTGCGGGAGGGCATATCTGTGAAACTAGAAAATCCAGGCTTTTACGCAAAGCACGGAAAACAGATCATTGACCGGTATGTTGCTGGATTGACCCGGTGGTGGATCGATGAGGGCGTTGATCGCGCAGCACGGCTGCGGTGGCGTGCGAGCGGCGGCGAGCGGCTGGCAGCGGCGGCGGCAGGCGAACCGGCGAGCTTCGCTCGGATTCGAGCTACGGGCCACGGTTTGGTGTGCGGAAGGCACCGGGTGAAGCGGGAGACGCGAGGATTCGCCCAGGCACCCGAGGATGAACTTAGGGCGGCGACGCGCAGCACGGGCGAGCGGAGCATCCGGGCGCGCCAACCCCGCTGGTGGCTACGGGCGTGCAGGCACGAGACGACACGCCGCCTAAGTGACTTCTCACCACCTTGCGGTGTTTGGTGACCCCGGAAGCGGCGGCGCTGGGAACGGCGGCGGTCGAGCTCTAGGGTTTCGCCGCACGCGGAGCCTGGTGGCTAGGGTTTCGTGGGAAAGACGGCAAGTGCAGGCGGCGACCTTTTATAGGGCCATGGAGGCGGCCTGGCATGCGGGCCAAGCCGAGGAGCGGCGCAGGAAGCATGCGGTGCGCGCCGGGTGACTCGAGCTCGAGTCCGGCCAGCATGCTGCGGATGACAGGGGTCCCGCCCGCCGGGCCGGCCAAGGGAAGGGAGCGAGCGGGCGTGCTTTAGTCGGGCCGAGCTGGCTGGGGAAAGCGGCGCTGCAGTGCCTAAGAACAGGCTACAGGACTTAGTCTGTGGCTTCACGCTAAAGGTCACCTGAAATGTGAAAGAAGGGGAGGGTAAGGAAAGGATTTTGAAATTTTGAAAAGGCAACAAGCAATTGAATTCAAATTTAAATTTGAATTCAAACACCCAAAAGCAATGCATCAGCATGAATGCAACAAACATCAAGCTACTGATTTAATTTGGAAAAACAAATATTGTTTTTGTTTTTTTTCCTGTACTATATTCCCTGTAAAGAATTAAATGTTGGGAAAAATTTTAAAATTATAGGAAAATCGTTGTTTAAATTTTCTTCCTATTCACATCCTGAAATTTGGAAATTTCAGGGTGTGACAATTCTACCCCCTTTAAAAGGAATCTCGTCCTCGAGATTCGGAAGAACTAAGAAAGATTTTGAGAATGATATGGTAGAACTGATGTGGGGCAATGTTGATCGAGAACATACCAAACACGGTCCTTGCATTTACGTGGTTCAATCTACCACGTGTGGAGTTCTGCTGTCCCTTGGAGCTTTGCGGGGTCTTGTTTCCATTCCTCATCCGACGGGTATTCTGCGCGCTCTCGGGGGCGATTCTTGGCATAGTGACCAGTCTCTCCACACTTAAAGCAACCATTACCAACGGGAGTACTGGGCGCACTAGGTCTCACTGGTGTTCCCGCTGGGGTGTTCTGACTAGGCTGCTGGTCACTGGGGCGTGGAGTCTGTGGAGTGGACTGCTGCAACTCTTGAATCGGATGCTTGAGCGGTTGATTATTCTGTTAAACCGATTACGCGAGTGACCACGAACCTCCAACATGGGGTGTTGTCCTCTTCTGAGGAATGAAACAGGGGCGAGTGCTGCTCCCAACCTGCACAGAGGTAGTGGCCTTCCTCTTCAGATCTCTCAACTCTCGCGCTTTGACTCCAAGCGATAGCCTTGTCCATCACCGAAATGACGCAAAAGTGTGAGGCATAAGCTGCATCAAGTGGTTCAGCTAATCCCTCCATGAATAGCTCCTGTTTCTTCCCATCATCGCAACATCCTCGGGTGCATAGTGAGACAACTCAATGAACTTGTCTGAATTACGCCCATGCGACATTCCTCACTGCTGAGAGAAAGGAACTCCTTCTTTAGCTTCATCAGGCTGCAGATATGATGGCTCCAAACGGTGGTGAACTCCTGCCCAAGTAATAGTGTGTCGGTGTAGCATGAGCGGTAGCGTAGGCATCCCACCAAGCTCTGCTGTACCACTGAAGCCGTCTGCACATACGGGACCTTCTCTCATCATCCTGAGGCGGTAGTGAGCATCTTGCCTATAGTCTTGACAGGTCATCGCCTCCAATGGATGCGTAGCATGTGTGAACACCGGTGGGCGATGGCTCATGAACTCCTGTGCTTGTCACAGGCGCTGCTCTGCTGCTGCTGGGTGGATTATTTACTTGGGCCTGCGGGTTGTGCAGTGTTGGTCAAGTTCGGAGAAGCTGGAGTGCAGGTCTCAATGAGCTGCATGCGGATCTATCTGTCCTTGTTATTGTGCACTACCGGAACTGCTGGCTCTCCCTGGACGAGTCACTGGGGACTGATCAACACCTGACCTAGACCTAGTGTTCACCATCTGAGTGTTAGGAACATTGACTTAGATGATTGCACAAAGAGAAAAGCTCAAAAGGTAAAGCAGTGCAGACTTCCAGTTTAAGATAGATTCTGTTGACTCCAGACATTCAGGTATAACTCTCAACGTGGATAGCCAAAAATTATGAGCTTTTGGCCAGCGAAAGGTAATGAAATTACGGAACCAACCCAACTAGAATCACCTCAATCAGAGCTCTATAACTCCAGATATAAAATAAACAAATCAGGTATATCAGCAGTGCTAACAGATTCAAGTAGCTCCAAAGTTTCGGACGTAACTCTCTGAATCTGTGATCAAAATTTCTGAATTTTGGACAGAAAAACACCGATGAAATTTCTGAACTTCTCCAACTGGATTTGCCTCAAACGGAGGTCTATACCTCCAGATATAAATTAATGAAGTCCACTGTGTCGGCAGAGTTTTACAGATTCTGATAGCTCCAATGTTTCGTGCATAACTCCCAGGATATTTATTGGATGGGGCTGAATTTTTGACAGAAAATCATTTATGAAATTTGTGAACTAACCCAACTAGTTTTGCATCAATCGGAGCTCTGTAGCTCGAGATATTATCAAAACACTACTGCTGTGTCGAAGGTTGACGAGAGCAGATTTGCAGCAAGATAGATTCCAAGGTAGATGAGTAAAGATTTAATAAAGGATTAAGAAGGTGCAAGATGAAAAGGATGGTTGAAACAGAGCTTAAACCCAACTAAGCAAACTTACGCTAAACCAATGTCATTGTGGTTATCAATTCTCAACACATTGCACTCAAGCAAAGATCCAAATCAAGCATTAACACAAAATCAAGCATTCAAACACACTACTAAACTAAGCACACCTAACGACGATCGTGACTAACGATTACATAAGCATAAAGCCTAAAGAACCTAGATCCTAAGGAAGATCTTCAGGTTGAACTTGATAGGATCATAAGATAACTGAGAACAATTCTAAACACGGGTAGGGTAAAAATAGGAAAAGATTACAGAGCATAGAATGAATGCTAAAGATTCCTTAAAGCAAGAACAAGGAAGCATAGAGTGAAAAGGATAGCCAATGATAAGATAGAGAACAAGTAGAATATCAAGGATGGGGTAGAAGCAAGGATAAGAATATTACTCAAAGAAGAATTAAAGCATAACATGAAGTGAGAATGGCTTCTAAGATAATATAATCCTTAAGTTCGACCATTTTCTAACTAGGCTAACGTCCTACAGTCAACACAGCTCTGATACCACTTTGTCACACCCGGATTTAAGGACAAATCCGAGTGCAAGGAATACATGTGTGCCAGGATCAAGTTACACACATGCATCGACTCAGTGAATATCAAAAACAGTGTCAAAAACGTAAAGGAAGTATTATAACTTTATTACATGACCGAATGTCTCATAATCGTAACAAAAGCGAGTACTAGCAGCGGAAAAGGACGTCTCCACAGGCCGATCGGTGGCACGCCGCCTAGAAACCGTCGAACTCTCCAGGAAACTTCAAAACGCGTCGAGCAAAGACAATCGGGTTGTGTAGATGCAATATAAAGAACAACAAGCATGAGCACATGTCGTACTCAACAAGGAAAACTCTATAACAACATGCAAAGGCTTTATGGTGGAAGCTTGTGGTTGCATAGCGGTCGATTTTAGTTGGTCAAATTTTATTAAGCAAGCTGAATTACTAGCAAATGTAAGTTTATACCAACCCGTAGATTAACATAAGCATCATCATCATAAACGAAAGTAAATGCAACAAGTTTAATCCATCTTTCATAGTTTACTCATGTGAGGGTCCGTGTCGCCCTTGACCGTGGGCACGCGGCTAACTAGTTAGTTTTACACTGCAGAGGTTGTACATCTTTACCCACAAGTCGCGTAAAGTCTCGAAGAACTTTAAACCCAACCATGCGATGCGGCCAAGCATCATACCACACTACCGAGGTGTGATTGCATAGGGGCGCCACGAGGCCTTTACAAAGATCCCAGTGTGCTCGCTAGGATACTTGACACAAGAATGCATAAACCTCTCACCGCGAAGCTACCATAGAGCAGATCACCGAGGTCGGGCTATACACCAACTACCGGCAACCCCAACCCCTTTCGGTAAAGCATACCTAACACGGTTTTCTAATTACTTGGCCAAGACAGAGCCATATGTCTTGTGGTAGTCTTGTTTCCGGGTGGTCGCTCCATGTTCGATTAACACAGGGTGATCTTGTTTAATGAAGGTATAACATAAGTAAAGCAAGATTAACATTGTTGTTCATTTAAACCACCATGATCCCAAGTTGAGCAACTAAGCAAGGTCTACCCAACATAAACATAAACCCGGTTGATCAAGGCATAGGGATAAACAAAGCTAGTCAAACCTTAACATAGGTCCCATCACATTAATGCAAGCAACAAATAAAAACGGTGTAATTAAAATGCATGTTGTAATAGGATAAACGGGAATGCAGCAAGGACTTGGCTTACTGCTGCTCAATGTCTTGAAAATCTTCAACTTCAGCGTATTCCACGTCGGTTCGTCTTCTACGCACCACATCATACACATACGAGCAAACAATGGAATAAAATAAGGAACAATCACCAAATAGTACTAACAGAACGAAACAGAGGCATAAAACTGTTCTACTCTTAGAGACGATCACGTGGATATAAAGCGGAGCTAAAACGTGTATTCTAGCCAAAACAAGGTATAGGGCTTTTCCAGAAAACAAAACTACAGGGCCTATCTGTATGAAACCGAGGGCTTAAAACGAGATTATGCATATAAATGAAGGTCTGCGGTGCAAAAAGACCACACAGGACCTTGGGCGAAAAACTAGAAAGCCTAGGGTTCAAAACGTAAGAAAAGGACCTATCGGTGAGGGTCTTAACATCTGCGGAGGGCATATTCTGAAACTAGAAAATCAGGGCTTTTCGCAAGGCGACAAACAGATCTGCTGACCGCACGTTGCTGGATTGACCGGTGGTGGATCCGATCTAGAGCGTTGATCGCGCGGACGGCCGGCTGCGGTGGCGTGCGAGCGGCGCGCGCCGGCCGGCGCGGCACGACTCAATCTCGCGAGCTCATTCTCGAGCCACGGGCACGCGGTTTGGTGTGCGGAAGGCACCGGGTGAAGCGAGACGCGGAGGATTCGTCTAGGGCACCGGGATGAACTTTAGGGCGGCGACGACGCGACGCGACGCGGGGCGAGCATCCGGGCGGCGCCAACTCGGCGGGTGGCTACCGGCGATGAGCGAGAGGCGGACAAGCGGCCTAAGTGACTTCCTCACCTCCTTGCGGTGCTCTTGGTGACCTCCACGGTGGCGGGCGATGGCGGAGGCGGGGAAGCGGCAGCGGCGGTCGAGCTCTAGGGTTTCGGCTCGGGCGCGGGGAGCTCGGTGGCTAGGGTTTCGGGGAAAAGACAGTGCGGGCGAGGCGGCGACCTTTATAGGGCCATGGAGGCGGCCTTGGCATGCGGGCCAAGCCGAGAAGCGGGCGTGGTGAAGTGCGGCGGGGCCGGACTCGAGCTCGAGTCCGCTCAGCGTGGCGGCGGCGATGATGACGGGTCCCGCCCGTCGGGCTGCGACGGGAAGGGAGGCGAGGCCGCCGATGGCCGAGCCGGGGGAAAGCGGTAGCGCATTAGGGGAAGAACAAAGGCGTGAGACTTAGTCTTTGGGCTTCACGCAAGGTTTGGTAGGAAAACAGGAAAAGAAGGGGGAGGGTAAGGAAAGGATTTTGAAATTTTGAAAAGGCAACAAGCAATTGAATTCAAATTTAAATTTGAATTCAAACACCCAAAAGCAATGCATCAGCATGAATGCAACAAACATCAAGCTACTGATTTAATTTGGAAAAACAAATATTGTTTTTGTTTTTTTTTCCTGTACTATATTCCCTGTAAAGAATTAAATGTTGGGAAAAATTTTAAAATTATAGGAAAATCGTTGTTTAAATTTTCTTCCTATTCACATCCTGAAATTTGGAAATTTCAGGGTGTGACAACCACCCCTTTGTGTGCTACCGTGCTACCACAATTAAAATGCATGTCTACAGTGCTTGAAAAATGCAACCAAAATATGAATGGATTTCTCATGTGTCATATTCTACCATATTGCAAAATTTGAGATGCAAGGGAAATTTGTACAAGATGTACTAAAAAAGTGAAATCTGCAGTGCTCTCGGCAAAGCCTTTGTCGAGGAAGTTTCTGCGAGGAGCATGAGGCTCTCGGCAAAGACACCATTTCCGGTAGTGACTCAGGCATATA
Organism: Cenchrus purpureus; assembly: GCA_022644695.1. Taxonomy (NCBI): domain Eukaryota; kingdom Viridiplantae; phylum Streptophyta; class Magnoliopsida; order Poales; family Poaceae; genus Cenchrus; species Cenchrus purpureus. The sequence goes on from CP053454.1 coordinate 88,720,281, forward strand.
AGCAAACATTTACATATACCCTCACACATACTTATACATTTACATACACTTAGGCATATAAGCAAACATTTACGTATACCCACACTTATTTTGAAGTATAAAACAATATCAAATAAAAATATTTTAACTACAAAGTTCTAGGTCTCATTGAGCTATAAAATTTTAGTATAAAATTTGTGTTTATCCTAGATCATATATAAAATTTATGAATTTATTTTCACGGGATCATTCCTAGAAGCGGGGTGGGTGGTGACATGGCCCCCTCCTAGAAATGGTTCCCATTTTCAGGGGTGGATGGTGGGAAAATGATCAATTTTAGGGTACGGCCACCCATCGCCCACCTTTGACATAGGAGTGGGTGATTTTGACCCACCCCTGAAAAAAAAATGGAGTGCTCCTACAAATCTTTTTGTAGTAGTGTTAATTTGTGCCAACCTCGACATGCCGTACCTAGTGTTGTGCACTTATCATTGTGCATTTCATCCCTGATAAAGCTAGATTTTCCGAAATATCTTATTGTGCCAAGTCAATAAAATCTAAGCACGTAGTCAACTTGCCATCAACCCTGCAAAATTTCCACCACATGCGGCCATCGAGGCACTATGTCGTGCTGACGCACCGAGATACTAGACACCACCGTAGCGCAGGAGCTACTAGGTAGCCCAAGTTGTGATGTTTGGAGTCCCCAACTAGATTTTGGTTGTCTCCAAAATTAGCTCTATGAGCTCCAAATGGGTGAACTAAAATTTGAACTAATTTCTAGTTGCAGCCGAACTTAAGTTTAGGTTATTAGTCCATCAAAACCATCTAATTTGGGATAAAAGTAACTAATGTTGGAAATTTTAGTAATGTGGTCTTCTCTGTCAACAAGTAGAGAGAGGAATTTGTTCCCTATTTTTCACCTACACGAGGGAATAGGACTTGCATTCGTAATCGGCAGGCACGTGGTTAGTTTTCCAAACGGACTATAGGTTCTGCCCCAACAACTCCGTGTAAAACTAAGGGGTTGGCTAGGCTTTTCATCGTGTCAAGTTCTTTATCCTTTAGAAAAGGACCTGAAACACCAAGTGCTATAGGGGCTAGAGTGGGTAGATGCTTGAATTCCACGTCTATGACCCGGTCAGTGTTGTTGGTGTCCAAAAGGGAGGCACTACCTGGAGAGTTCATGAAGTTGTTGATCATGAAAAACCCCCAATTCTTGAGTTCGCGCTCTTCATCATGCCTGCTATATATCTACACCGACAACATCACCAACTCAGGAGGTACCCATGGTGGCACCAAACGCTGGTATAGGTCAAATTGCACCAAGTAGGTTGATTGTGATTTAGCTAAGTCATCCTATGTTTATGTGCTATTAATGTTCATTAGCAAAACCAATTATCGGCATTAGAGCAATACTTAGCCATGATCTAATCTAGAACCTAAGCCATGTTTATGCCCTTGTTTAGTCGGTTTACGATGGTTTCATGTGCAATTGGTGATGAAATTAAAGTATGTGTGCCTTTTTGTGTGCAATTAGCTCTTCAAATTGATCTATGCAATCTTTTATATGCAATTAGTTTTTATCTAGTTCAGTTTCATGCTTAAGTTCAAGTTTAAATTTTAAGTGCTTGATTCATTAAGATGTATTAGCCAGATTGGATCTTAGTGTGCCTATTTATGTGAATAATTGAGTTGGAAGTTTAGACCCTAATTAAGCTGAAATTCATGTTTAAGTTGAGAAATTAGACTAATTTCACGTTTCATTAAGTTATTAAGGTTAGCTTTAACTATTTATCCCCAATTTCGTGCAATTATGTCCAATCCCATGCATTAGTACTCAAATCTTGAAATTCCACGCGCATCAGCAAGTAGAAGGAAGCGAACCAAAATAATCTCATATTCATAAGAATAAATTCAAGATTTGAAATTCCCTAAATTCCAATAAAACCCAAACGCTAAGTTTGAGGTTATTAGGGGATTCACCTCGGACGATTTGCTACTCGTAGCATGAACGTTGCCCCACATAGCTGTCGATGAGGACCTTCGCAATTGATTTGCTGCGTGTGGCATATGCAATGACGCTTAACAAACACTGTAAGATTTAAGTAGCACTCGTGCTGACACTTAGTGAAAGCCGATTAGAATAATAACATATTCTAACCAGTGCAAATGTGCATCGGCACATTTATCAAGTCATTCATTATGGTTTCTCATCCGCACGAATAATGTATGTCACACATGTTTTTCCAAAGAAAACCAAGGGCAAATCTATAGGCATGCCAGGATCAAGTTCCATGCATATAGTTGACATAAATGAATAACAGTACAGTATCACGTAAGTAAAAAGAAAGATTATCAGAGATTTATGCTTTATCCTGGAAACGAAGGCACTAAACAACACAGGCAGTCGACTGGGGGTTGCGTACGCCTAGCACCAGCAACATCTTCACAACGACTTCATAGCAGCTTCCTCTTTCTGAGCAACATTGTTTATAGCAAGGGTGAGCACATATCGTACTCAGCAAGTGTGGGGAAAGTATGAATGCAAAGGCTGAACAAGGGAAGGTTGACTGCATTAAGCACTTTTAGTTGATCAAATTTTATTAACACCTGATTACTAATAAATTATATGTATATACCAACCCACAATTAGCATAAAGAGATACACCATAAGCATATGGCTATCATAACCATAACAACGATTTAAGTCCATCTTCAAGTTCAATTATCATGTGAGGGTCCAGGCCGCTCTTGACCATGAGCACGGCTAATCGATTAGTTTTAACACTCTGCAGAGGTTGTACACTTTCACCACAAGTCGCGTAAAAGTTCTAGGAACTTTAAACCCAACCACGCGATGCTGATCAGGCATCATACCACACTACCAAGGTGTGATTGCATAGGGACGCTATGAGTCCTTTACAAAGTTTCCTCAGTGTGAAGCAACCCGCGAAGGTTCCAAGCCGCCGCAAAGCATAAAGTCCCCTAGTAGGACCGTGTCTTAGCAAAGCACACTCCCTACTAGAGCGAGTCTATACCTCAACTAACGCTTCCCCTTGCCCTTTCGGTAAGGTCACACCAACACTAGAGTCCCTAATTAATTAGCCAAGCTAGAGCCATATAGCCTTGTGGTTGCACTGTTGTCCTGGGTCATCGCTTCATGTTCCGATTAAACATATGATCTTGTATTACCCAGAGATATAGCATAAAAGAAAGCATGTTCATCATTGTTGTTGTTCATTAGAACCACCATAACCCAAAGTATAGCAACTAAGCAGAGCTACCCAACATAAAGGTAAACCCAGGCTGACAAGGAATAAAGGTAATAAAGACTAGGATAAACCTTAATAGGACCCATCAAATTAAATGCAAGCATATGCAATGGTGATTAAACACAGTTATTGGGACAAAAGATCAAGGACACACTTGCCTTTAACCAAAGTAGTGATGTTGCTCAGAATTCTTCATCTTCATACTCTTCCAAGCTCTTGTACCACGTTCATTCTACTCGCATCAATCATCGGGCACAAGCATACAAAGCAAATAAATAGGCATACTAAGAACAAGGCACCAATCAAAAGAAAAGCTTTAAAACAACGCACTATAGGATAGGTTTGATTCTAAGGATCATCAAGCACAGGCACTGCTAAGATAACGGAAAGGCTTGGTTAGCTTTATGAAGAACACTGGGCTAGAGCAAGAACTAGGATCAAAAGATCTGGAGCTTGGAAGAAGATTAGCTCTACAACAGAGACACACTGAGACAGAGAGCTTTGATAAAGAACGTCTACCGATTGATTTGCATATATGAGGAAACAACTATGAGCTAGGTTTATTTTAATTAGCAAAAGATATGTAAAGGATATCTCATAAGAAAATACCCCAAGTTGGAATTAAAGCAAATTAAACTTTATTTACAAAACCGGTGTAAAGAACTAGTCAAGTTTTATTTACAAAGATTCATATATAGATTATACCAATTTAATTTAGAAAAAAAACTAAACTATATGAACAATCTAAACGAAACTTTGTAATTCGAGTAGATCATATTATTATCAAAAACATTATGGTATTAGCATTAATCAAATTAACATTTATTCATAAAAACCGGTGTAAAAGCCTAATCAACTTTTAATTAGAAAAGGTTAAATAAATATTAAACAAATTAACATTTGGTTTATGAAAAACCGGGTAAAAAGATCTAATTAGATTTTATTTACAAAAGCATGTGAGAGAAACATTTAATCAAATTAAATTTGATTATGAAAAACGGTGTATAGATCTATATTGCTTTTATTTAGAAAAGGCATGTTAATAAGCTTTAATCAATATTAATATTAAATTTATTTTTCAGAAAACAAACATGATGAAAACTCACCACTAACACGTGCTTCACATTATTATGAACCTAACGCAACTTGAACGGATGAAAACGGAGAAACTATGGACAAAACAAGATTGGAGGACCTAGTTGTGAAAGATTAGAAACTTCCTGGGGTTTAACTATGAAAAACCAGGGGCATATACATAATTATGTATATAAACCTAAGGGTTTTCATGCAAAAGGTCCAGGGTGGATTGGATCTAAGGAATCTAGAAGATATAGGGGCGTTCTTGCAAGATTCATAAGACACAAGATTTGGATCTATTCATTACTGGATCTTGCAGGGGGTTTTGGGCAAAAGTGCCATCTTCTTCCTCCTTTTGACCATCCACACTCGTCATCCTTTAGCCCCTCCTTCAAAACGGAATATTCTTGCCTGGTCAGCGAGATTCTTCCCTTTATATTCACTTCTCCCGCATTCATCATCCTTTATTTCTCTCCTTAATCCAAACTACCCACACGCAGGACCCACCAGTCATTCTCTCCCACCCCTCTTTTTCCCAGCACCCCCTCCCACCTGCACCCCCCTTCTCTCTCTCCTCAAGCCCACCCCGCCCCACCCGCCCGTCGCCGGAGGCGAGGAGATCCGACGGCCCTCGCTCAAATCCACCCCGGCCGGCCAATCGGCGACCCCCTCGGCACGGATCGGCGGGCGAGGCATCAGCCGCGGCGCCCTCCCTCATGCCGGTGGCAATCCTCTGCCTCCATGAGCAGGGGCGGGCGGCGGAGTCCGCGACGTGCCGCTCCTCCCTCCCAGCGCCCCTCGTCCCCAGCGGCGGCCGGCGGGCCTAGCAGCGGCGGATCTCCCCTCCCGCAGTGGGAGTCCTCGAGCGCGTTGGGAGCAAGGCCTCCTCCCGGACGGCGGCGCGTGGAGGCCGAAGAAGGCGGGACGACGACGGCGGGCTCCTCCTCCGGCTCCTCTGCTCTCCCGGCACCATCTCCTGTGGCCGGTCCCTCCCCGGCAGCCGCCTCGCGCCGGCGGAGGACGACGCCCGGCACAGTGCCCTTGCGCGAGGCGGATCCGGCGGCCCTTCACGCCCACCTCGCCCGCAGGGAGGAGCCGAGGCTGGGCGGCAGCTCGGCGGTGGTGCCTCCCAACAGCAGCCGCCGCCTCCCGCGTGGCAAATCGACGACATCTCGTGGCGAATCGATGAGTCCGACGCCCTCTTCCCTGTTCGGCGGCGGGCGATCCGGAGGGGTCCTCCTGCCGGCCGTGAGGCCGCCTCCTCCCGAGGAGGCCGACGACGCAAGGCGCGGCCACGGCTCCTCCTCGCCTCCGCCGACGATTCGAGGTCCCGCGGCGCGGAGGCGGGGCGTGGAGGCGTGGCAGTGCAGTGCGGGCGAAGCAGCAGGGGCGGTGGCGGATCTGTCTCTCCTCAACCTCCACGGTCTGGTGGTGCTGGAGCAATAGGCGGCGACGCGTGGAAGTCGCTGGGGAGGGCGCAGTGGGCCGCCTCCCGGAGGAGGCACTCCATCGGCCGAATCTGGAGGATACGGAGGCTGCCGCTGTTTTCCGTGCTCTGCAGCTGCAGCCCTTCTCCTTTATATATTCCCTTTAGGAGTTTTAATGTCCCAGTCACGGATGGTCTTAGGCAGGCGCCGGTAGGGGAAAACAGGAGCTCGACGGCTCTCGATTGCCCGGCGTCCGCCGAGCTTCGATGGATGGGGAAAAGGAGGAGGAGATCCGGCGATGTGACTGCGGCGGCGGTGACTCAAGCGGTGGCGGCGCTGCAGTACCGGCCGGCGGCGAGAAGGGGTGGGCGTGCGGCGGCACGGGCGTGCTCGGGATGGTGTCGACCGGCCGAGGAGAATTGGCGGCGACGAACCGATGACGATCGGCGAGCTCGTTGCCCGGCGGTTGTGCGGTGGTGAGCGGACCGGCTTCATGGCGCGATGCGTGGCGGGAGCGGGCAGGCGGGCGGTAGTGCAGGCTCGGGCTTTAAAGGGGCGGGCAGGAGTCCACGGCGCGTGCGGCGGCAGACGGCGGCGCAGTGCGGACTCGGTGGAGTCTGCCCTCGGGGACAGGTGGGCCACTGCAGAACTGGGCAAAGCGGACAAAGGGTGCTGAGCGGACGGAGAGGAGGAGTCCGAGGTGGTCCGCTGGACTTTTGTTGTTGGGCTGAAACATAAACTGGGCCGAAAAAGAAGAAAGAAAAAGATAAAGGAAAAGGGATTTCTTTTTATTTTCAGAATTTATTTTCGGGAAAAGAATAATCTAGAAGTAGCTAGAAAATTCAATAAAGCCACGAAAAATATTCTAAAAATCCCAAAAATTCTAGGAAAATTCCCAGAGATAGATTGAGACACGAACAACCCAAATCAAATATTTGGAGCTCATGAAAAAGATTTTAGAGCCTTCTAATAAATAGAAATAGCTCAGGAAAAATGAGAATTAACTCCAAAAAAATCCGGAAAATTCTCGGAAGGGTTTGGTCAGCACCTGAACACATTTTGAAAAGCTTTTGCACTCATGAACCACTAGATGCACCAGCATGAATGCAACACTCACATAAACATTTATTTAATTTTCAAAAAACAAACAAAGGTTTTTCCTGTACTATATTTCCTGTAAAGAAAATAAATGTTGGAAAATTTTAATATGGAGAGAAAATCATTGTTTTAATTATTCTTCCTATTCACATCCTAAAATTGGAAATTTCAGGGTGTGACAAATCTACCCCCCTTAAACAGAATCTCGTCCCGAGATTCGAAGAAAAAAGAATCAAGGAGTTGATAGACAAACAAGAATATTGGTGCTGGGGTAGACAGACGGTCATCCTCTTTTACCTTCAGGGTGTGAAATCTTTAATCTTCATCTTTCTTGGTCACTGGGGTCTTCATTAGAGTGAGCTGGATGAGATAGCAGCAAGCATAAGATAGGAAGGATGGTAGAGTGAGGTCTTCTTTTCTTCAACTTGCTCACTTCTAGACGGTGACGGTGGTAGTAGCATTTGTTTGTTGATGCGGGCTTTGATTTTTCTTCTTCTAGAGAGAAAGAGAGATGGCAAGGAGGAGGGAGGCACAAAAGAAGAACCCAACTAGGCAACTGATGTATTGTAGATGTAAGACCCAAAATACACCAACACCCACTACAAAGAACCAACTCAAACATTACCGTAAACAATCATAATCATGCAAGCACTGAATTCCACCAAATCAACACACAGTCAAAGGAACGATGCTACACGTTGTTAATAAAGTCAAAGGTATCCTCCTAATAGATTAGATGTAGCTCCTAGTAAGGATATCCATAAATAATGAATTTCTCACTGATCATAGAGTACGAGATTATGAGTTCATTCCAACTGGAATCACCTCAATCAGAGGTTTAGAACCCGAAATATAGATTAGACAAGATGGGTATTTCAGCAATGTTGACAGATTCTGAATGCTCCACTAATTCGTGTGTATCTCTCTTGATACAAAACGAATACTACTGAAATTTTAACAAAAATTGACCCATGAAATTCTGGAACTAGCCCAACTGATTTCATGTCAATCGGAGTTCTATACCTCGACAAAGAATTAAAATAGCAATGATGTGTCAGAGAGCTGCGCGAACACATAGGGTAACAATTTCACCAATAAATCAAGGAGGTGTCATTGCTTGAATTAGGTAAAATTAAGATCAAGGGAAGGACTGTCAAGGGTAGGGATCATAACATTCCACTAAATCAAAAGGAGGAATTGCTTGAGAGAATGCACAGGCGAGATCGAAGAAGTATTCAAGGAGAGTGATGATAAATACAGGGATTCAAGGTAAGGAGATAAGAAGATGGTTAAGATGTTAGATCATTCATCAGGGAGGTCAAGGATAGGGCAATACGGGACTTTAGATCAAAAGAGACCTTAGGAAACATCCATTTCTAACTGATCGTCTGACATACTACCACACTGTTTTCCAAAGAAAACCAAGTGCAAATCTATATGCATGCCAGGATCAAGTTCCATGCATATATTTGACATAAGTGAATAACAGTACAGTATCACGTAAGGAAAAAGAAAGATTATCAGAGATTTACGCTTTATCCTGGAAATGAAGGCACCAAACAACACAGGCGTTCATTTGGGGGGTTGCGTACGCCTAGCACCAAAGAACATCTTCACAACGACTTCATAGCAGCTTCCTCTTCGAGCAACATTGTTTATAGCAAGGGTGAGCACATGTCGTACTCAGCAAGTGTGGGGAAAGTATGAATGCAAAGGCTGAACAAGGGAAGGTTGACAGGTTGACTGCATTAAGCACTTTTAGTTGATCAAATTTTATTAGCACCTGATTACTAATAAAGTATAAGTATATACCAACCCACAATTAGCATAAAGAGATACACCATAAGCATATGGCTATCATAACCATAACAACGATTTAAGTCCATCTTCAAGTTCAATTATCATGTGAGGGTCTAGGCCGCTCTTGACTGTGAGCACGGCTAATCGATTAGTTTTAACACTCTGCAGAGGTTGTACACTTTCACCACAAGTCGCGTAAAAGTTCTAGGAACTTTAAACCCAACCACGCGATGCTGATCAGGCATCATACCACACTACAAGGTGTGATTGCATAGGGACGCTACGAGGCCTTCACAAAGTTTGCCCAGTGTGAAGCAACCCGCGAAGGTTCCAAGCCGTCGCAAAGCATAAAGTCCCCTAGTAGGACCGTGTCTTAGCAAAGCACACTCCCTACTAGAGCGAGTCTATACCTCAACTAACGCTTCCCCTTGCCCTTTCGGTAAGGTCACACCAACACTAGAGTCCCTAATTAATTAGCCAAGCCAGAGCCATATAGCCTTGTGGTTGCACTGTTGTCCTGGGTGGTCGCTCCATGTTCCTATTAAACATATGATCTTGTATTACCCAGAGATATAGCATAAAAGAAAGCATGTTCATCATTGTTGTTGTTCATTAGAACCACCATAACCCAAAGTATAGCAACTAAGAAGAGCTACCCAACATAAAGGTAAACCCAGGTTGACAAGGAATAAAGGTAATAAAGACTAGGATAAACCTTAATAGGACCCATCAAATTAAATGCAAGCATATGCAATGGTGATTAAACACAGTTATTGGGACAAAAGATCAAGGACACACTTGCCTTTAACCAAAGTAGTGATGTTGCTCAGAATTCTTCATCTTCATACTCTTCCAAGCTCTTGTACCACGTTCATTCTACTCGCATCAATCATCGGGCACAAGCATACAAAGCAAATAAATAGGCATACTAAGAACAAGGCACCAATCAAAAGAAAAGCTTTAAAACAACGCACTATAGGATAGGTTTGATTCTAAGGATCACTGAAGCACACAGACCGTGCTAAGATAACGGAAAGGCTTGGTTAGCTTTATGAAGAACACTGGGCTAGAGCAAGAACTAGGATCAAAAGATCTGGAGCTTGGAAGAAGATTAGCTCTACAACAGAGACACACTGAGACAGAGAGCTTTGATAAAGAACGTCTACCGATTGATTTGCATATATGAGGAAACAACTATGAGCTAGGTTTATTTTAATTAGCAAAAGATATGTAAAGGATATCTCATAAGAAAATACCCCAAGTTGGAATTAAAGCAAATTAAACTTTATTTACAAAACCGGTGTAAAGAACTAGTCAAGTTTTATTTACAAAGATTCATATATAGATTATACCAATTTAATTTAGAAAAAAAACTAAACTATATGAACAATCTAAACGAAACTTTGTAATTCGAGTAGATCATATTATTATTCAAAACATTATGGTATTAGCATTAATCAAATTAACATTTATTCATAAAAACCGGTGTAAAAGCCTAATCAACTTTTAATTAGAAAAGGTTAAATAAATATTAAACAAATTAACATTTGGTTTATGAAAACCGGGTAAAAAGATCTAATTAGATTTTATTTACAAAAGCATGTGAGAGAAACATTTAATCAAATTAAATTTGATTATGAAAAACGGTGTATAGATCTATATTGCTTTTATTTAGAAAAGGCATGTTAATAAGCTTTAATCAATATTAATATTAAATTTATTTTTCAGAAAACAAACATGATGAAAACTCACCACTAACACGTGCTTCACATTATTATGAACCTAACGCAACTTGAACGGATGAAAACGGAGAAACTATGGACAAAACAAGATTGGAGGACCTAGTTGTGAAAGATTAGAAACTTCCTGGGGTTTAACTATGAAAACCGTGGAATATACATAATTATGTATATAAACCCAAGGGTTTTCATGCAAAAGGTCCAGGGTGGGTTGGATCTAAGGAATCTAGAAGATATAGGGGCGTTCTTGCAAGATTCACAAGACACAAGATTTGGATCTTTTCATTACTGGATCTTGCAGGGGGTTTTGGGCAAAAGTGCCATCTTCTTCCTCCTTAGACAGCATGGCAGGGAAAACAGGGAGCTCCGGCGGCTCCTGATTTCCGGCGACCCGGCTACCAAAGCTTCGATGGATGGGGGAAAAGGAGGAGGGTGACTCAAGCGGCGGCACTCGGTACCGTGACGGCGAGAAGGCGGAGGGCGTGCACTCGGCAGGCGTGCTCGGGATGGCGTCGGCCGGCTGAGGGAGAATCGACGGCGACGAACCGATGACGGCCGGCGAGCTCGTTACTCGGCGGTTGTGCGGCGGACGGCTTCATGGCGGTGACGTCGGCGAGCGAGAGCGGCAGAAGCGAGCGCAGACGGCTCGGGCTTTAAAGGGGCACGGCAGGGAGTCCCTGGCGCATGCGGCACGGACGGCCGGCGGCGCGGTGCCGGACTCCGGTGGAGTCTCGCCGGCCGAGACAATGGCCGGACTCTTTGCGAGCTGCCAAGGCGACAAAGGGTCTTGGCGGACGGAGGGGAGGAGTCCGAGGTGGTCCGCTGGACTTTTGTTGTTGGGCTGAAACAGAAACTGGGCCGAAAAAGAAGAAAGAAAAAGATAAAGGAAAAGGGATTTCTTTTTATTTTCAGAATTTATTTTCGGGAAAAGAATAATCTAGAAGTAGCTAGAAAATTCAATAAAGCCACGAAAAATATTCTAAAAATCCCAAAAATTCTAGGAAAATTCCCAGAGATAGATTGAGACACGAACAACCCAAATCAAATATTTGGAGCTCATGAAAAAGATTTTAGAGCCTTCTAATAAATAGAAATAGCTCAGGGAAAATGAGAATTAACTCCTGAAAAATCCAGAAAATTCTCGGAAGGGTTTGGTCAGCACCTGAACGCATTTTGAAAAGCTTTTGCACTCATGAACCACTAGATGCACCAGCATGAATGCAACACTCACATAAACATTTATTTAATTTTCAAAAAACAAACAAAGATTTTTCCTATACTATATTTCCTGTAAAGAAAATAAATGTTGGAAAATTTTAATATGGAGAGAAAATCATTGTTTTAATTATTCTTCCTATTCACATTCTGAAATTGGAAATTTCAAGGTGTGACAATGTACCATCATTCCAATCGACCTCATGGTAGCAGGCCCATCACCTACACAAATGATGTTTTTGTGTTGGCATCTGTGAGGGTCGTTGTAGTAGTGAAGACCAAACCAATTCATAATGATTGTGTTCCCTGGCGAAAACTAAGTGAAATATCGTATATGATCATTATTAAAAGGCTAAAGGTAGGTCGAGCTAACATGAACATACTTGCACTCTTTTCTCATTTAGTCTTCTATATGATCATTTGTAAATGTGAGATTTTTTTGTTATGGTAGGGGCAGAAGGAATTTCCGATGGAGCGGTGAAATGCATTGAGATCGGAAAGAACACCAACGGCGAAAGCACTCTGTTGGGCCGACACTGACACTGAGAGACGAAAGCTAGGGGAGCAAATGGGATTAGAGACCCCAGTAGTCCTAGCCGTAAACGATGGATACTAGGTGTTGTGCGACTCGACCCATGCAGTGTTGTAGCTAACGCGTTAAGTATCCCGCTTGGGGAGTACGTTCGCAAGAATGAAACTCAAAGGAATTGACGGGGGCCCACACAAGTGGTGGAGCATGTGGTTTAATTTGATGCAAAGCGAAGAACCTTACCTGGGCTTGACATGCCGTGAAGATCAGAAAAATACATGAAAAAGAAAGGAGGTAGAATATTTTTTGGTTTGTGGTTAAAAAAGAGGTTCTGTTGAATTTCAAGTATTCTGTTTCACCAATAAGTTATATGGAGACTTGCTTCACATTTGGAATTACACAAAAAAAGATTTTTCATCGGAAAGAGGTCTATGAAGACTTTTGGGAAAACGTCAACGTTTGCTGGCTTATTTGGCTACGAAGGGCTAATGTTATAAGAAATTAATCAGTCAGTTGAATATTCGGGAGATGTAATTTAATCATTCGAAATTTTTTCTTATTTTATTAGTAGTCTTATAGTACTCTTAGATTTTGCATTATGAGAAGCCTCATTTTGAGGAATTCATGAAATAATCCATTTTCATGGAAAAAAGAATAAGAACAAGCATATACATAACATAAAAAAAGAATAGGTAAGATGATATTCGCCCCCCTACATATTTAATTTCTTTTCCTATACAAAAACTAGCAAGACCTACATACTCCATTGGTAATTCCATCGATAGCACCCTTATCGAAAAAATTCATTGCTTAAGACATGCAAGTCGAACGGGAAGTGGTGTTTCTAGTGGCGAACGGGTGAATAACATGTAAGAACCTACCCTTGGGAGTGGTACAACAACTGGAAACAGTTGCTAATACCTCATAGGCTGAGGCGCAAAAGGAGAAATCCGCCCAAGGAGGGGCTCACGTTTGATTAGCTAGTTGGTGAGGCAATAGCTTACCAAGGCGGTGATCACACGTCTTATAATAAGAAGAAATCATTCTCGGTATCAATCCCCTTGCCCCTTATTCTTTGAGAATGAGAAGAATCCTTTTCTAGTTTCCATTTCATCATATTGAATCTGGGCTCTTCTACCTTCAACTTATTTTTTGGCTATATTCTTTATTTATTTTCATTTTGATTTTTCCCTCTTCCTCTATCCCTATCCTCTAGGTACAATGTTTGCATCAATAGAGAACTTTTTCCTCTATATGAATCGACATTATTCCATTCCAATTTCTTCCCGAAACTTCCCATGAAAAATCCCGAATTGGAACCAAAATTGACGGGTTAATGTGAGTTTATCCATGCGGTTAGGCACTCTTCAAATAGGAATCCATTTTCTAACTGGCTTTCGTGCTTTGGTGAGTCGTCCGAGATCCTTTCGATGATCTATGTTGTCTTGAAGAGATATCTATATGATCCGATCAATTGCATAAGACCCGCAGTAGCAATAGAACGGGGAAAGTATACAGAAAAGATAGTTCTTTTCAATTTCGAAGCTAAACAAACAATATACTAGTTTGTTTGGCTGCAATATAGGGTCATATCCTTTCAGATACTTAGGCATTGTGATGCATAACCATAAACTCTATAATGCATATTGGAGCACTATCAATGATATATTCAAGTGCAAACTAAGCATGTGGAAGGCCAAACATCTATCCTATCGAACTAGTTTATTGAATTTTGTTCTATGTAGCCTTCCCATGTTCATGATATAAGTTCTATAGGTCGACGTTCTTTTGGTAAGGCAACAATGATAAATGAAAATATCATCTATAAAAGTGGGATATCTTGTGTCATTCCAAAGATCAAGGGGTCTAGGAATAATAGATCTCTGGATTAAAAATAAATACCGTCTCAATAAATTCTCAACGAACAAGGTACTTGGCATACCATACTCAGAAATAAATATTTGAGCTCAGAATAAATTTGTCAATTCAGATTAAACCTAAAGACTCGCACTTTTGTAGGGATTTATTAAAGGTCAAGGAAGATTTTCTGAGATGCGGGACCTTTCAAATAAACAATGGTTCACAAGCTATGACACTTCGGTGGGCTCTAAACCTCTTATGGAGCAATTCGTAGCCTGTATAATAAAGACATTTATCCTCACTCAATAGTGGCAAATATTATTAATGAATTGAAAAAATATTTATTTTTGAAGAAACCTGGTTGGGGATAAATTTATTTCTTGGTACAACCTACAGTAGTATCTAACATAGCCAACTACCATCTTATACAAGGTAGAGATATTTTCACTTGGGACTTACATCAAGATGGGCATTTGGGTTCTCTTTGTATATGAGTATTTGACAAACAAGGTGTCTCGTTCAACAATAAATTCATATAGAAGCCAAAAATTCCTCTGTAGATAAATGTTTTCCTTTGGTACCTTCAACATGGTGTCATTTTACCAATGGATAATTTAACTAAGGGGGACCGTGTTGAAAGTTTCTGTGTTATTAATGAAACAATCAAACATCCTTTTCTAATTGTGAACATGCTGAAAACATTTGGAGAGCTGTTCAGATAGCTACTGGGATAACCCCACATAGATTAATAAGACATATGCTTGTAAATTAGTTAACATGCATTGCAAAAAAAAAAACTAACCTTTGGGGGCAGCTCTTATGTGGGCAATCAAGCGTGCAGATAAAGAATTGGTGTTTCAGAAAAATGTGTCAATTCATATATGTAGGTCATTTTTAGGGGTGCAAATTGTCTGTAATTTTGGTCCTTACTGCTGGGTGAGGACACAACGAAAACCATCGGTTTGGTAAGCAAAGCACCTGAAATTGTAGATTTCGATATATCAACCACGCTTTTGAACTTTCCGTGCCCTATGTGCACTTGCTTCCTTACTTGTTATGTTCAATTTCTGAGCTGAGGGTGACGTAAGAACTTGGCTGACCACAGAGGCTGAAAACTATTTCCTTTATCTAAAAAATAATAATTAGTAAAATATGGTGCCGAATCATGAACATTAAACTTTGTATGATCCTAAATTAGTATGTGCAGTCTCCAATATCAAGTAGCATGCTAAATAACACAGGATTGTGCATTATAATAAGCCCAATAGTCAGCATTTGTGTGACACTCATCAGCATACTTTATGGAGCAATCGGATATTGTTAAACTGCTGCTTATGAATTAAAGGGTGAGATATCTTTTTATCCCCACACTATTGAAACTACAAACATGTGATATCTCAAAATTGTCTCATCATTGTTTTCGGCATATGGATTCGAGGGGTTCCAATGCATGACAATTCATAAATAATGTTATACTGCTGCTACTACCATAAAAATTTGAGACATACACATGGGGTGAAGTTCTTCGTCACACCACTTCACTTTTGAAACGTGCAGCAGTGGATCTAACGATTGGGGCAGGGGGGGGGGGTGATGGATCCCCCCTGCCGCCGTGGTCCCACCGGAGCCACCCCTATGCCCCACCGGAGGAAGAAAAGGGAAGGGGGACGGGAGGAGGAAGAAGGCAAGGAGAGCACCTTGGAGCTCGATCCTGCCTCCGTCGGTGGAAACATGGGGTGATGCTCATGCATGTAAGCATTTGGCTCCATATGTTTTCTTTTTGCTGCCACAAGAAACATGGGACTCAGCACTCCATGCATGCACTTATTGCTTTAGTCCAATCAGAATAATGCAACAACTCCGTGTCTAATTACACACTAACAATGTGAAAAGAAATATGTGAATCTCATTCTCTGACAGAAAAAAAGTTATGCATAGCAGGTAGGTATGGCAAATTGCCAAAGATACCCTCAAATTGTATCAAATAACATAGTTTAGGAGGTGATTGACCAAAAGGTCATTAAAGTGACTGGCCTTGATTTGCTGGGTCTGTAAATAATGAGTAGTTAGTAACCCTTCTCAATAATCAGTCACATTACTAGCTTCACTTTTGTGCGCTTAGGCCAATCTCAATGGGGATTTCATGACATTAAATTCTATATCATATCACTAATTTTGCTAACATAACGATGAGAGAGAATGAGAGAGTTTCATGGGATGTGATGGGAGTTTTTAGCACGGTTACCTAGTTTCCAGTTTACTAGATAATTGTGCATTGGCCTACTCCCTCCGTCCCGGAATGACTAGCCGATAGCCATGACGTGACAAGAGCGCTGTGTGTATACAGCGAGAACATTTTTTTCCAACCCAGGCAAATATGCCCAGCTTTATTGAAAGCCTATCATGCAGGATAACAAGCGGTCAATTACTGGAGTTACCAGTTTTTATATCAACATGGGCCACATTTTGCACCACGTAGCCACAGCAAGGACATACCTTTGCTTGTTTTCGGCGCCATACGGTGGTGAACATCAGCAGCGCCGCTAGGTCAAACAGACCTAGTCATTTTGAAAATGGAAAGCGCCAGAGTGGAAAATGTTCTCAGATACAAAGTATATATGAAACGTTAAAAGTTACCCATAAAGACCGAAACCCGTCATATTTTATACTCATAAAAGTTGCCCATAAAAGTTACCAATATCGTCAAGGTGAATAATAATATCAATGAATCTAGAAAAGCCAAAATGACCAACAATTACCCATAAAAGTTACAATGCTTTGTCCGTCACTTTTTTTTTCTCTTGAAGACCCGTCACTTTTGTGATCTTCATCAGTGCGTCTTCACATACTTTCTTGTATTCTTTTGTCAATAGTAACATGCATGCTGTCTCGTGCAGTTTCTTGAAAAAAAGGCATGCATTGGGATCGGATTAGAAGGTACGTACCCGCGCCATAGTGTTCTGCTTCTCCCTATAAGAACGAATGGGAGCTGATGTGCAAGAGCACCAAGTCCAGCACGAGACACCATTGCTTGGCTCCCCTCCTCTGATCTGTACAGGTGTGTGTGTGTGTGTGTTTCAGAGTCAGTGTGAGAGTAGTGCTATCGGTGTTCCATGTCGGCGCCGGCCTCCAGACGTTTGCGTTGTCAGTGCAAGGAATTGAAGGAAGAGATGGCCTCTCTGCGTCCCGAAAGCACTGGGGGTGCTGATGAGGCCGACCAGGTCTGCCAGTCCGTCGTCTAGCTCGCTCGATCGTCTCTACATGATTTCATCTGCCACACATGCTGGTCTAGCTCGCTCGCTCGATCACCCGGTTCGATGGTGCTCAAGTGATTTAGTTTGCTTGCTTAACGTTAATTTATTGCACGAGTTTTGTGTTAGCCTGAGGATACTGACTGAGTTCTGCTAGACTGATTTGGCTGGTTGCTTGATTATTTGAGTGCTTCCTGATTTGTGGTAATAGCAGCCCAGGAATGGATAGTTAGGCTTAAAGGATTTAAAGATCCTGCTGTGATTTATGACAGCTTCTCCTCAAAGAAATAGAACCAAAGGGCTTCTCCAAGCAGCTGGTGAAGCTACTTTTTTCACCACAAGAAAGAGAAGCTAAAATCCTACCAAAGAGGCTCTATGTAGCCCTCAGTGAAGGAGCTAGTCACGTTGTAATGCCTTAGTTATAATCAATTTTTTTATTTGCCGTGACAATATATTGTATTGCACATATCACTATTGCAAACTATAGTGCACAATTGTGCACTGGTCAACTTGCTGTACCACAACCATTTGATGGTTCTTTCTACCAGAACTGAAAACATATTTTCCTATCCTCTATTTGTCAGCTTTTGGTAGAAGCAAATGGCTCTACACGGACACTGATTTTGAACCGGCCAAAGCAGCTGAATGTACTCTCCTCCACAATGGTACGTTAAGAGTTCTCTTATTTAGATAATGGAATAGAAACATTCCAGCCTCTACATCAAGGGATGCTTGAGCTGTTTCTTATTTAAATGGTTTGCACTTACAGCAAAAGCGCGCATGCGCACAAACAATTAAAATAGGACAAAATGCTTAATAAAAAGAGAAGCTTGTAGCATATTATGCAGTACCCATATTTACATTTAGAATAGTGGGCACAGGATATTGTACATCATTTATGTTGCAGATCAAGGGACTCTTAAGGTGTTTCATTGCTTACGAGAAACAAGATGGAGTTAAATTGTTGATTATGAAGGTATATATCTAGTACCAGTGTGTTTATGTTTTCACTAACTATATGAAGTGTTCTAACTTGGATTTTATATGTATATCAGTGTTGAAGTATACATGATGCCACCTTTCTCAGTCAGCTTTTAGGTTCTTGGCACATGCAACTTAATAATTTTTTGTGTGTGAGCACTTGCACGCACGTCATTACCAAGTAGCAAGCCAGTCATGGCAAAAAAATGCCCAATCATATCTAAGTCAATGCCACAGGAAATGGCATTTGTAAATATAACTTCTTGTATTCAATAGATCTACTTATCTTCAATTCTTATAAAACCTTAAGAGTTGCAACAAAGCCCCTTTAACTTGCTGTTTTGTCCCCTTTGGCTTAGTTTGTTCAGCATTTTCCTTTAGTTAACTCTTTTAGGTTGATATGATAATCACTGTCTCTTTTTACTGCTAGATTCCCTCTATTGATCTTATAGTTTGTCATTGTACTGAATCTTGCCCTCAGGGGAAAGGAAGAGCGTTTTGCGCTGGAGGTGATGTCACTACATGTCTCCGGTTTATACATAATGGTAATTACATTACAGCTTTGGCCTGTCTCTGTGGTATCTAATATCCAAAGCATATTTCTTTGCATATTTTGCATTGTCTTCTATATCCACGTTACATTTTACATATGGGTCTAATTCCTCGTGTCTTGTTAATTATGTTGTGTGTTTAATTCTTAAATTAGAGGGCTGGAAATGGGGTGTCGATTTCTTCAGAAATATGTATTTGTTAGATTACATAATTGCAACTTATACCAAACCTCAGGTGAGATGCATCCCTTCATAGTTATTCATTGTACTTATTCAATTTTCTGTCCCTTCCTTCTAAAGGCTAGATATTTAACTATAGGTTTCTCTTCTAAATGGAATTGTCATGGGTGGAGGTGCTGGTGTTTCTTTACATAGAAGATTTCGAGTTGCCACTGATAAGACGGTATATTCTACAAACCAAACTAAATTGATATTTTTATTCCACTGTTACTTATTGAAAGGATCTGTTATGTCAACCGGGGGGTGGGGTTCAACAGTTGTACTTGAAATTTTTTGACTTAAAACAACTTTATCAAATCAACTCCAGAGTCTCCGAAGATTTGTTCGAATTCTCCGGAGATGTTGAGAGGCAAAACTGCAACCTTGCAAAGATGAAGTTAGAAAGTAAATCGCTGATAATAGGTTACCCAGCATGACCACAAAGACCTTCTGAACCAGCTAGAACACGCAACAACATTCTAGAATAGAAAATCGGGAGCAAACCCTAGATATGAACTCTAAGAAAGAATATGAGAGACGACAAGCACAAGAGACACAAAGGATCATTTCCTGGAGTTCATCCTCACACCTTCATACCTATGTCTCCGTTGAGGAACCCACGAAAGGTGGACTTATGCACCAAGTCACTTTTCTCACTCTAGCGACCAAAAGATCTATCTAGAGCCACTTACTCAATTCGTAGGGGTAATACAAACTTCCCAAGGGCAACCACAAGCTTGGATGCTCCTTGGGTGACGCCTATCCGGCTAGGAGCTCAAGGCTCTAAGAGTAACAAACACGAGGTTGTGGCTTGACGAAGAACGAAGGTGCTCAAGAGTTTGGAAAGCTTTCCTCTCTTGCCCTAACCTTGAATCCTTTCTTAATTCCCACCAAATCTCACCAAGAATGCCAAAGTGGAGTTAAGAGGGGGAGTCAATGCACATGAGCAGCTCAAAATGGAATTAGGTCAAGAGAGATGGCATGAAAGGGGATGAGGGGGTATTTATACCTCTCCACCCTAGAACTAGCCATTGGTACGACAAGTTATGGAGTAATCCGGACCTAAGTCCAGAGACTCCGAAGCCTCCAGAGTAATCTGGAGAAATCTCCAGAAAACTCCGTAGCTCTTAGGTTAGCACTATGAAATTGATCCCCAAGTGTAAAGCAACTGCTGAGGTGTCTCTCATGGTTTTGTTAGTATATCTAGAGCAACCTTGTTCCCTGAAAAGACTATGGACTCTTATCCCTCTTAATAGTGCAGCTTTCCTATACTCAATTGCAAAATAGAAATAATGTGAACTTTGAGTAGAGCCACTTCTTCATGCATTTTTCATCGGGGATAGGCCCATACATGCTTTATAAATTTTAATACCTACTCCCAATACTTGAAACAATCGTTAGATACTTAAGTGTGTCATTAACTCACCAAAACCCACATTGGGGTCAAGATACTCTTCAATCTCCCCCATTTTGGTGATTAATGGCAACACTTAAGTCTATCACAAAATAGAAATGAATATGAAGCATAAGAAGATCAATTTATAGCTCCCCCTAAATATGTGCCAAGAAATTTGAATTCTCAAAATACCAACTCAAGGTCAATAAGGCACATAGTGAGAGAAATCAGGAGATATACATCAATCTGCATCAGTGGGGTGCCTACAGTTGTGATGACAATACATATACATGACCTCCTGTCATTTTAAACATTCAATCATCATAAAAAAATCAAACTATCACAAATAACTTTAAATGCATAAACCAAGTTCACAAGCATACCAGTAGCACACACACATAGTCTCAAGCTCTGATAATAGTCTTACAAGCCATAAAAATTAAACAATACATAAACAAGTCCAGGTTCATCCATCCATCTAACTTCTCCCCATTTGACATCAAGCACCAAAAAAGAGAGCAAGAACAGCAGCAGCAGCAGCTAGTCGACGTCGCGGTAGTGGTCATCCTCCTCCTCCTCATCATCAGAGCCTGCCTCTTCTTCTTCCTTCTCTTCTATTTCAACATAGGAGGCACAAGTGGAGCGTCAAGGATGAGAAGACCACATGGGAGCAGAGTGAATGGGAGATGGGTCCACAAGAGGAGAGTCGTCACCACTAGCATCATCATCATCATAAACAGCAGCAGCAGCCACAGCAGTGGCTGCGGCATCTGCAGCATCTTGCTTGGCGAATGGGTCAAAAAAGTCGGACAACTCATGATAGGTATCGGTGGGGAGGCCCACATGCCTTTTGATCTTAAGGATGTCACAGCGGTTTTCATTTGTCTCCATATCAATGTGCTTGCACATGCTAAAAATGCTCCGTAACACCCTTTTTTACCATAGAGGCCTTTGGTTTTCGAGACGACCGAGAAGATGGAGAAACATAACGAATAGCATCATGGTGAGGAGCAGCACTAGATGATCCAACATATTTCTTAGATTTGGACTTAGTTTCCACATGAGCAGGGGCGGAGCTAAGGGGGGGCAGGGTCCTGGTCCCCCAAAGGTTCAAAAACCAGTGAAATACTATTTAAAAATTAAAAATTAGTGAAAACAGTAAAATTAGCTTATTTTGGCTTCAAATTGATTGTTTGGCCCCCCTTATTGATGATGCCCCCCCCCAATACATTGTAATCCTGGCTACACCCCTGCACATGAGGACCATCATCGGAACGGGGGACGAATGTGAAGGGGCTTGTGCTCACAATCCTTGGGAAAGGTTATCTTGGTCACATGCTCAATCATATACATGAGATACGGAGCATAAGGAAGATGCTTCCTAGAATCATGCATATCCCGACTAAAACTCATTCCAAATAAAATCGAAGGTGCAAAATGGCCTGCCTTTGGGAGCTAAACGGTTCAAGAGATTGACTGCATAGTAGCTAAGAGCTCCAACATCTCCTTTATTTCTTGGGGTCAGTGGTGTGGCGAAAGAATTGATTGAACACATAATCTAAGGCACCAACTTCATTGCATTCCCATCAAATGCAGCAAAAGGATTGTAAACCATGTGAGGTACTTCTTTAGGGAATACCTTCTCCTCAAGATGGACGCAATCCCTCTTCTCATCCTTAGATCCAAGCCCTAACAACCGAGAGAAGGTCATGTAATCAATGAAATAGTGCTCTCCGACTGTTGTCCAATGAATCGCATTGTTCTTGGCATCAAATAAATAAGAGCTATGAAATTGACCAATGATCTCAGCATTCCAATCATACTTGAACCCCATGAGCTCATAGAAACCAAACTTCTTGCATTTGGCAATCACCTCCTTCGTGGTCTCATTTGGCTTCTCCTCATTGTATGGCCAATCAACATATCTCATCTCAACAATGGGTGGTTTCCCCTTCTTTTGCAGCACAACAGAACTATAGAAATCGGAGTAAAATTTGAAAAGATAGAACATACAACTTTTGCACAAAACATACCCATATTTAGTTTTGCACAAAACTTATTAGTTCAACATTTTCAAATTTATTAATGACTTTAAGACCCTGAAAAGTATATTTTGTCATAAATACTATATGATAGTACTAGCTGCATGATATCCATAAATGTCACATAAATTGCACTGCCTACAAATTATACTTTTCAGGATCTTAAAGTCATAAATAAAATTTGATAAGATAGAACCAATAACTTTTTTCACAAAACATACCCATATTGTTATATCATTTGTCTAGCTATGAATGATTTTGTGTCATTATTGAGCACAGCTTTTCACTACCCTTTCTGATGAATATTAGGCAAGAATGTTTTTGGGACTAGGTTTCAGGCATTCACTTATGGAACAAAAACTTCCCTTTTTGTGAGCTTGATCTCGGTGATTGCAATTCCTCTACACATTTGGAATAACATGAAGTTCCTTGCTTTTCTGTTAGAAAATCAGAATAACTTCAAGTGACAAAATCTTTATCATTTATATTTCAACTATTATATTCATGCAGGTTTTTGCAATGCCAGAAACAGCTCTGGGTCTCTTTCCAGGTGTAGGGGGCTCATATTTTGTGTCTCGGCTACCCGGGTTCTATGGTTATCTTATATCTCTTTTCTTTATCCAGTTGAATTACATGTAACCATGTCCTTGCCATGCATTTAATATTGCTGGATACTACTTGTAGTATTTCAATATTATGTACCCTCATTTTCTCCTTCCAATTTTAGAATTTCTAAGCACTTAATTAATTTCTAGCAAGTTTGCTTCGTGCAAATGATCTATGTTAGCATGGAAGCGATTCAGGAGATAAAATCTTGTAAAGAAACAAACAGTGAAAAAATTCTGGTTTATTTGATTTGTTGGTCACATATATAAGGTTAATTGGTTGTACTGAATGTGGTCAGCCTTCTAATTGATGGCAAAGGTAGCTTTGGGGATCTTGTTTGCTAAAAAGTTATCATGTCTTTGCCCAGGAGAGTATGTTGGTCTTGCTGGTGCCAGATTGGATGGTGCAGAAATGCTTGCATGTGGTCTGGCGACTCATTTTGTCCGGTCAAATGTAAGTGCACTTGTAACTTCAATTTTAACTGATAGCATCACCAAGAAACTATAGTTGTCAACTTTTGCTTTCAGATATGATTTTTCCTCTTACGTTTACGGTTATTACTGGAACAGGATGCATATATAAATCCTAACCTTATTGATGTAGCTTTTGCATGCTTTCAATATTTGTTGGCCGGCATCATTAATAAGGTTGTGTATGTACTATATCTACATTAGTTTATAAGTCCCAGTAAATACTTATCTTTATTGCCCAGAGGATGCTATTGCTGGAAGAATCGCTTAAAAAGTTGGATACGACCAATACTTCTGCTGTGTGTGGTATTATCAATCAATTTTCTGAAAAGCCACCACTGAAAGAAAACAGTTCTTTGAATAGGTAAGACTGTCTAACTGGATGACTGAAACATGGCCTAATTCATGATTTCATTAATTTGATTCACTGGTGCTCCCCAGGATGGAAATCATCAACAAATGCTTCTCCAAAAGGACAGTTGAAGAAATTATATCTGCTCTTGTGAGTTTTTATAATAGTAATTGCATCGCTATGGGTTCATCTCTTATGTGCACAAAATTAATAAATATCTATTGTGTCATGAGCAAGTTGCCTCGAATATGGCTGATGAATGGGTGGTTGTGACAATCCAGTCCTTGAAAAAGGCTTCTCCTACCAGTCTGAAAATATCCCTGAAATTGGTATCCCACACAAAGCATCTCATATGTATACTATTAGTCTACCACCTCAATAGTGTACATCAGAAAATAGTTCATCGTTTGTTTTGTATCTCCGATTTAAGATAAGAGAAGGGAGAACGCAAACTATTGGGGTGTGCTTTCGTCAAGAATATAGGGTTCTTTGCCATATCGTGCAAGGTGACTTCAGCAAAGACTTTTATGAGGTAAATATCTCCATCTTCAAGACTTCTCATTTTCACTCGATATCTTTCTACTTCGTCATCTATGAAGGGCAAGGCCTATATACCTAACATCCAATTCATATTGCAGGGAAGCAGAGCTATACTGATAAATAAAGATCGAAACCCAAGGGTTAGGATAATTTCATATGTAGCATATTTCTGTCAAAATTTATTTCTCACAGCTTATATTATCTAAAATATCATTTTGGTGATGGCAATGGTTTTTATGGGGGTACTTTGCAGTGGATGCCTCCAAGGTTGGAACAAGTGGATGACGAGGCAGTTGAACAATATTTCTGCAGAATGGATGATCCACGGTGCGAAGATTTGAACCTACCTAGTAGATGTTACAATGGAATCAATATTGAGTCCAAGCTTTGATTAAGTCTTGAGCAAAAAGTTCAACGAAGCCGTGGTCGAATAACACCTCAACTAAAGTTTGAAGAGTCAGTTCAGATTGACGACCACTAGCTAGCACTACATATGCCTTATATGTCAAATTTTACCACAGTAGAGACTCGTTAACGTTATAAGTGAAGTTGTTTCCATTTCAGAATAATTACAATTGCCTTGTTGTTGCTGTAACCTCATATGTTTTTGTGATAGCCAATGAGCTTTGTACCAGAAATTTGGGATTATGCCATCACGAAAGGCGGGCTATGCTACAATCCCATGTAATGCATGACAATTATCGAATGATATCTTCTCACCATAATGCCACATTTGTCCTTTATAATTTATTTCAATACTTTTTCATTTCTTTATTTATGTGATAGGATAAATTGTCCCAAGACTTGCCCTCTCACTTATCTATCCTCTCGTCACTCTATTGTGCAGCTAGGACAGACCAAATTCACAGCCATCCGTGCAGCAATGGTACCTGCCTTGACCTAGAGTGGTGTGTGGACCCAGCCGCACTAGATAAAATGGCACTACGGGAAACCCACGGTTTGCCGAGTGCCCAATACACTCGGCAAAGGCCGGTTTACTCTCGGCAAAGGGTTTGCCGAAAGTAACTCTGCTCTCGGCAAAAAATTTTCAAAAAGAATAAAAAATCAAGGCCAGGCACCGCAGCCCCATAGGCCGGGTACTGCGGCCCCACCGACCGGCTGCCACCAGCGCCGCCTCCACCACCTCCACCGCCAGCACAAGGCTGCCAGTGCCGATGCCTCCACCACCTCTGCCGCCAGCACCAGGCCACTAGCGCAGCCGCCGCCTCCACCTCCACCTCCAAGCCGCCACCTCCACCACCGGGCCTCCAGGCTGCCACCACCACCACCATGGACCATTGCTGTCGTTGCTTCATCGCTGGATCTATGAGAGAGAGAGAGAGGAGTTAGTTAATAGTGAAACCTATGGCTCATGGCTAGATAAACTAGCACTACTGGAAACCTATGGTTTGCTGAGTGCCTGCTACACTCGGCAAAGGCCGGTTTACTCTCGACAAAGGGTTTGCCGAGAGTAACTCTTGGCAAAGTCCTCACGGCAAACGGTTTCACAACAAACGGGTCCTTTGCTGTGAGCCGCACCTCCGGCAAAGGTGCGTCGTGAGTACTATTCCACTCTTGGCAAAGAATTTTGAAAAAGAATGAAAAGCCGGACACCACCGGCTGCGCCAGTGTTTGGGCTTTGAGGGGAGAGATCTGAGGGTGGTGGTGGATTTGAGAGAGTAGGAGGGAGGAGATGGAGGGGGTCAGAGGGAGGAGGCGTCGGTGGGGGCCGAGAGAGAGAGAGGCGGCAGCGGCTGGAGGGAGGAGAGGTGGGAGGTATTGACACCGTTTTTTGGAAAAACAGGTCAAAAAGGATAAGGAGAAACAGCCGATGAAAACAGAGTGTAATCGGCCGATTGAAGAGAGAGAAAAGGATGGTCAACAGGACTCGCCGATGGAATTCAAACCTATCGATGAGCTAGCGGGTCAAATCGATCGGCCGATGGTCAACCGGAAGATCGGCCGATGGAAAGAGAAGAAGGCGGAAGTCGATCCTGTTGTCGAGATCGTAGGCGGGTCAATCCATGATTGACAACAGGTCAAGAGTCAGTTTTTAGGAAGTTTTGACTCCTGCGAGAGTCTTTTTCTATTTTTAGTAGTTTTTGTTTTCTTTAGATGCAAGTAAACAGTGCCGTAATCAGCGAGTCGGGTTGTCCTCAGGACATAAATAGCGACCCTGCGTGGTCGGAAAAAAGTGTACACACCAATATCAAACAAACCGCCTCCGGGCAAACCCTTTACAATTTACAGCATCTACTTTACAACATCTACTTTTCGGCGACTTCGCTATTGCATTTTTTTCTCTTTTCTACAACGCCGTCCTTCAAGTTCGTCGGGCTGCATCAATCGATCTCCGGCAAGCTTGTGAGTACCGCTTTACCGAATAACCCTAGGCTTTAACCTCCGGGCGCATCGCTGAGGTTTCGTCTAGTTCTTTATTCACCCCTTACCGATATTAGCTAGATCTGCAAGTTTTCGTACCAATTCTTGTGGTTTTTAGCTATTATCACCAACTATCCCACTCGATCTAGATCCTATCGGCTTCCATTACAGCCGATTCCGACCTACTCGAGTGCTGACGTCACGATCGGCCGATTCCAGCCGATCTATCTACTGACGCACTCGTGCTTCGGTCGCTCTCGAGCCGGCCGATCCCGCTTACTCGTATCGGCCGATTGGCTGGTACACGTGCCGCTGCAAGGCCATCGGTTCTCTAGCCGATTCCCTAATATTTTCCATTGTCAATCAACAGTCGATTGGCACGCCTCGCTGCATCGGGAGTCACGTGTGTCGCGCGCGGAGGTGACGTCCTATTTTCGCATCAACACACTTTTGGCACGCCTAGTGGGACACGAAAAAGTCAACAATGTCGAAAACTTTTAAGAATAACAACGAAGTTGACCCGAGCAACGTTCAGACAATCACTAGGGATCAGCTGAAAGATGCAGACAAGGTGGAGTTCGAAGCTCACATGAAGCATTATGAAGAACTATGCTTGGCGTCATACGACCATACTAAAGGTGGAGTTTACAAGAAAAACCCTTTGCCAACACCTAAGTAGGTGACCTTCTCAGCCCACCCCAAAGGGCTTCAAGATATGATGAACAAGGCGGTGCATCAGACAATGATTGATCAAGATAAAGTGCTCGCCAACACCATCCAGAATTGTCTGACTGAAACACTCAAGAAAGGAGCAGAAGGAGGTACTTGGGGCCTACATACTTCCAACCAAATCGAACTCCTCTAGTGTTCCAAAAAGACCAATCGGCCTCTCTGCCGATTGACGATCCAACAGTAGGGGTTACATCATCTACACAGGTCAATGCTGCCGATCCTGGTCCTTCATCGGCTGCTAAGCCGGTTCAGAATCAGAGTGTTGGAGATAAGTCCAAAGACCCTACTGTCACAATGCCTGTGGTCCAAACTTACTCAAGATGTACCCAATCGCACCAGAAGATCATGGGAAGAGAGATCAGAATGGAAGAACTATAGAGTGGAGCCTCCCTCATGATCACTTTGAAGCTGATATCTCAAGTTTCTTGAATCTCACCTGAGGAGATTCGAGTGAAGTACCAATCTTATCAAGCTATGTTTGGAGGTACTCCAGGGACTGTGCATATGACCAAGGAGGGAGTAGAGTTTGTCTACTTCAATCATGAGAGCAAGACTTTCGAAAGAGTCAAGATCAGTCTAGCTCATGCTCATATGGTCATACCAATGGAAAGGAAGGCTCCTGCTCCACCTTAGAAATCGGCTCCTCAGCCGATGCTTGGGATACTGTGCAGGCCCTGCCCTACAACGATCCAACGTCAACATAGCCTTTGTCTTAACCCCGGCTATCTGATTGCTCACACGAGATCGTCGCCTCAGCAGCCGATCAACCAAGGGGTGACAGGACAGCCAGCAGTACCACAGGTGGATCCTACATAGGTGCTGCAAATACTCCTGAATCAATTAGCTATCTCAGGCCAGTTGAACTTGCATCAACCAGCCCCATCGGCTAGTCAGCCGATCGGACAAGTTCCACCTGCTACAAGTCAATCAAATACACAGGTTTCTTCTGGAGCAAGGACGTCAACGGCACCAAACCCACAGCCAAGAATCTCAGAAGATCAACCTCCAAAGACTCCATCAGCTGAAATACAGGCAATCGAACAAGTATCTGCTGAGTTGAAGTCTCACATGAAGCAGGAATTGATTGACCACTTTTCAGAGATGTTGCAGAAGTAATATGGGATGAAACCTAAGCAGTAATCTTGCATGTACAGAACACCGTATCCATCTGGCTATGATCAGATACCTTTCCCTCCAAGATTCAAAGTGCCAGACTTCACTAAGTTCTCTGGACAAGATGACACGTCCACAATGGAGCATATCACGCGATTCATCATACAATGTGGAGAAGCAGGGAATATTGATGCACTTAGGATACGGTTATTCTCTTCATCTCTCTCAGGGCCAGCATTCTCATGGTTTACCTCATTGCCAGCTAACTCCATCATCAAATGGTCTGATCTGGAGCAGCAGTTCCACAATTATTTCTTCTCTGGCATCCATGAGATGAAGATTACTGACTTGACCAGGCTCAAGCAAAGGAACGATGAAACTGTTGCTGGATTCGTTCAGAGATTTAGGGAGGTCAGAAACAAATGCTATAGTCTGAACCTGGGAGACAAGCAACTGGCTGAGTTAGCATTCCAAGGTCTCTTGCCAACCATGAGGGAGAAATACGCATCACATGACTTCGAAAGTCTCAGCCAGTTGGTCAGTCGGATGAGTCAGGAGACTGCAAGATCTTATGAGCCTAGGAAGAGTTTCCAAAAGAAGGTATCTTATGTGGATTACTCTGACTCAGAAGATGAAGATAACATGATAGGGCTTGCAGAGTGGGACAAAGGCAAAAAGATAGTATCCTGTCCCTTCGGTAAGAAGGAACCAGAAAAATTCGGCTTTGATATCACTAAGGCCGATAAGATATTTGATCTGTTGCTTCAGCAAGGGCAGATCAAGCTCTCCCAGTTCCATACTATACCATCTGCAGAAGAGCTCAAGAGAATGAAATATTGCAAGTGGCACAATGCAACATCTCACGACACGAATGATTGCAAGATCTTCAGACAACAGATCCAATTAGCTATTGAGCAAGGGAAACTCAAGTTTGAAACCCCTACCAAAGTTGAAGAGCCAATGAAGATTGATTAGCATCCCTTCCCAACTAATACAGTTGAGGTGTCTAGCAAGAACACGTCACGTGTTAAGCTGCTGATGTCTGAATCGGCTCAAAATAAAGGAGTCGTCAATCCCAAGGTGCAAGCAACCGCTGTCGATGTCAAAGGAAAAGAGTTGCTACTTGAAGAAGAAGTCCTGAAGCCACGCCGACCTGTCACGTCCCAGATGCTGATCAACAAGTTTCAGCGTCGACAAGAGAAAGCAAAGGGAAGAGAGGAGTGGGCGCGACGTAATGAAGGACATTGGAGATGTCCGTTCTTCAAGTACTACTGGGAAGAAGGAATCAAGCTGCCGACGGCAGAAAATTGTCCAGAATGCAATGGGGCTTACAACAATAGCAGCTCATCTAAGAGGGTTTGCTTCAACAACAGAAGACCTACAGCTGGGGATCACTGTGAATTCAACAATCAATGGGTCTCAGTCTATGATCGGCTGGGGGGCAAAGCTAGCGTCCACGATCGGCTGGGGGGCAAGGCCAGCGTTCATGATCGGATGGGAGGCCGAGTCAATGAAAAGTCAAACAATCGGCTGGAAGAGATGGCCGATTCTCTGGTCCCTGATGAAGATATTATGTGCCGAGCTCCTGAGCGTCGACGCACCATACAACTGGATGATGAAGGATCAAGCCAAACACACAAGAAGCCCAATCCACAATGGTGTCCAGACGGCTTGACCAAGTCCCAGAAAAGGAGGGTCCAGCACCTGCGTCAGCTAGAACAACAAGAAGAAGCATAGAGACAGGTGCTGGACAAGAAGAAGGTTCGGTCTAAAGTGTGGCGCCCCAAGCCTAAGGCCGATGATGAGAAGGGTGATAAACCACAAGCTGATATAAATATGGTTGTCCTTCTACCAAAAGAGTTCATGGCTCCGATTGATCGGATGTGTCCGTTGAGGAACGTGATGGCTCAGTTAACACTGGAACCTACACAAGCTATCTTTGAGAAGCCAGAAGATGAGAAAAGACAACATTTGAAGGCATTGTTTCTCAAAGGTTTTGTCAATGGGAAACCAGTCACCAGGATGCTGGTAGATGGAGGAGCAGTAGTCAACCTGATGTCGTACACCATGCTGCGCAAGATTGGGAAGTCTGATGAAGATCTGACCCAAACCGACATGATGCTGGTGGACTTCGAAGGCAACGTCTCTCCGGCTCATGGAGCAATCTGCGTGGAGCTCACCATCGGCAGTAAGACTCTTCCAACCACTTTCTTTGTCATTAAAGGGAGGGGATCTTATAACCTACTGTTGGGTCAGGATTGGATACATGCCAACTGCTGCATACCGTCTACAATGCACCAATGCATCATCCAATGGATCGGAGATTCAGTGGAAATGGTCAAGGGAGAAACCTCCTTGACAGTAGCAGCTACAGAAGCACAAGAATGGACCTATGATCGAGTGAGCTACATATCTAGAAAAGCATGGGATACCAAATATCTCAAAGTGTCCGATTTTGGACTAAAGCCGGTTCAAGCATTCGGCTCTGATGTCAAGATTTAATGGATCAGTTCATTGAAGATGAAGGGAAGTTTGGGCATGGGTTTACATCGGCTGATGAATTGGAGAAGATAGATCTTGGAGATGGGAGCAAACCAAGGCCGACGTACATCAGTGCCAAGCTAGATGCGGAATACAAGAAAGAACTGATCGCACTGGTAAAAGAGTTCAAAGATTGTTTTGCTTGGGAGTATTACGAAATGCCTGGCTTAGACCGATCCATTGTCGAGCATCGGTTACCTATTAAACCCGGGTATCAACCTTTCCAGCAACACCCAAGGCAATGTAATCCAAAGATCTACCCTGATATAAAAGCCGAGATAACAAAGTTACTCGAAGCTGGTTTTATTTGGCAATGTCGGTATGCCGAATGGATTTCTAACATAGTCCCTGTCTACAAGAAGAATGGCATGCTACGTGTATGCATCGATTTCAGGGACTTAAACAAAGCGACGCCGATGGACGGGTATCCGATACCGGTAGCCGATGCATTGGTCAACGCCGCCGCAGGGCACAAAGTCATCAGCTTCATGGACGGTAATGCTGGGTACAATCAAATATTCATGGCTATAAAAGATATTGCAAAAACTGCTTTTAGATGTCCTGGTCACGTCGGGTTGTACGAATGGATTGTCATGACCCAAACCAACTTTCAACATCTTGTTTACCACATTTGAATAAAAGAAAACAACAAAAATATTTGCTTCAACCATGTGCACTTGAAATCTTGTCCATACCCTCACTTTGGAAATGATGAATAGTTGCTATGTTAAAACTTTGCAAGAACCTAGTGTACAACCTTGTGCTCTATGAGCATTTGAATTTGTTGGTATATTTTGAGGCAAGAGTCTGAAATAAAACTTTGTGGGAAGCAAATGCTTATGACCAAACCTAGGGTGTTGACGAGTATGATATGGTAAGACAATGTTAATCTTGCTCTATCTCCTAGTATGGTGAAAATCTCGGATGATTTTTCTTTTGAAAATAAAACAAGACAAGTTCCTCAATGGTCATACCACCTACCAAAGGCATATGTCGATATCAAAGTATAAACCTTCTACATATGCTTGCTTGTGACCCATTGAGTTTTGCCAAATTGTTGTGACCCTTGGTAGAATCTTTTCATGCCTCCATGATCAAGATCACGTACACCCACATATACGAGCTAACTTCCACACCGGGAGTTACGCAAAACATGCCATCCACCCACCAAAAATAAATACTCCAAAGTTCCTAAGAGATTTCTCTTCTTGTATTCTAGCAAAAGGAGAGAGGGGTCATCAAAAGAAGAAAAAAGAAAGAAGTATATGCTCAAAAAGCATAGAAAAAAAATGTGCTCCAATCAAAGAGCATAGAAAAAAATGAAGCATGACCCTCCTCCATAATAAAAGCAAGAGGAGAATCTCAAAGCAAGGAGTACTTAGAAAAACAAACAAAGATATTCCACACACTTGCACATCTCGATCAAGTTGCATGACTAGTTTCTTCTTGGATCCGGTCTTTGGCTCAACAACATCATGTGGCACAAGTGAGTCTCATACTTATCCTTCCCAAAAGCTCCACATACAAGCCATAGAGTAGGAAGTTGAGGCTCGCTCAAAGCCTTTGGTGAGGTAACAAATACCACTTGAGCGATCGAGGGAACCATCCGAGGAACTTTGTCTTTCTTTGCAAAATTTTCAAAAACTCCGAGATAGGATCCAGAAAAGAAGAAGAGTGAGAGATGCAAAGTCAAAACCATTCTACCTTTCAACCTCCGAAGGCAAGGTGGAAAGTGACAAGCCCCACATGTAAAATAAGGCTAAGTTTCTCTCGTACCAATCTTTTCAAATAGCAAGTACAGCATGGATTTGTGCATAGGTACTTGCCGAGTGGTAACATCATGCAACTCCTGATCCATCGAGGCCAAGTCTAGGCTTTGCTCGAGGACGAGTAAACATTTAGCTTGGGGGAGTTTGTTGACGGTCCTTACAACAAAAATTCGACCGTCAAATCCTCGGGTTCGAGAGGAGTATACGGCAAGTTTCATGCACATTTTTAGTACTAATAAAGTTCCATGAGTTGTGTTGTGATTTTTATAGGCAGGTACACATTTTGGGCAAAATTGGGACCAACACACCACACGTGCTAGGCACGGACGAACCACCAGGCACGGCCGGCCCTGCAGTGCGGCCGGCCCTGCGTGGCACGTCTCTAGTCCTAAGCACTGCCTCTCCCTCGAGCACAACTTGGACAAACGAGATTCACTGAGGAAACGTCGGTTTGATCAAAGGGTGGAGGCTAGGATCACTTGGATCAATGGGTCCACTTACCCGGCCGCTCAACCGCCACTACCGTCATCCAGAGGCAATCCTAGGCGTCCCCGAGCATAGTCGGTGCATCACACGGCACGGGGGTGGGCCGGCCGCACCTGAGGGCGGCCGCTCCTATCAACTCGGCGTCTTGGGGCAAAACCGACCCAAGGAGCCGACCTACAACCACCTCAGGAGCAGTGATCAGGGGCATCCAAGGCGAGAGGTGGCACATCCCAGGGCCAGCCGCACCTAGTGAGCCGGCCGCACTTGGCATGTGGCCCCCCTGTGCTCCACTGACCTTCCTTGCCTATAAAAGCCAGCTCCCACTCGCTGGATCAGACACATGACGCAGGAGCATCTCCATTTCTCTCTTTTGTTCACTTAGAGTAGGATTAGTGTAGCTTGGGAGTTAGAGTCAGTCGAGCTAGTCTCGGGGTTTCGGAGAGTCTTCTTGAGGTTTTACTACTCTTGTATCCTTTCTTTGATTAGACTCAAGTATAATTCAAGTTATCTTTCTATCTTACCTTTCGAGTCAATTACATTCAGCTTTTACTTTGCTCTAGAAGCTTTATTCTTGGTTTAGACTAAAGTTAGTTTAATCTTGGTTAGCATAGCTCTCTTGAACCCTATAGTGTTGTGGTCGTTCTTCGCTTGATCTTCGGTGTTTCACCATAGAGAGAGACCTTCCTTCGTGATATCCGGGGAAAGGTTCTTTGGTTCGTTGTGAGTGCGGTGCTCAGAGCTTACCTTAGTCTTAGATTGGTGTCCCGTTCAACAGAATAGTTGTGGTACCCTAAGGAGGTGACAGCTCCGGACGGGCTCAGTAGTCCACCACGTTAGTTCGGGCCGATAGGATTCAGCGCGTCGTCGTTCTCCCTTCTCATCCCAGTCCGAGAGCGTGGCTTTGCATGCCCCTGCAGCACTAGAAGAGCTTGTCGAGTTTGGCTTGCCTTGGTTATCCTTTGCCTTAGTTCTTTACCTAGAGTTGACAAGAATAGATAGATTGTGTTAGGATCCTTTCTCGTCTCGTTGTCCTCCCAGCTCGCAAGGTCCTCTCTAACCCTTTTATCAGATCTCCTTGCGTGTGTCAAGTTATCCCCTAATATCTTTATTGGTTACCCCCGCTATAGCTCTTTACCGAGTCTAGTTTCTCTCCACCGTTTATTCGATCATCTTTGCCGTAGTGCCTCCCTTGGGAAAATATAAATACGATAACCTGAATACCACCGGGTGAAGTGCTACAACGGTAATCCGTGCGCTTGCAGACCTTTCTGTGATGTGTGTTTTATCAAAGACGTTCCCTAGCCCCATTACTAGGGTTGTAAACCCGATAGCGACGCTAGCAAGTGCCAGAGCATTGTGAGTGCATACCTAGTGGTGAGGCTAAGGAGCGTCAACACGGAGTTGCATCAAGATTCAAAAAGGTACGTTGCTTCTTGTCCGGAATGTCAAAGAACGGGGAATATATCTCAAAGGAATGCTATGTCTTTAAATTATAACTTGCAAATTGATATATTCGACGTATGGGGAATTGACTTAATGGGGCCTTTCACTAATTCAAATGGATATGAGCATATATTAGTAATGGTTGATTATGTATCCAAGTGGGTAGAGGCCATCCCTTGTCGAAGAGCTTCAACGGAGGAATCTATATCAATGATCAAGAATGTTATATTCCCACGTTATGGAGTCCCGCGAGTTTTGATAAGTGATGGAGGAACACACTTCACGGGAAATAGTTTCAGAAAGTGCTTGTCCAAGTTGGGAATTGAGCATAGAGTGGCCACGGCTTACCACCCACAAACCAATGGTCAAGCGGAAACTTCAAATAGGCAACTCAAGAGTATTCTTAACAAGACCGTTGAGAAGGGAGGTAAAGATTGGTCGAAAAAGTTGGATGGAGCATTATGGGCATATGGGACAGCACATAAAACACCAATAGGTATGACACCATATCAATTCCTCTATGGTAAATCTTGTCATTTGCCTTTGGAATTAGAGCACAAAGCATATTGGGTGATCAAGGAGATGAATCTTGATGTGAATGCCGCGAGAATCAAACGGAGAATTCAAATAAGTGAACTAGAAGAGATGAGGCTTAAAGCTTATGAGAGCGCAACCATCTACAAGGAAAGAATGAAGCGATGGTATGATAAAAGACTTCAAGCGAAGGAATTCAAAGAAGGCGACAAGGTCCTCCTCTTTAACTCAAAGTTCAAGATATTCGGGAAAGGCAAATTGAAAAGCAAATGGGATGGAATGTCGTCCACTCGGTCTCACCAAGCGGGCAACGATTATGGATATAAAAGGAGACCAATATGTGGTTAATGGACAGAGATTGAAGGTTTTTCTTGAGCCTGATGTCATGCCCATCGACTACATTGACATATACACCATGGAGGATGAGCCTGAGCGTCAAGCCTAAGGACGTAAAACATGGTAACTTTTTCTAAATAAATTTTTATTTTCTTTTCTTATTTTTATCGAGTGCTTTTTGCGATTTTTAGCTGGACTTTTTCACCACATAGGCTAGTATAAACGAAACACAGAGGCCTGCAGAAGATGGGCCACGGGGGCCCAAAACCAGGGGGTAGGCCATGCCGACCTGCATCCCCCTGCCTTTCTCAGGGCACGACTCGGTTTATTTCCTATCCTTGCCAACCTTTTTAGCTTCTTCAAAAATAGGGAGGATAGGGTTTAGGCCGAGTTTTCCTGAAGAAGGAGTGGTGCTCTTCTTGTGGGAAGTTTCATTAGGTGTAGTAGCTAGCTTTTATCCCTCTCGTTCTCCTTGTAAAATTACGATGAGGATGTCGTAAGATCTAAGCGTGGGGGGGAGCTAGCTCTTTTAAATTTTTGCTTAAGTGGTGAAAGGTCGAGTCTTAAAGTCGTGTCAAGTTTGAGTCTTGTTTTTAATTTTTAGATCGTGATGTGTCTTAAGTTAGCGTTGAGTCAAGAATAAGAAATAAAAAGAGTCCTATACATTTTGTGTCGTGCTAGTCTTTTGTTTCTTTTACTTGTTATGTCTTTCTTTTATCCTTATTATTTGAGAATGAGCATTGTGAATAATTGTTTACCGTGGTGCTTAGTGGAAGTTTACCTTTGAAAGTATCCATGCTCAATTTTGATCTAGGACCTTACTTTGGCTATGCTTTGAGTAATACTAATATTGGAGGTGTTTATTTCTGAAAATTATGAAAAACCCCTTGCAATGAAGGTTAGCAATTTCTTTCTCCAAGTTGAGAGGCAAGTCTATCCTATACAAGGCCTAAACTATATATATATTTACTCCACCATAAGTGTTGTTTAGCATGATGAATTGGGTTAGGACTTTACTCTCTTGGGAAGTCTAATTTCAAGCAATGATCATGTCCTTGATGTTATATCTTTTATTGCTAGCCTCATATATTTGGTAATGGGAACTTCACATTGA
The DNA here is from genome assembly GCA_022644695.1 of Cenchrus purpureus. Lineage (NCBI taxonomy): Eukaryota > Viridiplantae > Streptophyta > Magnoliopsida > Poales > Poaceae > Cenchrus > Cenchrus purpureus. Next base: position 88,757,138 of record CP053454.1, read on the forward strand.
ATGCCCCATACATCGGATTCCATACCAAAACCATAAACATCTTTTATCATCTTATTCCTTGAACACAACCCATGTCCGAAGATTCGTTCATTTTTAGGTAAGGTTTTATTTAAAATTCAGATTGGTATTCATAGCAAAAAGATGGGCGAAAGGCTTCGGAATAGAAGATAAAGATGTGGAGGAAAGAAAAAAAAATATATATATATATGTATATGTGTGTTGCACACACAAAAAAGAAAGAAAAGAGAGAGAGAAGAAAGAAAAGAAAAAGAAAAGAGAAAGAAGAGAAAGAAAAGAGAAAGAAAAGAGAGAAAAGAAAAGAAGAGAGAAAAAGAAAAAAAGAGAGAAAGATCCAAGGCAAGGCAAGAAGGATATAATGAGGGATGATAAGTCAAGTGAAGATCAAGAGAAGTGCGAGAAAGGATGTGATGATGTTGAGAACGAATCTTCGATATTCCATACCATGTGCAATCCGACATCGAGGACATCATTAGTGCCTTGAAGTCATTATTCTTTTTCCCTTTGCACATGTCCACCATTCTAAATCTTCTCATCCTTGATAACCTTACATATGGTTTAACTCTCATGATCATTGGCTTGGAAGGTGAACGATCATTAGAGGATTTTCTTAGCTTGATAATACTTGTGCTAACTTCACTAGCCATACCTATAGCTCCACCTTACATTATAAATGAGAGACTTATGGGAGGTGAGAGTTTATGAAATTATCTAGCATATCCATTCTAAATGAGTGACATGTGAGAACTTGAAGGAGGACTTTGTCTAATACTTTATGCAGGAATTTTATTTCTAAAAGCTTGTGAAAACCCTCCGATGGAAGTAAGAAAGAAAGTGTAGTTGGAGATGAGGATCTCTAGTGAAAGGTATGAGTTGTGGGGTAAGTCTTGAGTTGGTAAATTTCTAAACGCCCAAGTTTACATTATGATCTTTGTTTCATGTCTCTTATATTAAAGATGAATGATTGACTAACTTGTAAGGAAGGATTTGACAAAGCATGTTTCAACTCCTTGGATGAACAACAAGAGCAACTTGCTCGAGGGCGAGCAAGATCTAAGCGTGGGGGGATGTTGGCGGTCGATTTCCGTCAACCTAGAACACTTGTTATGTTATGGTTTGAACTTCATTTTGGAACTAACCCACCACTAGGCATACTAATGATATAACAAGTTCACCGTTGGATGTGCATTTTGGAGTATAGTGTTTTTGCAGGAATTCACGTATTAAATGAGGGAAGATGCAACTAGTTCGGAGAACGTTTTGCAAGTCAATCAAGAAGCTCCAACCATGTGCGAACTTGCTTCCAAAGGTGGCAAGGACCAATGTGCTTGAATGGAGAACTCCCGAGGACCGAGATGAAAAGACCGGAAGTTCATGCTTAAAGATCCCTCAACTTGGTCGCGGAGATAACGACGTCCAAAGTCCACAATTGAAGGGCCCAATGATCCAAAATGCAGGAGATGGAGTGTAGAGCAAAATGGGCCGAAACCGAGCCCAGAAAGGCCCAGGCCGGCCGGCCCAGGCCGACCGACCCAGCCCGTTCTGGTGTCGGTCCGCGCCCCCCTTTCTTCGGTGTTAAGTAGATGCAACCCTAATCGCGTGGGGAAGCCGCCATTCGCCAGAGACGTCATCTAGTTCCTTAGAGCTGCCAAAGAAGAGGAGATCGACTACGAGAGAGACCCTTGGGGGAGGACACTCGAGAGAGATCATCGCCAAGCCCAAGGGAGGTCGCCACGAGGAAGGAGGACGCCGAGAGCTTGCCGCGGCGCCGCCGGAGTTGAAGGACAATGAGGATCCATCTTCATCGGAGGCATCCACCATCTCAACAGTGCCATGCCTAGCGCCATGATGGGCTAAAGTCTTTCATTTGTCCATGGAGTTGTAACGGAACTTGAAGTGTAGTCACCTATATATCTTGTTTGGATCATATGACTGTCATACCATTTGTTGATGATGCTTAATGTTTTAAGGCTAGCTACCATGCTTTCGGGGTTGCTCCCGTAGATCGCGTCAACATACCATGTTCATTAGGTTAGTATCGATTACCTTAGTAGTGACATGTACGAGGAAGGAAAAGTCTAATCCTTGATCACACACCTAGATAGATTGGATAGGGAGTTTACCATGTTTTGGGTGATTGCATCTTCAAGTGCCTAGACTCCATGGGCATTCGTTCTTCATACTTGTGCACCTTCCATCTCTCTTTAATGTAATATTAGGGTTAATTTGTCTTTACTTTATAGATTCATCTTTCTATCATAAGTCTTCAATCGACTAGATTAGTGTTAGGTTAAACGCTAGTAATCCCCTTCTTGGGTTGACAAGAACCTTGGGATCTCCGTAGGTGAAGAAGGGCATAGGAGATCCGTACGCTTGCGGATCGAAACTTCAAACGAGTTTCACCTATCAACACGGGTCAATCCATGATTGACAACGGGTCAAGAGTCAGTTTTTAGGAAGTTTGGACTCTGCGAGTCTTTTCTATTTTAGTAGTTTTGTTTTCTTGATGCAAGTAAATAGTGCCTAATCGGCTTAGGAGTCGGGTTGTCCTCGGGACATAAATAGCGACCGGAAAAAGTGTACACACCAATATCAAACAAACCGCCTCCCGAGCAAACCCTTTACAATTTACACATCTAGTTTACAGCATCTACTTTTGACTTGCCATTACGTTTTCTCTTTTCTACAACGCGTCCTTCAAGTTCGTCGGGTTGCATCGATCGATCTCCGGCAAGCTTGTGAGTAACGAATAACCCTAGGCTTTAACCTCCGGGCGCATCGCCGAGGTTTCGTCTAGTTCTTTATTCACCCTCACCGATATTAGCTAGATCCGCAAGTTTTCATACCAATTCTTGTGGTTTTTAGCTATTATCACCAACTATCCCACTCGATCTAGATCCTATTGGCTTCCACTACAGCCGATTCTGACCTACTCAAGTGCTGACATCACGATCGGCCGATTCCAGCTGATCTAACTCATCGACGCCGCGCTCGCCCTCGCCGGCCGATCCCGCTTACTCGTATCGGCCGATTGGCTGGTACACGTGTCGCTGCAAGGCCATCGGTTCTCTAGCCGATTCCCTAATATTTTCCATTGTCAATCAACAGTCGATTGGTCGGCACGCCCGCCATGCACGGGAGTCACGTGTGTCACGCGCGGAGGTGACGTCCTATTTTTGTGTCAATAGGAGGCGGCGATGGTGGGGGCCGAGAGAGGAGGGGGCGGCGGTGGCATCCGTGGGGAGGGGTGGGGTGGGTTTATATGGGTAGGGTTCGACGGGGACATAGTCTAGATGGGCCAGGGACATGGGCTAGATGGGCCGGCTTTGCTGTAAGCCCAAAATCCGGCTCTCGTCAAAGTGACTTTTCAAAAATTGATTGAAGTGTATTTAATTAGTTAAATATGGCAAATAAAAACAAAATTGTATCAAATTTTAACATGGAGTACCACATGTTGTATTGAAGAGTAGAAAAAAATTCGAATTTAAATTCCAATTTTAACGTCACATTGCCCACAAGCCTAACCGCTTCCTTCATAACTCTATGAAATTTCTTTGCAGATGCTTCAGTTTCTAAGCATCGTGCATAACAAAATGTACAAAACTCACTCAATTTTTTACCACAACCTCCTTATATGATAGCTTGAGATACTGACAAATTTCATGAATTTCAAACTTCATTTGCGTTCTTTAGAATTCTAAAATCATTCAGATGCGCACCTGTGATCGTGTTTCCTGGAAAAGATTTTGGAAATTTCTTTTCATTTTAGTGGTAAGGTCTCAAATTTGGCTAAATAACATGAATACCATTTTCCACTTGTTTTCTTCTATTATTTGAATTAGTTGCAATTCAAATTTGACTTGACTCAAAAAAATTGCTTGAAATACAATTAATTAGTTAAATATAGAAAATAAATACAAAATGTACCAAATTTTAACATGGAGTAACACATGTTGGTAGACGAGAGCAGGAAAAGTTTAAGGTATAGAAGATAAATATAGTTATGGGTTGCTTCACAAACGTCCCTTCTATATTCAAGCAAAAAAGAAAACACATATTTAAATTATAAATTTTGAAATACTACCTCACTAAAAGTTGTGGATATTTTTGACATGTACAATTGTGATATAATTTTCTTTCTTCATCAAAAGTTGTATGAAAAGTTATGAAAACATTTTGAGGTGAGAAGAGAGATTTTTGCCGTCGACTGAAAAAACAGTCGGCAAACTTCAATTTTGCCGTGGTATTTTGCCGTGGGCCGACCTTCAAGGTCACGGCAAATGACTATTTTGCCATGAGCCCTTATTTTCCTGGGAGTTTTCATCATGGCCGTCGGTCGTGAGGCCAAGAAAAAGCTCACGGAAAAATCCTGTGCTCACAGCATCTTCGCGGTTTCCAGTAGTGTGGCGGTGGGACAGAGTTCATTTAGCTGACCATCCTGGCATAAACCAGGGCATGTGCCAAACTATGAAGTGGGGCCTACTAGTCTAGTGATGAGATATATTAAGAATTGTACCTGTTAATCTTGATTGCACAATTTTTACTAGAGCAACATAATATTTTTAGTATTCCTTGAAATGAACCCTAAAATGCAACCTTATCCAACATGTCACCTTTAACTAGCTACTATCATGTCAAAATCATTTAAGGCCCCGTTTGGTGTATCAGATAAGTCTGCTCGGCTTATAAGCGACTTTCTAGTGTCACTGTAGAACACGAATACAACCATTAATCATTGAACGTTTGAGAGCCAGATTCATACTAGACCAATTTGCATTTGCAAAAACATGGCTCGATTCCGAAACACTAACATCTAGATCAATTGACGCACAATGTATAGAAAAGCTGAAGGATAAAAAATTGAGTTTGGTTGATGTTGAACATATGCACAAGTACAACCTCAAATGTGATTAATTAATTTATCGTGTGCCCCTTCTTAATTATAAACCTGTCACTTATTGCATCAATTAGGCCAACACTCAGCTTTGCAACTAGAGGGGTCATCGACTTTGCTCTTCTAGCATAATTGGTACAAAAGTTATTGTAACTGTTTATATCTAGGGATGAAGGGAGAAGCAAGCTGCAAATCTAGCCAGCGCTAATCGATCGTAATGATAATTCAATTGATATCCTTGCAATCCCATGTTCAATTTGTGTGCCACAATGTCACTACGTGAAAAACTCACTTTGGTAACGGGCATAGATGGCTTTTAGTAATGGGCAGCGCCTGTTACCGATCAAGCGTTACAAATGAGCGAAGAAAGGTAACAGGTTGATGCCCGTTACTGATAACACGTATTCGTAACGGGCACCAAACAATGACCGTTACCACAACTAGTCACCAGTTACGTGAAATGGCTGTTTCTCTGGGCCCACAAGGGACTTTAGTAATGGGCACCAACACAAAGCCCGTTACATGAACTCAACATCAGAGACGTGTGCTGTGAACCTACGTCTCCTCTGTCTCTACGAAAGGAGACGCGTCTATTGCACGCGCGTCTCCTCTGTCTCGACGAAAGGAGACGCTTGCTGTGTATGCACGTCTCCTGTCTCTCGAGGAAAGGAGACGCTTGCTGTGTACGAGTGTCTCCTCTGTCTCGACGAAAGGAGATGCGTGCTGCGTGCCAAGTTCTGGGGCCCACTGGTCAGTATTGGTAACGACCTTTTATGTTGCCCGTTACATTGTTGGCATACTTGTAACAGGCATTCCAAATGAAGCCCGTTACTCACTAATCAGTTTTTGTAACGTGCTTTAATTAACACTCATTACCGATACGTAGGCCACCCGTACAGTAACATGCTTGTTTCCTGGCTGCATTCTTGAACCAGCCAGGATTTAGCAGCCACCATATCAGGGGCTGCATACTGTCATCCTGGAACCAGCCAGGATTTCGCAGCCACCACAGTAAGGAGACATCACAAACACATTCTCATCACAGATATAGACGAGCAAGATCACATTTATAAGCAAGTAATATCACATCAAGTTTCAAGTTACTCATCAGGACTTGTTGGACGGAGTCATGAGAAAACTGCCTGAACCAGGCAACAACATCTGAGCTCAACCAAGCAAGCCAAGCAGGTTTATCAGGCAACAACACCTGACTAAACAAGCCTGAATGCAGCAAGTTTCAAGTTTTTGGCTACAATGAACACACGGTGCACCATTATAGAAGTTACCCTTTTGGTCGATGGTCTCCTTAAGAATGTACTCGCACAGCATCTCCCGAACCGGCTTTAGATCTTCTGTAGAAACATTTACGACAGCTTTGAAATCCTGCAAAATAAAATCATTATGAGAATACAAGTAGAAATTAGTTTCTAATATCAAATGGAGAATATGAGCAGAGACAAGGCTAAGCTTTATCATCTACTTATAGCAGCCTTCCTGATGTCATGTATGTCATCGAGTAGTCTTAACATATTGAATGCCACATGGAATCCACACAAAGAGGACCCCGATGGCTGCTGAGCAGACTGCATCGAGGTACCAAAATGACAAGTTAATGCAGTACCAAATAGGTAAGAAGGGACCATAAAGAAACCTCAGTCTTATATCAAGATTTGGTTTGTGCTTGAGTGTGGTTTTTAGCTTTTTCTTCTTTCCTTTCGTCACTCCGTGCTTTGCGCATATATCAAAGGCCCTACATGATCAGCAACACCGATTAGAAAAAACTAAGAGATTGAATTTTGTGAACAAAACAGTCCCACAACAGCTTTGATGTCTGTGAACTTTCGCGCGGGATGTTGTTTAGCAGAATCTAGATTCCAAACTTGTTTGAACTTCATATAGATGATCAATCTTACCCAGTGGCTAGTGTTGTAGGCACCCACCACGTAGTTCTTCATTGCATTTCCGACTGCTTGTACTGCAAGGGCAGAATGCTGAGAAATATTTGTGGAAGTGAAATTATGTGGATCTAAAAACCCAACACTGATTTGCATCTCCGCTGCCTTGTCCATCATTTTCTTACAAAAAATCAAATTCTTAGCATGCATGAACTTTGTGGTCAAAATTAAAGAAATATCTTTTTAGGTTTTAAGGGACTTACAATGTCCACAACCTCAAGAAGGTAACATCCAGAGCAGCCAGGGTTATAAGGTTATACACACCACTGAATGCAATCTTTAACATTAAAGCACCACCACCTTGAAAGTAGTCTTGATCCACCTTTGCTGGAAAGGCAAGTTTATCCTTACTGTGTTCCATGACGTAAGCATGCAACCTGGCACAATTTGGTCCAGCAGCCTCTAAGTCTGCTTCTAACAACATAGGTACACCAGTTTTGTATTTTGGATCCTATTTTGTCCCAATAATACAGTTAAGAATCTCATCTTTAGACAGAGGTTTCGTGGCCCGGTTCTCCTTCTACAGTGGAGATTGCCTGGGCTCCTCCTCCTCTTGTTGCAGATGCTGCTGTTGCATCTGCTGCTTAGGGGGAGATTGCCTGGGCTCCTCCTCCTCCTGCTGCAGAGGTTGATGTTTCATCTGCTGCTTATGGGGAGATTGCCTGGGCTCCTCATCCTCCTGTTGCAGCTACTGCTTAGGCAGAGCTTGCCTGGGCTCCTCCTGCTGTTGTCGACGCTCCTACTGTGTAGTTTTGCTGATCTGCTACGCCGCCGCCGAGCCTTCTCTTCGACACTGAGCTGTAGTACATCCATCTGATGTTGTACCCCTACTACCTGTTGCGGCTTCAGGGTTGGGATGTCTCGTCATGGATGGTATAAGGATCCTGTCCTTTGGCCATTGGATCCTTTGAACGAGAGCCTCAGCTAGGGTTGCTATATCACCCCCCTCAATTGGTACAGACAGAGGGTAGTGACCCATATTGGCCCACACATAAGTAGGTTGCACCACAACATACCCATCCTTCACCGGTACTGCATGGCAATCCTTTTGAAATGGAAAGACTTTCGCTAGTGCGAGCTCCATGTTAATCCTGGTGCCATCCAAAAGATGGCACGCAGTTGGCTCTGTCAGCTTATCTATTGTGTCCAACATAGATGATCGACTATCACTGTGCACTTGATTCGCTTCGTCCTCGTTGACATGCCAATGGTCTTCCTCTCTACCACGCGCATCTTCCTCGTTGTCATGCGCATCTTCTTCCTCGCTGCCATGCACGTCTTCTTCCTTGCTGATACTGATAGGCGGTGGTAATTGGGAAGGAAGAAGTATATTTTTTGGTATTTCGATGCCTGATAGTCTTAGACAGTGGACAACTCTTTTAAATGTTATGTCCATCATATCATCAGACCTCTTGTTCCTCTTGTTCCTGTACACTCCAGCAAACTCTTCACCAAACCTTTTACGCTAGCCAAGTGAACTAGACATGCCTCGGACCCAACCTCGATGCTCTAGAGTCTCAAGTGTTGCGGTGAGGATATCATTCTCCCTAACCCCAGAGAAAGAACCATCTCTAACCTTAGTTGCAAGTGTTTTCACCCTATCTGCTACCCCCACCACCGTTGGGTTACTGAATGTTATGTCCCCGCTTCCTTCACTAGTGTTCTTCCTCTTCCCCGCCCTTGCCCGCAGATAAGATCTCGAACATCTAGGAAATTGGTCCCAAGTGTTCTATTTTCCTTCTTCAGCTAGCTTTGCATTCTCCTCCTCCCACTCTTTCCTTTTACCACGATAATCTTTTCTGCCCGTCTTGTGTGGCTTATTATGCAATTTTGTTTCATCTCCGCTCAATTGCTAAATGAAGGAGAATTGGTTTCGCACAAACATGTCCTAGTCTTGTTTGCAAAAGGCATGCTTCACAAAGGAGTCTCCTCTTCGCTTTTTTCTTAAATGGGCCTTGAACCCGCTGCAAGGTTCCAATCTCGATATAGCTTTAATTGCCTTCTTGTGAAGATTCTTCCGCCGGGTAATCTAGCTTTTCCTCTAAAATTGTGAACAACTGTTCCTTCTCAATTGGTGAGAGATCATCAACCACCTTGTTGATTGACACCCTCTCCCGAGCAATGAGGCCACAGATCAATACAAATCTATCCTCACAGATCCGGGTAGGCCAAAATTGGCATCAAGTCCAGCTTGCCATCAACTTGTCTTCCATTTGGTTTGTGTCCTTGACCGGATCAAGTACTACTTGCTGTTGTGGGAGACTGCATAGATGATATGTCAAGTTGTCAGTAGAGCACCATAAGCAAGACTTAAAATCTAATCAAAATTTTATTAGATAAATTCTTTTTCCTGTGCAAAATAGTGATATTAGACTTCAAGAGTCGTAAAATCGATAGACATACACAGTCATATTTTACTTAATTAGCATATGGACAGTGCTAATCATTTTGATAGGGACACAACAATATGCTTATATATCAAAGCAGAGAATAAATTCCTTCAATCGTTGTCCATCTTGAGCATGATGGATTGTGTGTTCCATGTGTACATGCAACAAGAGTAAAGCAATCATGACATTATATATGACAGAGTGAAACAACACTCACAACACATCATGACACCAACAATAATAATAATATATATATGTAGTGAAACAACACTACAACACAACATAGGACACTCTAGTTATCACTACATTATAAACCATGCGATGCATTTCAAACAATATCATAATTAAAGTATGCTAGGTCCAAAGCATAAATGTCATGGTATTCAAAGCATGGAATTAAAGTATGCATTAATCAATGCTTTTCATGAATTTACAATGCAAAATTGTAGCACCAGAACATGAAAATGAATTTCAATACATATATGTCATCAGCAACAATTTATTCAACAGACTTGGAGAAACAAATCCATCCATCAAATCCACTAATTAATTAAAATGAACTATTAAGGCATGTCTCAATCTACCTTGATGAATAGTAGATTTACAAACATTCAACTAACCTCACAAATGAAGTATTGTTCTTGGTATATAAATTCATATCGTCATATTAAATTTATTCAATGTGCATGCAAGAATAATATCACGCAAACCTAGAAAAGCAATCAAAATAAACTAAACACAACTACTACAAAATACTACAATCCAATTTGAGCATAGCAATGTCAAAATCAACAATAATGTTTAAGGAAATCTGTCAATCGAATGAATTCCATCATTATAGTCATATAGGTGAAATTAAATATGCCAACTTTATACCGACAATAGTGTCATTAGCAGTTCCATCACTTTGTTGTGTGGGTTTCAAAGCAATATCTACATAAATTAATCACGATGGTACATTCAAATGAATCTTGCATCAATATTAAAGCAAAGCATAAAACTTCAACAACATCAATTCATATTTGACATTTGGTATTTGGATAAAATATCAAAATCACATTTCTGCCCAAATTCATAACTTCATCCCATGTTAATGATATAATAATTCTAATAACAGCATGTGCAAAAAATCTACAAATTGACTTGGCAACATAATTTTGGTACCAAACTTGTCTTCAAAATTTCAAATGGTTTTGATGAAAGAATCATTGGTCAAATATCACATCTCTCATTATAGTTTCAGAATGTTGCTTGAACATTGAAGTTTTCGATCTGCAACATCCAACTCATATGCATTTGAAACTTAACAAAACCGTGTTCAGGGATTAAATGCAAAGTTTCATTATGGAGGTCGCTAATATTATTTATATGTTGTACTTACAAAGAACAAGATAATGCATATAAAATTGTTCAAGAAAGAATATACACTAAACAAAGAAATTAATGAAAATATGGTGATTTTAGAAAATTTAGATAATCAAATTTGGACTAATTCCGGAGAGAAATACATGTTTATGATTGCGTTTGGAGAAATGCGAATTGTTCTTCCACTACGTCGTGATTAGTGACGCACCACATTTTAGAATTATGATGTTCGGCGACGGGCATAATATTTCATTGGCTTAGTGAATGGCGGGCGGTTGCACGGCGGCGTATCTTGTTTTGTGACGATAAGCTGAATAGCCATAAACCAATCCCACAAAATTATTTTAAAAATAGAATGTTCAAAGTATCATAAAATTTAGTTCCATATTAATTAAAGTCAATTTTTTCAAATTTTATTGAATGTAATAACAACAATGTGTATGGACTCTAACCAAATCAAATCAAATTTCATGTAAAAAACTACACTAAAAATCTTTTTTCAAATAAAACAAACATTTTCTCAAAAATACAAATGCAAATTCTTATGAGAACATTTGTACATATGCCATCTGATGCCACATCTACATAAACAATTATACCTTATTGACGATTTTCACGCGCATTAAACTCATACTGAAATAATTCTTAATAAAGTATTAATACAAAAACATATTAATGTTATGAAAAACTTTTTTGAAAACTATATTTGTAGTGTTCATTAATAGAATTTGATTCGCGAAAATGACATGAAGGATCTCATTCACCCATCTAAACTGTTCTTCATTCTCCAATAGAACAAAGGAGGAAGCAGAGGGCACCGCCACCGCCATGCCCGCTGCTTTTGACACCCAAGAGGGCATCCTAGGCCTCATCAATGAGACCACGCAACCTTCGATTTGACTCACAAACGTGACAAATCAAATATTATCTATCAAAACCGATTAAAACCGACATCCCGATAAAATCAAATCTTTAGTAATATCTAATAATTTACATTCAAGATAGATAATGTTCATTGATGCTCATCCCGCCGACGGCGCATACTCCACGCGGGCGGAAGTTACGCGCCCGGAGTCGAACTCATGACGGATGCGACACTCGCGCCGCAGAGTGGATGATCTCTTTGTCTCCGCCCGTAGCGCCTACATCCCGCTCAAATGCAGATTCGACGGCAGCGAATGTCGTCCGTCCACATCAAGCCGCACACCACGCAATGTTGTCGAGATCCCGTTGATGAGGTAGCGTACCGTTGTGGTTCTTCCACCACCCGCGGCGCTGATTTCGCGGAGCATATGGCTTGGGTCCGGTTGCAACGATTTCAACATCGCTAAGAAGTACTTGGCACCGAGTCTTCAGGGCATCTCCGATGAGCTTCGCACCCTTATCGATTCCGCCGCTCATCAACCTCTCCATCCCTCAAAGCATAATGCCTCCGGATGATTGGCCTCGCAAGCGCTCAAAGCACGACCGACATAGAGATTCTTGCACACCTCATGAAGATCAACATGTGCAGTACCTCATCGAGTCGCAGATCCAAGGTGCCGCAAATTGATTACGAAGGTTAGGAAACGAATGATGGCTCATTCTAGAGCATCAAAGATCACACCGCGCCATCAAGGAGAAGGGAGGAAATAGAAGCGACGGGTTTGGAAATTGAAAGGCGAGGGTTGAAATTGAATAACAATATTGGGAAGTTGAAAGGCGATTTAAATTGAAAAGGTGACGAGTTTGGCTGCACAAGTTGACAAGTGGCCCAATCATTGCCCCCGCCTTCACCTTCCCGCATAATTGAAAGGCAAGTGGTTTTGGACGGTTTTGCTCAAATGGAGCCCGAGGTAATGGGCAGAGGCTGACGGTTCGTGATCTTGTCAATATAACTCCCTTCTACCTTCCCCGCTTCTTCCATAAGCTCATCATCTTTCGCTTCTTCCTCCTCGCGATCCACCACTACAAATCTTCGTCGAGAGATCACCAAGGAGGAGATGGCATCGAGGAGCCGCCGTGAAGGGGAAAGGAGGATGACGATGATGAAGCCGCCGGGAGGAAGTTGGAGAAGGGAAGGAGCCCAAGAAGAAGGACGCCGACGAGGAACCGTTCGACACTAAGTTCGCCGACCGCTAAGAGCATGTTCGAAGCTTGAAGATGTTGGCGGCCTTCGACATCAAGGCGCATCAAGTGGACAAGGACCCGAGCGTGAAGGGTCTCGCCTCAGATCCACGGTTCGAGAAGCTCGAGAACCTCCCGTGGTCAAGGGCTGGCCCGCTTCGACGATGGCGGCTCGATGGCGACGACAGCATAGCCACGACGGCTCGACGGCTCCGATGGCAGCACGGCGACGACGACTCCGGCGCGATCGACTAATTGATAGACTCCTCTACCATATATAGTAATAATGTGTGTGTGTGTTTGTGTGTTCAGTTGTTGGACATGAACCGCTTAGTTTGTTTGTCGATCATGAACTTTAATTAGTTTGGTTGTTGGATTTTGTATGTCATGAACTCGATCTAATAGACGCGATCCATCCGTCTCCTATAATATGTGTTCTTGTGTGATGAACTAGAGAGATCCGTGATGAATTAGATCTTAGAGACAATGGATAGTCATTGGTGACGGGTTAGTGAACCCGCCTTTGTTGGCATTGGGTCTAGGCGGGCAATGGTTATCTTTTTATATTATTACGACACGGTGGGCCCATCACTATTTTTTTGAATGAAACTTGCTTCCTAAAATATTAGAGCCCATAAACAGCACCTAAAAATCATAAAAATATGAACAATTCATATTTGGACATTTAGTATTTGAATAAAATATCAACAATACACTTGTGTGCCCAAAATTATAATTCATTTTTACACCCCATGGTAATTATATAATAATTCTAATAACATCAAATTTGCTCTAAAAATCTACAAATTGACTTGGCAACATAATTTAGGTACCTAAACTTGTCTTCAAAATTTCAAATGGTATCGATGAAGGAATAATATACTTGTGTACAAATGTCTACATCTCTCACATAGTTTCCTAGAATGTTGCTTGAACATTGAAGTTTTCCACACTTTGCAACATGTTCGAACTCATATGCATTTGAAAACTTAACAAAACCTTGTGTTCACCTTAAGCTTACGAAATGCAAAGTTTCATCACTAATGGTTGTGTAAAACAAATATTATTTATATGTTGTACTTACAAAGAACAAAATAAGGCATATAAACATTATTCAAGAAACGAATATACACTAAACAATAAAATTAATGAAAAGATGGTGATTTTAGAAAAATTTAGAAAAAATATCAAATTTGGACTAATTACGACGAAGAAATACTTGTTACAACATTTGATTGCAGATTAAAAGGAGAAATGTGAATTGTTCTTCATTTGAATAGAACTGGCCCCATAGTCATTAGCGAGTGACGATAACCACGCGCTTTGCTGCTCTTCCAAAATTTTACATAAATAATAATAAAAAAGCTAATCTACTCGATTTCCTATTCCAATACTCCGTTCGAACTTCACCATTTCGAGGAGCAGCCTGCAAAACAGAGAAATTAAGCCATCCTTTATCCATGCCGCACCGCTGCTACCGATCGCCAAGACCTGCTGGGAGGCGGCAGGTTCACCCCAAATGCGCCAAGTCGAGGAGTGGATCACACGGCCTTCTCGCGCAGGCGACACCCCTCGTTGCTCACCATCTCGACGCCGCCCGCCGCCGTGACCCGCCTCATGTACCGCGGTGTCGGCGGCACCGCCATTGTCCTGTAGAGCAAGATGATATAGATAGGCCGATCGCCACCTCGGCCACGAGATCATTGCATCCTGCTTTCCATGAACACGGCTTTGATCCCGAGAAGAAGCAAGCCATCGAGATCCCAAGATAGCAAGGAAGGCTTTGTAGGCGGGGTCCCACACCCAAGAAATCTCATCTCTTATCCCTCTATCGACAAACGCCGACCGACGTCGGTACACACGCGCATGGTCGAGCAAGTACCGAGGCCGCGGAGGTCGCCAAGGGCCGCCCGAGGTCGCACGACGCCACGCCGCAATCTCAATGCGGAGGTCTTGAGGGAGGTCCAGAGACACCGGTGCCGCCGCTTCTTCCGGCATATTCATCTCGGCCGAATGGCGATATGAGTAGGCTATTGCTGGGTAGATGAAGGGGGATCTAAATTATTTTGGAAGGAGAAGACAGGAGATTTGTTTCCAAACATGGTTTAAGTATGCAATGGAGACGGTTTGGCTAATCCGCGCTCATTAATTCTCCATTGAGACGCTTTGGCTAATCCGCATCTCTTTTGTTTTTCTTGGGAGACAAATAACTTCCGCTCACGCCATTGATCATGATTGTTTCTATTGACCGGATCCGCATCAATTTCTTGGGAACCTTCCGCTTCCGTGCTTTTTGATCTTATCCCTTCCTTGTTTTTGCTATAAAAGACCGACCTATCGGTCCTCCTCACTTGCTTCATTCTTCTCTAGATCTAGATCTAGCTATGGCACAAAGAATAGATCTCGTAGGGTGCAAGCTTTTGCTTTTCTATTCTTCCTCCTCCTCATTCTCGGTTGCTAGAAGAATTCTTGTGATATGGGTGATTGGGTGCTCATCCTCTAGCACATTGCTAGAAAATCCTTGTGACATGTTCATTATCGCCGGGGAGGTAGCGAACCTCTGCATCGTGAAGAAGAACAAACGGAAGGTCATCAATTTGGGGTTTCTCACAAACTTGCTTCCTTTTGCTTTCCTCCTCCGGAGGAGGATTTTTGAAGGATGTTTCCCCCCTCTCTCAGATTTTCTCTTGTGCTCACTTGCAACAAGATAAGCAAAGAACTTGGACTATGACCATGAAGAAAAAGCTGCACCTCCTTGTAATATTCTCTTCATTTGTGATTGAGTTGGGTTGCGATGATATGGATATTTATGATGTGTGCTATAATGACCTGAAATTGTATTTCAAAATCATGGTAAGTAGAGCCTTATAGCATGAACAATGGTTCGTCATAATCATGGTGGTCTTGAAGAAAGTCAGCAAAGATTGAGCTCTCCATCTGTTCTTTTGACATTTTCAAGATTTGACCTCATCGAGTGCTCATATGTGATTTGAAATCTATGACATGATGTTGTCATTGTTTGTGACAACCTCAATGTCATAATGTTATGATTACTTCTAATGAAGTTGTCATTATAGAGATCATCTTTGACATATGAATTTGTACAATTTCAACCTATGACTTTTTGTGATTATGACATATCTGTCAAGATGACAACTTTCTTGTAGTGTAACCTTGATGTATCAATGATGATAATTTGTGTGTGATTTTGCATCTTAAATGACATGCTTGTGTGATTATTATCTACTTGTGTGATTATCCGTGCTCCAATTTTGTATGATTTACCACTTGCAATCATGAAGAAGAACAAGCGACTGGCATATCTCTTTGCCCGTAATAAAAGGAGATGCGGGCTAATCCGTCCTTTATATTAACGCCCATCATTGATGATAATGTCGAGCTGCAACACTTATAATCAAGGAATATAAATGAATATATACAAGTATCTTAGGCAATATATTACAAAAGGATTCAAATTCCACCATCCTATATATTACAAAAAGGATTCCACCAATACATCATCCTATATTACAAAAAGGATTCAGTAGAAATCAGCTTGCTTTTTCTTCCTTGATTTTATATGGATTTTTCACTATGGTCACGGTGTTTTGTTAGTTCCTTGTTGTATGAAGTGTCAAAGGATGGAATTTCGTCAAATTGGTTGTATTCCTCCTCCTCAACAACATTTTCAACCCCAACAATCCTTTTTTCCATGCATAACCATACGCTTCTTCTTTGCAAGGTTAGGTACATAGAACACTTGCTCAACATCGTTGGCGAAGACAAACGCGTTTTTGTAACCAAAGACCCGAGATCAACACTAACATAACCATATTTGTCCTTGCTCAGCCTCTTCCCATTGGTGACCCATCTACACCGAAACAAGGCTACCTTCAATCCTACATAATCAAGCTCCCATATCTCCTCTATTTGACCATAATATGTGTCTGTCTGCATGTCATCATCATCATGTCACGCCCATAACGCACACCACTATTTTGATAGACACTTTTATCCCGGCCATGGTGTAGAACGTATCCATTGATATCCATTGCTTGGTATCTTGTAATAGTGAACAATGGCCCCGATGCTAGATTCCTTATCTCGTCGGTTATTACAGCATTGCTGCATGTCTCGACATAATCTCCCACGAAACCTTGCATGTGCATCTTTGCAAGCCAAGCCCTACCACGTCGGTTGTCTTCACGTAGTTGTCGCTTGTGCTCATTGGCAAACTGTAATTAGCATTGTATCATGGTGAAATGAGCCTTTTGGAAGGCATCCGTTCCGGAGTGACGACTTTTCCCTGTGGTCCCAACACCGAAAGCCTACCTTCATGCCGTGAGAGGCACACCAATGGGGTTTTGGGGTCCATATAACCCATGGCCCACTCCACTACTTGATGGTCTCGTAGCCATGAACAATGGCTCCTCCGAAATAACCTATGTACCAATGATTTCAGAATCCATAGAACCTCTCATATGGAAACATCGATGAAGGTAAGATGGGCCAAGGAACCTCATGAGGTGTGCTGTTAGATGCATGAGATCAAAGAATGATGGTGGGAAGGTAGCTTCAAGGCATAGGGTCTCAAATGCCTCCTCTCTAAGTCCAATAGTTTTTCCTCATCAATCACCTTCGCTCTATTGCATTGAAGAATAAACACAAGCTCGTGATCCACAACCGGTCTTGATACCTCTAAGTGCAACAGAAGAAGAGTTGTCATCAACACATGGCAATCATGAGATCAAGTTGAAATTCATTTTCATGTCCTTCACCGACACTAGCCTCTTGAAGTTTGATGAGTTGAAGGTACTTTCAAATCATGCAAAACTCAATTCTCTCGCCTTTGACAAGGTGGTTGCAAAGAACGGAAGGTTCGTCCCCGCCTCTGCTTTCCTCTGCATAGAGCTCGCCTAATGCCCATTCTTTAAGATCCTCCCTTGCATTTTTATGATCTTTTCCTTTGGACTTGTTGTAGCAATGTTCCACAAGTAGCTTCACACACATTCTTCTTGACATGCATGTTGTCAATCGAATGACGCACATCCAACATCGCCAATACTCTAGCTCCCATAGAATTGATTTCTTGTTCCACATTCCTTCTTCTTCTTCTTCACCATCTCTTTTCTTTTGCCAAGGGTTTTTCACTTTGGGTAACTCCTCGATAGTTTTGATGTCCTTGACTTTCAAGTGGACCAGATCTCCACACATGCAATGGCGCCTCTCGATTCTCCTTTTCCCATTAAACCGACAATCCATGGCCCTATGGATGTTTCTTGCCGAGGAAACGGTGCCCCATAAAATATGAATTTCTTTGAATGTCTTAGCCATCAGCAAGTATCTTCCAAGCAGTGGGCAAGCTGCACCTTTCCTTTTACTCCCAGAGGTTGCGATGAGCCGTTGTCGTTGATGGTGGTGAACAACATGGCGCATTGTGAACTCCTCACGCTTGTACTCATCCCAAACCTCCTTCACACCGGCTTCCACAATATCTTCAAGTCATCAACTAGTGGCCTCAAGTAGACATCAATACGGCCGCCAGTTGCTTTGGCCCGAGACCAATATTGTCATCATATATTTCGCTTGCATAGCTGTGGTGGAAGGTTTTACAATGATAGCATAACAGGCCAGGTGCTATGTGTTGAGCTCTATTTACCGAATGGGTTCATGTCATCTGTGCTCATAGAAAACCGTATGTTCCTTACGTCTTCGGCAAACCACCCAAAGTGGGAATTAATTTTACCCCATTACATCTGCGGGTGCCTAAACTTGCCATCTTCTTCTTTCCTTCCTCATGCCCAAGAGTTGGGCCTCCTTTCATGTTGCAAACCATCTTTTCAGCCAAGCAATGATGCAAAAATATCATGCCACCCTCACAGGAGCCCCTCTGTTAGCCTTCCTCTTCTTGCCTCTGATCTCCACGGGCTCGTTCTCGTCATCAGCATTATTATCATCTCCACCATCCTTTTTCCTCTTGTATAGATCGCAGCCAGACTTGGGGCACTTGTCAAGGTCTGCATAATCTCCACTGAACAATACACAACTGTTCTCGCATGCATGGATTTTTTCAACCTCTATTCCCAAAGGACAGATTATCTTCTTCGCCTCATAGACAGACTCAGCTATTTGGTTTCCTTTAGGAAGCATGTCTCTAAGCACATCCAATAGATGTTTGAAACTTTTGTTGCTCCAACCATGATCTGCCTTAAGCTGCACAAGTTTTAGATCACCAGAAAAGGAGAGAGTACTTCTGGCAACCAGGATAGAGAGGTTTCTTTGAATCTTCAATGAACTACTTCAGCCTCGCTAATTCAGAAGGTGTGTACACTCGTTAAAACTCAACATCGCGCAACATTTGATCAACATTGTGCACACGTTGCAACACCTCACCATCATCGAAGCCCCTAACTTCTTGATCAGTGATATTCTCAGGTCTCATCACATTGTGTGGGAATGGTTCATTTTCCTCAAAAACTCCACCTTATCAAGGTCTTCATCATGGCCGGTAGCATGGTGTCGCACTTCACCTTCATTTTGACATCCTGCTTCGAGTTCATTAAGGCTTCCTCACCATGTTTATTCCAACACGTGTAATTTTTTGTGAAACCACGTGTGACCAAATGATGAAAATTGATTTCTCATTGTCCGAATTTCTTCTGGTTGAGACAATCTATACAGGGGCAAAGCATTGCCTGAACACCACGGTTTCTCATATCCACCTCTGCTTGATTTAGAAAACCATTGACCCCGCTTTAGAAATTCTCCCAATCTTCTTGGGGCTGTCTGTACATCCAAACCCGAGTAGCAGCCGCCATCTGCAATTTCCATACATCAAATGAGCATAATTCATCACAAAAACCTAATAATATAAGAGGATTAGGATAGCTGAAGAATTTCAATAAAAGGGGGCAATTTCCACATTGATGAGGACTTTCTATGAGGCGAGCGCGGCCAAGGAGGAGGATCGGAGGCGGCGTCACGGTCGCGGCGACAGCACGGAGGACGGCGTCGAGCCCGAGGAGGACGGGCGTCGCTGGATGGCGCCACGATCGATGTTGCTGGCGCCGCTCGCCGCCATCGCGACGCGGCCGGCCTCGCTGCAGCCTGACTTCGAGGAGAGAGACCGCGATCCTCAAAGCGCATGCAACTGGCGGCGGCGAACGAGGCAGGCCGGTGTGGACTTCTGAGGAGAGAGAGCGTGTGACCTTCTGAGGAGAGAGAGCGAGTGTTGTCGGAACGCGAGGGGCCTTCTGAGGAGAGAGCGAGTGTTGTCGGAAGGCGAAGACAAAGACGCGCAATAACAACGTGCGTCTTCGATGTGAGAAAAAAGACGACGCTGGGTGGCAATCAAAGGAGACGCGTGCTAACAAACATGCTTCTCCAGTACGAAAGTTATCGGTAATAGATTTGAAGGACCGTTACCGATAGGTATCATTTTCGTAACGGATGCATTTTAACGTCTGTTACAAAGAATTCATGTAACGGGTGTTTACAAAGCCCGTTACCAGAAGTCCTCATTGGTAACAGGCGTTGTAGTGGCGAACCCCGGGGTCCGCCTGCCGCGCTTATGAGTAACGGGCGTCAAACAACAACCGTCACAGATGTGGGTCCATGTAACGGGTGTTAAGGGCCCGTTACAAATGTTGCGTGATCTATTTGAGATTTTCACGTAGTGTGTGTCTAGCCATGGAAGCATTGTATCCGCCATTGCAGCATTGCAGGTGGATACCTTCTCATGTCCGGTAGCGCCTTCCACCAGGAAGGATGAGAGTTGCATCCCACCGATGGCCTATCCTACAAATACAACAGCCGTCCCATCCCAAGATCGGACGAGTGCTAAAGGCGTTCATCGTAAAGAAACCAGAGCTCAAATCCAAGTCCAGGACCACCATTGACAATCTGGAGAAGGTCTGTTGCTACGTGTAAACTAGCTAGATCCGGGAATGTAATTAATCAAGTTTAACTCTAAAGGTCTATGGTATACATCGTTTACGTTCCAAAATTACTAGCATAATTTATGTCACACTACAAGATTTTAGCACAGTGTTCAAAGTCAACAATGACGATATAGCGCAGTGCTAAACTTCCACTGCCCTTTGTACAGGTTTTACAAGTTTTCCAAAATGATTAAATTTCTTCTAATGAATGATAGTAAAAAAATCAGTAATTGTGTGCCTCACTTGATGTGAGGGCGTGGTGTCTTGGATGATGCAACAGAGGTGTAAGCTGTTTAGGCCGGGTTCAAGCGTGGCATCACAGGTAATGTAGTGTGTTACATAGGAAGCATTCCCTGAGTCCCCCTGGCTATAGTAGCTAGCTTCAATGACAAAGAAAGAAGAATTAAAAGAAAAAACGTTACAGAATTCCAAGTTGCAAGAAGCCCATTGTTGAAACTCCAATCTCTTAAAACATTTACTTGATTATTTTAACCAGCACAGGAGATGCCCATTATTGACAAGAAACAATAGAAGCAGAGGATCAGGGCTGCTTGGTAGCCCATTGGGGACGAGGGGCATGATGGCTATCGGAGTTCCACTGATGAAGCATCATCCAAACCATTGATACCCCTGCATAGAAAATGGTAAATTTGTTTACAAATAATTTCTCAGTCAGATGCGATGAAGATGCTTCCAACATGAATGATAATTGACACAAACTTTAGTAGTACCTGCGATGAAGATGAACATGACGAGACTAGCTGCCCGGATGGTGTGGTAAACCAGACACTCGACGGCAAGGTAGCCGACAGCATAGACGAATGATAGGAAGGTGGCTGCATAGACCGACTTGCTGCTGAGGTTGAAAGCGCATAGGAAGCAGAGCGTACACGACAGCAGAGTCCAAACCGCAACGGTTCGCCCATGTACCCCGGTCACTGAAGGCCAGATGATATAAGGTTTAAGGGTATATGTTTCATCAGTAAAACAAGTTGAAAGCAAGTTGAAATAGGTACAGTCTTGTACGTTCAAAAAATGATATACTCTGAAGATTAATACTGCTCTAGCACATACTCGGTATCTCAGAGTAGGTTGCTGAGCAGAGGGACGACGCAGAGCTGAAGAAGCAGGACCAAGTGAAGGTGGAGCGGAAGGTACCGACGGCGATGAGCCACCACCCCAGCGCCGGCACGCTGTGCTTCTTCCAAGCAGCAGCCATGGTTTAGGTGCCTGGAACAATGACTACACAAAAATAGAGGAGAGCAAGAGTGTTCCACCTCCATTTATAGGCAGTCAGCTATGCAAATTAAACTTCAGAGTCAGGATTTGATTGTATAAAGCTTTTTGGTTTCGAGGTATTTTGGTAGTCACGACCAAGGTTCCTACTACCACTGTTTCAAAAAAAGGTTCCTACTGCCATCAAGACAGAATTTTGGAAAGATTTGAAGGCTGCATAAGCCATTGATAAATGGGCTTTGCTACGGTACTCTCGCTACCTTTAGGAGTTAAGAGACACATTATTTGAGTGAGATCTGAGTAAACTGAGACACATTATTGTTGCCATTATTAGACTTGTCCTGACTCCTGCGATGAATTCCATTGTGAATAATGCCTATGGCTAAGTGCCAATGATGTGTACCAACTGAGTGTCCTTGTGCCTTTGGCTAGTCCTGATTTTTACGACCAGAACCTCCGGCAGGTTAGGCCAGGTCATGTCATGTCCACAGTTTGCCTCGACCACAAGGACCACATGTGTAAGATGAGACAATCGTGCGAGCCCTGTTGAGGCATTATATAGCAGCTGTTCTGTTAGGGCAACTTCTTTTGTGTATTTGTGCTGTCCATGTAAACTCGGGAGGTGAAAATGTAGATGAACTTCAGATGTGAATTCAGAATGGGTAGATGGACTTTAGTGTAATACTGTGCTAATTGAACGCCCTTAAATTAGCGCGCGCCTGCAGGAGTATTCTATTAATCCTACTATCTGGACGTAGTTAGAGCTCGCACCAAGAATCTAATATTCGTACTGGCTTGAACATTGGTATTTTCATGGATTCAAAACTGGCACACATGTGAGTTAGATGTAAAAACTTGGCTGTGTGCGGTTGCAGAGGCCGGAACTCTTTCCTTTATCAAAAAAAATGTGTGTTAGATGTTGGCATGATCTAACCTCCTCATCATTTGTGCACATTATTAAGTACTAAGTACCTTCGTAACAAATATTAGGGGTTCTCATTATGCACCTACGCAAGTACTTGACCGGGTGCATAGCAAGAATCCCTCATATTTGTGGTGGAGATATAGTAGAATCACATTGAGTGTATGAGTGTTAATTTATCGTGTCTCATTAAGGTTGTTCAGTTTGTAAGCCATCATTCTTGAAGTAGTAAATCTAGGCCGGTGGGGTAAGATCGCCCCACGAGTTTTCATTCTCCCTGCCTAGAAAATCCCCGAACCCCGGTTTCATCGGTTAGGGTATTTTTTAAAAAAAACTACCTCCATAATCCACTCCAATGAGGAATCAAACCTGGGTCTCCTGGTTGCGACCATACCTCAGCCCTTCTAACCAACTAGGATAACCAACTAGGATAGAAGAACTTTGGTATCATTCGTGAAGTAATATTCTTAATGTGTGAGTTTCAAACAAAAAATGGGAGAATTTGAATGTAAGGTAGTGATAATGCTAGAGATTATATTAGCTGAACAGATCCCTGGTGTAAATAAAGTACCCAAGCTGGTGCGCATATGACTCATGTGGAACACTAATTCTGTAATTGAAACAATTGATACCGTAGTTACTTATTAAACTAGGTGATACCCTACGCGTTCATGTGAGAATTTCTTAAACAAAATTTTAAGGTGATATTTTAAAATGGAAACACTAAGTAGGTTGCATGGCAATAATATTCTTTTACAAAGAACATTATACATGAAAACATGTTCATTTTGTTACGAGTGAAGGGCTCCTTAATGATTGATCTTTCAAGTATTTCTACTATGGGAATTTTGTATTGTGGTACTCGCAAAGACTAATAAATTGTATGCTTGAATGTTATTAGTAAAAAAAATCAGTGGAAGTCATAATTAAATAAATGGTCCTAGTGGACCATGGCATAATGGCATGTGATGTATTTGTTCTTGGATGATCGTGGTGGATATCTTGTATGTTTAGAGAAACAAAATTATTAATAATTCTTAGTGGGGTGCATCTATATAGGCTATATAGCTAGATATCACGGGATGTCGTGATGCCCTCAGCGGAATTAGACCCACGAACCTCGCATACAAACCAACAAACCAACTATTCTTTTTGAATTTAATTTAATCTTCATGTTCGATTTAGAAACTGCATTTTTCTTATGTTTCAATTTTTTGAAAAAAAATGTGATGCTTTTCAACATTCCCTAGCCGGTGATGTCACGTTTGAAACACATGCATGGGGTCACGCATGCATGTCAGCAGTTTGCTCCACCACGTTTTGTCAACATGTTGGGCCTCACGCTCCATGCATGCACTTGCTTTATCTGTGGTCGGAGCTCAACGGCACTGCTATGCCCAGTCAGAATAATACAACAGGTCCCTGTCCTACAATAGTATAATAACGTGCAAAAGAACGTGAATTTCATTCTTAATTTGAAGGAAAAAGGAACAATTCCAGTTCCCCAACTAAAAAGGTATCTCAGAAATGTGGATTGAAACATCGTATTGTTCATTTTGTAGCTGGCCCTTCAGTTTTACGGTATGTACCTTCTACTTGCATATCCTGCAAGGCATGATGTAGTTTGGGCGCTTGGATCGAAAATGGCCTTGTTTGGGCCATGTTCACTACAACATCAACGGAAAAATAGACCTAGCTAACACAACTTAGTGAAAACGAATGGCCTTAAATATCTCAAGTCAGTAGGATTTCAGAACTTAATTGGATTCTACCGATCTTTTTAGCTGTTTAGGCTTCATGTATGACATCATGGATGAAGTAATATAAAAGTTTGTAGGCAAGTTTTTTGAATTGATCGTCAAGTTTTTTTTTCCTCTAATCTTACTATTACTAATTGGAGGCTCCTTTTGAGGCCTTCACGTGAAGCCACCTAGGATCCTAGGTGGACAGTCTAGAAAAAAAAAGAAAAATTAAAGAATCCTCCACATGAAGCCACCTAAGATCCTAGGTGGACACTTAAAAAGAGAATAAAATTACCCATCTTTGCCATTATGCATACTTAACTAAAATAACCTCTTATACCTATGTCAAAATTACCTAAAATCTGCATTTTATAAAATTAATCTAAATCAGCTCTCTAAACTATCCATCTGTTCAATTATTAAAACATATAAATTTGATGTCCACCCGACAATAATCTTCATATGCAATCTCCGACTCCCAAGATGCGTCCCACACGCAAAATCGACCTTCTTAAACCTTAGTGGTCTTTGGATGAGCATGAAAGTAGCCGCAGCCCATAGTACATAGTAATCCACAAGGCTGCCATAGATCGAGCAGACCACAGGAAGTCAAGCAAGGACAGAGCGCAGGCCACAAGCGAGGGTGCTATCCATGGCACAAGTAGCAGGAAGGAGTCAGATGATGCTCTAGGACGTGTTGTCGTTCAGCGTGCAGCAAATGGCAATGATCTAGAAGAATATAGCCAGCTGTTATGTTTGAGATTGGGAGAAAGCATGCATGCCTATTGATGGAGAAAAACACAAGATCGAGGGCTGTATTCCTGCATATTTTCACTGGTGACCAGATAAAACTGATTTTACTAACTAAAATATCAAGTTTTTATGTCCTATGATGATAGGGCTTGACGGACAGAGGTGGTGGAAAAGTCGTTGACACAGTTAAGATCTAAAAAAATAATACACTATAGATTGACGATATCTTGATTTTAGGATTATGCTGAGTTGATGACATGTGAGTAGTAGTATATATTCGCTAGCCTCTAGAAATTAAAGGCCTTATTGCCTCTGTATAGATACAACTCATTCTGACCTCTCTTTTTACATTTTTTTACATAATTTCCATGAAGCAGGCAATATTAGTACAAACAACTTTACATGGTCGATTGATTCTTACTTAATTAAATATATTAATGGGGCACCAGCAGTTATATACTTACATAACAATTTCTTGCATTTGGGAAAGTGATGAAACAATACACATTTACATCGAGGTGATTTAAGAGGTTCCATGTATGTATTATTATGCGTAATGTGTTAAAAAAAGGAGACGAGGTGTCTACGAAGAAGTAAAGAGAAAGATAGACATTAATGGAGCATTTTTTTACTCCCCCCATCTATGTTTACAAGGTATTTACATGACTTGGCACGATTTTCCAAATAGTAATTTAATAATTCATTTATCTTATATTATATCTATTTCTGATTATAAACCTATGATCACTGTAGAGTATATTGATTACGAATCCAACCATATAAATTTTATATTATAAAACTAAAAAATAATACCTAAATTTGTAAGTTTGAACCTTCATTTGCATGTGTGAATTATAAGAAGAAATGGTATACTATATATGTACACCCATATATAAAGCTTAATGGTATTGTCACGTAATTATGACATTTCTCACCCATAGAAGGTATATTTCCCATATTTCAGATAACATTTTCCTATCCATAAATGATTCTTTTCGCATACAACATATAAGACGCATATTGTTCAATTATTTGGGTTGTTCACTTATATTAAACGAATAGTACAAAATTAGAATTGTACAAATGGACAAAATGTGAAGTGTTTTCCTTCTAATACTCCCTCTTTTTTCTACAAATCACATTTTACTTCCCCGGACCCCACCTTGTGTGAGAGCTTTCGCATTGGGTATTCTCTTTTTTATCACATTTGTCCTAAATCAAATATATCAAACTTTGACCGAGATTATTGAAAATATAACAACATCTATGATACCATATTTGTATCATCAAATTCACCATGGAGTATGATTTGGTAATGCATATATTTGGTAGAATAATATTTATATCTATAAACTTAGTCAAAGTTGGACATATTTGATTTGTGATAAAGCAATTGTGATTTGTAAAAAAGGAGGATGTACTAGATCTTCAATATTAAGTCATTTTATTTAAATATTATACTACTCGCTCTACAACAAAATTATCACATTTTATGGTAGCTTAAATCAGATTGATTGGTGCAAGCTGTTGGATAAAATGCTGGATATATGGAAAATTAATGACATTTTTAGGTAATAAACAAAATGTGTGGTCATTTATATTTATGTAATGTTACCCCTATTCGATTGGCTGGTGGTTGATAAACCAAACGAACAATTATGTTAAAGTTGCTAGCCCGTGCAGTGGCACGGGTTCATGGACTAGTGCTTCTTAATTATAAGGCCTGACATGGACACTTAAAAGGAAGTTCCAATTATTATTATGAATAAGATAACTAGTCGTGGTAAGATAAAAATATAATTATGTTTCTCTCAATAAGAAGGCTAGAAATAAATAAGCTGTAGTGCTAACAATCGAAAATTAGATGTACAGAATGGCTTTAAATTTTGAATCCACGGGACTTCAAAATTTGGACTTGTACTGATTAGTTGTAGTAGCAAAAGTTTATTCTGAGTTCATGCGTGGCATCACAATGACAAAAGTGTTATAGAGATCACGTAACTGCTCTAGGAGATCTACTACTTTGTTAAGTTTTTCTTCTCATAATTTTCCTTTCCTCCAAAATAATTGGACTAGATCTTGGAGCGTCTTTTCGATGTTTCTGATTTGGCTTTCTACTTCGTACTGGATTACCTCCATGAGATACTTTGTTATCTTTGAAGTCGGTGTGCTCTTCATTGAGGGATCGAGGTATGTTGTTCTAGTTCTCCTCGAGGAGGGATTAATGGATCTATTTTTCCCAATGGTGGAATCGTCATTCCTGTCACCAGTGCTACTGACGGTGGCGGATCTGCTCTTTCGGCCACCGTTGGTGATGGCTAACGACGGTTATGGATCTCTTGCTCGGTTTGACCTTTAGGCGATATGGTCGATGTGTTTTCGGTGCTTTTTACTCCCCCAGTGGTTGATCATACCGCTTCTCTTATGCGGCTTCCACATCTGTGGAGTTTTCTGTCGGTGGGGATTGAGGTTCTCAAGTACGGACCTGGTGCGCAGTTCCACAGGAATGGAGCTTTCTGAAGTAGTGGGCGGCGCTGGATGCAATGAAGACGAATGATAGAGATGATCTAGTGCTATGCTTCAATGTAATTTTCTTTTATGTTGAGATCTTAATTATAAAAGGAGTTTTAATTTAATGAAATCCAATCCCTTTCTTAAAAACAATGACAAAAGTGTTACAGAGGAAACATTCATTGGCTAGTAGCTGCCGTGATAAAAAAACAAGAATTACCAAAAAATTTACAAAAATCTCTTAAAACATCAATTACGTGCTTATATTAGTCAGCACACAGGAGATGCCAACTATGTTATTATTTGGCAGGAAAAGAACCATGATCAAGCCAGCTTGGTAGCCTCACGGGGACGGGGGTCATGGCCATGGGAGTTCCACTGAAGCAGCATCCAAACAATGGACGTCCCTGCATTGGAAATTGATCAAACTCTAGCTAAACAAAAGGTCTCAGTCAGAGGTTGATCATGAACAGAAGATTAGCCAGGTTGATCATGGTTCATGAACACGGGAAAGGTGTCCTGATCATGTTGTATGTACCTGCAATGAAGATGAACGTGGAGAGTCTAGCTGCGGTCATGGTGTGGTAGACCAGGCACTCCGAGGAGAGGTAGATGAGGGCGTAGACGAAGGACAGGACGGTGGCGGTGTAGACCGGCTTGCTGCCGAGGTTGAAGGCACACTGGAAGCAGAGCGTGCACGACAGCAGATTGCACACCGCGGCAGTCCGACCATGCGCGCTGGTCACTGAAGCCCAGATGATGATAAGGTTTTAAGCGGATGTTAATTTGGAGATTGCTACTTCCTACTGATCGATCTATCTCGGACAAGGTGGCCGAGCACAAGTTGTCATTAGAAAATGTCATTAGAAAATGTTTACTATAGCACCACATTGTCTAACCATGGTCGAATTAGGCTCAATAAATCGTCTCGCGAATTTACCCAGGATTTATGAATTCGTTATCTATGCACCTAAGCAAGTATCTGACCGAGTGCATAGCAAGAATCCATTACCCATTTGGATCCCTTCATTTTTAAGGAATTGTAATCTACTTAATCGAATAGGCTATTTGTTTTGGAATGTGGTATTCCACAACTTTCAAAAGTTTAAATATAAGTCTATCTTAAATTCATGGGGTGGGAGATAGAAATAGATTATATGGATCATCATGCTATGTTTCTAATGTGCAACTTATAGCACGCTCTTTGACTCACTTCCCTCTAGCAGAAGTGCAACAAATAAGTATCTGTCCCATATATGACCAATAATAATATACAAATATATTCCACATATAACTATATCCGATTAATTAATTTGAGTCTAAGAAATGGGAGAATTTTAAATTAAGGTAGTGCTAATGCTAGAGGTTATATTAGCTGTACCGATCCCTGGTGTAAATAAACTGCCAAGCTGGTGCGCATGACCTGGTGCTGTAATTGACACAATTGATACCGTAGTTACTTATTCCCTCTGCTCTTTTTTATATGCCGTCCCATAGTTCATATTTGAGTTGGCCAGCGTCAAGGAGAACAGAGGTAGTATTAAGTATCGCAAGATGCTGTGATGCCCTCAGCGGAATCACCCACGCAACCTCGCATGCAAACAAACAAGGCAACTATTCATTCGTACTTTTAATTAATTTATTTAGACGCTCAATTTAAAAAATGTGTTTTCAAAGTTTATGCTTTTGCACATTAGTTTAAGATTGTGGTATCTAAAATAACTTGAGCTGAAGTCCTTGCCGGTGATGTGACGTACGCTTGAAACACATGGAGTCAGCATTTTGCTCCACATGCTTTGCCTTTATTTGCTGCCGCAAGAAACTGCTACGTCCAGTGAATAATGCAACAGCCAACAGTTCCCTGTCTAATAATTGAACAGTCAACAGTGTCCAATTGCTGGCCATATTGTTAATAATTGTTGCCTAGGAGGACACGAGGTTAGGCTCGTCTGGATGAGAGTTTCATAGAGGATTTTATGAGCATTAATTATTATGCCACATCACCGATTTTGATTATGTGGCAAGATATTTGTGAGGAGAGAGAATGGAGAGTTTCAACATTTGTGAGAGGAGTGTCATCACTGTGAAACTCCTGTGGCACAGTTACCTAGTTCACAATCTAGGTAACTGTGCAATGAAACTCTACACTGAGATTGGCCTTAGAGCCCGGCCTTAGAGCCCGTCACTTTTGTGTGCTCCACAGTTGTGTGTTTTTTAGCGATATGTCTTATATTCTCTCTATTTCATCAATAGAAACATGATTTTTTTTGTGCCATTAATTAAAATAATGCACTTTAATCTATATAGACTATATAGAAGCATCCCACTAAGGATCATTAACTTTATTTCTCTCAACATGAAAACTATCCCACAGCTATTTGTGTCTTTCACCAATTTTCTGTGAGTAATAGCATTCATGCATGCAATTTATCAGTTTGTGCTGAGTACCAGTCTACAAAATTGTCATACTAAAAATACATGGAGAATCAATCATTTAAGAGTCATATTGTCTCAACAAAATAAACATGTATTCATATATAATGTCATTTGCAAAAGAATGTTGTCATGCAATCACCTTAGTATTCCGACTTTGAATTTTTTCCTTAAACACATTAAAAAATTTCCGCTGCAACGCGTGGAGTATCACCTAGTTACGGGTAGGTGGCACGGGCCGATCGTCGTGACCTACAGTATCTAGTGTTATGTGTGTACACTGTGAGTTTGCTTCTCCTATAAATACATGGTACAAATGAAGCTACTAAAGCCCAGCAAAACGGCACCCAGCACAGCACAGGCAAAGTGTTGGCTCCTGTCTCCTCTGTACGTTAATTGAGAAAGAGTGTGAGAGGGCTCTACAGGAATCTGGCGTGAGTTCTATGCTCTGAGACTTTAATTTGCTTGCTTGCCCAGGCAAAGAACTGAAGATATGACCTCGCTGCCTTACCGCAGCACCTCCGATCAGGTCTGGCGTTTTTTTATGTGCATCTTTTTATATTAGATGGTTTGGAGATTTTGTAGTGAAAACGACGAGCCATTTTCTGTATGATGTTTGACCACCAAAAAATTTTTCCAAGTCCCATAGAATTCCAGTAAATCCATAATCATGTTTGTCTAACTCCGATATGTCTACCTGAGGATGCATGATTCACCACTACTGGAAATTGAAATTTCTCTGTGTGCTGGAAACCGTCAGGGATGTAGGGTTAAACCTTCATAAATATATTTCTTGACAGCATACCGACAGTGAGAAAATGATAGAGAAAACAAAATTGTCTGCCGGTTTCCAGTCAGAAATTATTTTTCTAATGTATTTTTTGGCAGTTACCTCACAGAAAAATACAAGTTCCAGATTTGGCAAAGCATTGTGTACCATCAGAATAAAGAATTTTTATGTAAGAAACAACCATCGGAGATAAATCATGCATATTCCTGGTGGAACCTAATAAGAGAAGTTTACCCGGTTTTTTCATGTTGGTTCCAACCAGCATATCATATTACCCTCAAGGATAATAGTATTTGAGGCCATAATAGAATTGCTAGACATTCAGGCTCAAGATAACAATATTACATAGCTCATATCAGTACCAGATTACAAAGGTGGGATCCAACAAGAATCAATAAAGAAACGGGATTACCAGATTACAAAGGTTGGGTAGCATATGGTGATGAAGCTGTAATTTGTGAATCATGATGATGACACTGGAGTTTGTTTAGACATTAGACAACAATTCACACTTTCACACTTGTGAGCTGTATATATAATTACTGCAAACTGTATTGCGCAATTGCTCACTGGTCAACTTGTTGTACCACAACCATTTGATGTTCTTTCTACCAGAGCTGAAAACATAACATTTTCCTATCCTCTGTTTGCCAGCTTTTGGTAGAAGAAAATGGCTCTACACGGACACTGATTTTGAACCGGCCAACGCATCTGAATGCACTCTCCTCTGCAATGGTATGTTAAGAGTTCTCTTATCTATACAATTAAAGGAATAGAAACATTTGAGCCTCCACATGCTTTAGCTGTTTCTGAGCAAAAGTGCACACTCAGTTCAAATAGGACAAAATGCTCAATACAAAGAGAACCCTGTAGCATATTACACAGTACCCAGATTTACAATTAGAATAATGGGTACAGATGATTGTTCATCATCTATGTTGCAGATCAAGGGACTCCTGAGGTGTTTCATTGCTTATGAGAAAGAGGATGGAGTTAAATTGTTGATTATGAAGGTATCTGATACTTGCTTGTTTATATTTTTACCAACTATTTGAAGTGTTCTAACTTAGATTTTGTATGTATCTATGTTTTGTAGTAGTGATATTAGTGTTGTACACACAGTTCCACTTTTCTCAATCAGCTTTTAGATTTTTGGCTGAACTATCGGTTCATGCAACTTAATAACTTGTTTGTGTGTGTGGGCACACGCGCATGACATTTTCGAGTACCAAGCCAGTAATGGGAAAAATTGCAATCGATACTACATAAATGGTTTTTGCAAATATAACTTCTTGTATCTATAGATGTAATTAATTATTTTCACTTCTTAGAAAACCTTTGAATTGCTACAGAATTAATTAGTTTTTCTCCCCTTTAGTTTTGTTTTTTTAGCATTTTACTTTAATTAGTTAACTCTTTTAGGTGGATATGATAATCACTGTCTCTTTGCTCAGTTTATTGCCTAGATTCCTTCTATTGATCTTATTGTTTCTCATTGTGCTGAATTTGCTCTTAGGGAAATGGAAGAGCATTTTGCGCTGGAGGTGATGTTACTGCAAGTATCCGGTCTATCCATAATGGTAATTACATTACAGCTTTGGCCATGTGTCCATGGTATCTAATATCCCAAGCTTATTTCTTTACACAATTTTCATTGTCTTCTGTATCCACGTTGCATTTTACACATGGGTCTCATTTTGTTCCGTGTCTTGTTAATTATGCTGTGTGTTTAATTCTTAAATTAGAGGGCTGGAAATGGGGTGCCAATTTCTTCAGAAATCAGTATTCGTTAGATTACATAATTGCAACTTATACCAAACCTCAGGTGAGCATCCCTTCATAGTTATTCATTTTCTGTTCCTTGCCTGTAAAGGCCTCTTTTCATATTTATTCATTTTTCTGTTCTGTTCCTTCATAGTTACATAATTTAACTGCAGGTTTCTCTTCTAAATGGAATTGTCATGGGTGGAGGTGCTGGTGTTTCTTTACATGGAAGATTTCGAGTTTCCACTGATAAGACGGTACATGCTACAAACCAAACTCAAGTGATATTTTCTTGCAATGTTACTTACCTATTGAAGAGGGTCTGCTGTACGTGGTGAAAGGCTCTCTAATTTAGCATAGCAAATTTAAGGATCAAGCTAATAAGGATCAGGTCATAATACTACACAATTTTGAGCTAAAAATAATTAGAACAGAGTTAAATTGTGAAGAATGAATGAGGACCATGATCCATTACCACCCCTATGAGGCACCACGAGATCTTCTTATTTAAGATTCATCTGAATGATGTCCCATACTGAGACAATACAAAATTTGGTAGTGTTAAGTGTTTATGTTTCGAAGTGAGATGCTATATAACTGTAGTGTGCCTGAGATATATATGCTTTTTGAACTTACCCTTTAATATAATCTAAGTTGTAATTATAAATGTGCTCTCTCTAATACTGCATGATAGTACGTAAAAGTCACATTCTAAGTTCTAGAAGCATATACCCATAAATGTCATAAATAAAATTTGAAAAAGATAGATTGAATAACTTTTCACAAAGCGTACCCAGATTTAGTTTTGCACAAAAATATTAGTTCTATATTTTTCAAATTTATTTATGACTATAAGACCCTGAAAAGTATATTTTTTTCATAAATGTGACAAGATAGCGCTGCATGATACCCATAAATGTTACATAAAGTCCATTGGCTACAAAAAATACTTTTGCGGTTGTTAAAGTCATAAATAAAATTTGATATGAAAATTTTAGAGTTCTTCAAATTAATGAGAGCCATCCATCTTAAGAAATCTAATGGTGGAAGTACCAAGAAGTACCAAAAATAGTGAGAAATTACTATGATACCCTTTTAATTATGTGTAAATCTATTGAATTTTTTCGTAAGAAGGATAAGAAAGGAAAGTACCTACAAGTACGACAGATACTTTCAAGTACCTTCCAATAGTTTACAAGTATGGTAACAAAGCTCAATTTGATAAGATATAGAAATATAACTAATAACCTTTTTCACAGAACATACCCATATTGGCATATTATTTCTCTAGTAGAAGAACAATGCAACCCTATGTACAATTTTGTGTCATTATATATTCAGCACAGCTTTTCACTACCCTTTCTGATGAAATATTAGGAAAGAATGTTTTTGGGACTAGGTATAAGACATTCACTTATGGAGCATAAACTCCCCTTTTGTGAGCTTGATCTGTGCTGCAGTTCTTCTACACGTTTGGAACAATATGGAGTTGCTTGCTTTTTGTTAGAAAATCAGAATAATTTCAAGTGCCAAAATCTTTGTCATTTACATTTCAAATGTTGTACTCATGCAGGTTTTTGCAATGCCAGAAACCGCTCTGGGTCTCTTTCCTGATGTAGGGGCCTCATATTTTGTCTCGACTACCCGGGTTCTATGGTTATTATCTTATATCTCTTTTCTTTATTCAGTTGAATTATGTGTAACCGTGTCGTTGTTATGTTTTTAATATTGCTGGATCCTACTTGTACTCCTTCAATATATGCACCCTCTGCTCCATTCAATTTTAGAATTTCCGATCTATGTAAGCATGGAAGCAGTTCTGGAGACATAATAATCTCGTAAAGAAACAGAGAGTGATGGTCAGTCTTCCAGTTGATGTCAGAAGTAGCTTTGGGGATTTTTTTCACTAAACAGTTATCATGTCTTTTTCCAGGAGAGTATGTTGCTCTTGCTGGTGCCAGATTGGATGGTGCAGAAATGCTTGCATGTGGTCTGGCCACTCATTTTGTCCGGTCAAATGTAAGTTCACTTGCAACTTCAATATTAACCGATAGCATCACCAAGCACCCCCTTCTCTATACGTTCTTGGAACAGAAACAACAACTATAGCTGTCTACTTTTGCTTTCAGATATGATTTTCCTCTTACATTTGTGGTTATTTACTGGAACATACTTCATATATAAATCCTAACCTTATTGATATAGTCTTTGTATGCTCTCAGTAATTAGTGGTCGGCATCATTAATTAATAAGGTTGTGTATGTACTATATCTACATTAGTCTATAAGTCATAGTAAATGCTTACCTTTGTTCCCCAGATCAGGATGCTATTGCTGGAAGAATCACTTAAAAAGTTGGATACATCCAATACTTCTGCCGTGTGTGGTATTATCAATCAATTTTCTGAAAAGCCACCACTAAAAGAAAACAGTTCTTTGAATAGGTAAGACTGTTTCTAATCGAATGACTGAAACATGGCCTAGTTCATAATTTTGTTAATTTGATCTCTGGTGCTCCCCAGGATGGAAATCATCAACAAATGCTTTTCCAAAAGGACAGTTGAAGAAATTATATCTGCTCTTGTGAGTTTTATAGCAGTCTGCAGTAATATCTATGGGTTCACCTGTTCTATCCCCAAAATTAATAAATATCTATTATATCAGGAGCAAGTGGCCTCAAATTTGGCAGATGAATGGGTGGTTGTGACAATCAGGTCCCTGAAAAAGGCTTCTCCTACCAGCCTGAAAATCACCCTGAGATCGGTATCCCACACGCACAGCACCTCATATACATATATTATTAGTCTATATATACCACCTCAGTAGTGTCCATGAAAAAAATAGTTGGTTCATTGTTTGTTTTGTATCTTTGGTTTAAGATAAGAGAAGGGAGAACGCAAACTATCGGGGAGTGCTTGCGTCGAGAATATAGGATAGTTTGCCATGTCCTGCAAGGTGACTTCAGCAAAGACTTCTATGAGGTGAATATCAACATCTTCAAAACTACTTATTTTCATTCAAGATCTCTCTACATCATCCAATTCCTATTGCAGGGAGGCAGAGCTATACTGATAGATAAAGATCAAAACCCAAGGGTCAGTATAATTTCATATATTCAGCATATTCAATCAAAATTTGTATAACATTTGGATGATGGTGATGGTTTTTATGGGGGTACTTTGCAGTGGATGCCTCCAACGTTGCAACAAGTGGATGACGAGACAATTCAACAATATTTCTCAAAAATGGATGAACCATGGTGCGAAGATTTGAACCTACCTGCCAGAAGATACAATGGAATGAGTCCAAGCTTTGATTGAAGTCTTGGGCAAGAGTTCAACGAAGCATCAATAGTGGTCAGAATAACACATCAAACTCAAGTTCGAAGAATCAGTGCAAATTGCCAATCGACCACTAGCACAATACAACTGCATATGCCATCTATGTCAAATTTTACCACACTGGAATTGTTATATTTTAGAATAATTACAGTTGCCTTTTGCTATTGTAACCTCATATGGTTTTGTGATAGCCAATGAGCTTTGTATGAGAAATTTGGGATTCTACCATCATCAAAGGCAGACTTTGCTCCAATGACATCCCGAATAATTCATGACAATTATCGAATGATATCCTCTCAGCATAATGCCATATTGCCTTTCTAGTTTATTTCAATAGTTTTCCATTTCTTATTCATGTGATAGAACAAAATTGCTCCTAGACTTCGTGTTTGGGATAGCTCCAACTCCAGATGGAGCCGCTCCACTCCAAACTCTAGGTGGAGTCAGCTCTAAGTCGATTAGAGCTAACCAAAGTTAGTGTTTGGCAACTAGCTCCAGAAACAACGAAACATAAACAATGACATGTGGGTCCCACCCATCAGTCTCACATGCACCCTTTCTCCTCTTCCTCTCTATTCCTCTCTTTGCAAACAGAGGTACCGGTGGTGGGAGGAGCCAATGGGAGGGTGGTCGGCAGCCGGCAATGAGGGCGTGACGGCCAACTGATCCTTGACATGACCTCCTCGCCGCTATGCTTGTCCCTGACACCAGCCCAGCTTGGCAGACGGCGGACAATGGGGAGGGGGCTGGTGGGTGGAGCCTGGTGGGGAAAGCCGGGGTGAAGTGAAGGGCCGAGATGGGCATCTACGGGTGGCGGTCCTTGCGCCCCCGGCACAATGGTCAAAGGAGGTGCACGTCTGACAGATTGAGAACGACATCGACAGGGGGAGATAGAGAGGATGGCGCCGACTAGGAAAGAGATGGACGACGGTGCCAATGTGAAGAGAGAGGGATCGGAGGGCTGAGTCGGCGTGGGGAGAGAGGGAGGGTGGTCACAGTGTGGAGAGAGAGGAAGGGCGGTGCCGACTGGGAGAAAGAGGATGAGCGACACCGACGACCGACGTAGGGAGAGAGAGAGGGACGGCAGCCCCAGCGTGGAGAGAGAGAGAGGGGGTGGGGGGAGAGAGAGGGAGATAGAGGGCGGCGCCGACGTGCCGAACATGGAGGGGGGGAGGAAGCGGACGTCAACCTCAGATGAAGGGAGTAATAAGCAAGATGCAAGTCAAAAGTCTGGTCTAATTGATTGCAATGATAATTCAATTGATAACCTTGCAATCCCATGTTTAAGAGGTTTTTTACGGTACACATGTCACACCTAGAAATTCCCAATTTTCAGGATGTGAATAGAAAGAAAAATTAAACAACAAGTTTCCCTTAATTTTTAAAATTTTTCCAACATTTATTTTCTTTACAAGGAATATAGTACAGGAAAAAACATTATTTGTTTTTCTAAATTAAATATGTGGCTTGATGTTTGTTGCATTCATGCCGGAGCACTATTTTTGGTTGCTTGAATTCAAAGTTGAATTTGAATTCATTTGATTATATCCGTTTCAAAAATGTTTAAACTTTTCCCTTCCTTTCCCCCCTATCCTTCTATTTCTGTGTTTTGGCCCGTTTTCAGAAGTCCGCCGGAGGCCCTCGATCTCCTTGGCCTCGTTTGCTCGGCGCCCCTTACCTTTGTGGCCCAGTTGGCCTTTAGGCCCACCACGGCCTGCCTCCGCCTCCCGCCGGCCGCACTCGCTGACGAGCGAGACCCGCCCGTCATCTCCCACCTCCGACTGAGCCGGACTCGAGTCCGACCCCGGTCGTGCCGCACCCCGCGCCCGCGCCGCTCCCCGGCTTGGCCCGCACGCCAAGGCCACCTCCCATGGCCTATATATGGTGCCACTGCCACCTGTGGCCCCTTTTTCCCTAACCCTATCCGCCACCCACGCCGCCGCCCGAGCCGCAAACCCTAGCTGAGCCGCTGCTGTCGATCTCTGCCGTAACCACCTCCCTGCCGTCGAGGAGACCACCCTGAGCTTCGCGTGGAGGTGAGGAAGTCACAGGTGCTATTTGTTTGCGCCCTCGCGCTCTACACCGCCCGAACGAGCTCGTCGGAGTTGGCGCTGTCGTGGCCGTCCGCCCCGCCGTGCCGCGCGTCACCGTCGCCGCCCAAGAGCCCATCCTGGTGTAACATCCCGGAATTTTTCCGGAATGTTAGTTTCTGCAAAAATGTGAATTTCAAAATTTTTTTAATGAATTGAGTGCTTAATTAATTTATAAGGATGTCTTCTTTGATCCTTCCCTAAATTTCTAGATTTATTTTGAGCAAAATAATAAATTTAGGATTATAAAATGCTAGTGTGAGAACTTTGGAATTTATTGGATTTATTTTGGATCTTATTTGAGTGGGGTTCAAATTTGAATTCTAAATTCAAATTTGAATCATGACTAAGGTTTAGGGAGATAGGAAAAATACTCTTTGTAGTTTGGGCCTTAACCTATTCTGCTAAGTTCTCTAGCGCACCCCAAGTTTTCCCCTCTGGTTCGCCCAACCTCCAGCCCGGTTTGCCTTTCAGCCCAGCCGGCCCGCAACCACCTACTACGCCACCGCTGTCACATCTAGGTGGACCACGTGCGTCAGCCACCGATCCCCCCTGTTTCCCTTTCTTCTCCCGGATGACGCACGTTGTGGGGACGGGAGCAGCGCCGACGCCAGCCATGGCCGCCGCCCTAGCCGCGCTAGTGGCCGCGGATGAGTTCCACGCGCCCCTGTGCCGCATCTCCACCGCCCGCCTACGCCTCCAAACCCTAGCCGCCCGGGAATAAAATCCCATCCGCCCTAGCCTCATCCTCCTGTCCGCCGGTCTCCCTGTCCGCCGCCGCCCTTGGGGTTTCCTTCCCCAATCCGCCGCAGCCGCTGTGAAGGGAAGGGAGGAAGGAGGAGAAGGAGGTGGGGAGCAGTACCACGACACAGGGGCCGCCCGCGCCACCGACCTGTGAAGCCGGAGTTGCTGCGCAAGGGAGCCCGTCGAGGAGCTGTAGCCGCTGTGAAGCCGAAGGTCGTCGACGCCCTGAGGCCTGGAGCCGCCCGTGCCGGGACTGCGGCGACT
The DNA here is from genome assembly GCA_022644695.1 of Cenchrus purpureus. NCBI lineage: Eukaryota > Viridiplantae > Streptophyta > Magnoliopsida > Poales > Poaceae > Cenchrus > Cenchrus purpureus. Next base: position 88,796,395 of record CP053454.1, read on the forward strand.
GCTGCTTCCCTGCCTCAGCCTGCCGGACCGTCCGCCGTTCTGTTCGCTTTGCCGCCCGCCCGCCTTCACCGCCGCTCGCCGCCACGACCAGGGATACCAGGTGAGCACCGTCGTCCTTCTCTCTACTATGGAGCCCGGCCTTCGCGCCGTGGGGAGAAAGAACTTGCCTTGGTACCCTGTCTTGCCCACCTGCCTGCACCGCGCCGCCGCGCGACTGCCGTCGACTGTGTGCCGGCCATCATGCTGAGCCTTACGCCTGCAGGTGCCGCAGCCTCCGTCCGCGCGCGCTCCACCACCTGGCCGTCCGTCCATCCCTTTTTCCGGTCCGTGTCGTGCGCGCCGTCGGGTCCTTGTCACCGCTGTGGCCGCGCCGTCGGCACCACGTGCCCACGCACCCGAGGAGCCCAAGGTCCTGTCCTTTTGGGAAAGGGCTCATGGCCAAGATACACACACCCGCACGCGAGCCAGGATGCCGGTGCCAGTGCTTAGGCCAGCATTGCCGAGCCGTTCCTCACCACCTGGAGCATTGCTTCACCGCGCCGCCGTGTTCAGGGAGCTCACCGCGCCGAAAAACGCTACACACGCAGTCCGAGTCGCCGCCACACCCTGTTTGGACCCGAGTCGCTCCGTTCGCGAGCCGGCGATCGCGTCGCCCCTGTCGCGGCCGCGCCGCCATCCTACCTGCCCCGCCGCCGTGGGCGTCCCTTCTGCCTAGGCGCGTGAATGCCCGACCAATCCAGTGTGCACGCGCACGCACGCACGTGAACCCACCCCACGGGCTCGACGCCGCATGGCCTCAGACGCCACGCCGCGCTGCGCTCGCCGTCGAGCCAGAGACCGGCCAAGGGTCGAGCTTTTTCTTTGCCCAAGCAAAGCCCTAGGCCTTTCTAAACCTCGCCGTGCCATCTATTGTCCTGCCACCGGAGCGCTTCGTCACTGGCGAGCTTTCCCCGTTCCGATGTGCCTCGGGGGCATTTCGCCGAGCACCTGGCGGTCGCCCAAAACCCAGCTGGGGTTTTCTTGTGCACGAAGGACCACACACCGACGAAGCCGCATCAGATCCACCGGATCTCGTGTAGCCAACCACCCACGGCTGAGCCATATAGCTGCCCGCACCTGGAAGCGCTGCAGCAGATCCGGCCGGGATCTCGTGAGACCACGCCCGGCGACCACCGCCACATGTTGGCTTTAAGCCGCCTTGGTGGCAGCCGCGTCAACGCGAAGGGATAGCCAGCAGCCAGCTTATAGGTAGTTTAGAGTCAGCTAGAGTTAAACTTTAGCTAGCCTATAGTTATCTCAGACAGAATGCGATTTTATTTTAAATGTATTTTATCTTTGGAAAATCCTAGAAAATCCATTTCAACTCCGAAAAATATGAAACCTTTTCCAAAACTCTTCTAAAATCATAAACTCCGTGTTAGGCTAGTATTTGCTCTCTTTTGGTTCTTATTTGCTTTTCATATGGAGTTAATTGCAATAGGACCCTCCTTTATTTTTTTTACGCGTTAATAGGAGCAATTTGAGCCGGGGAGTGGCGGCGAGTCGACTACACCGACGACTACCCGACCGCAGGTTCACGCCCGACTGATTCTAAGTACCTATTAGACATTGCTATGTAGTATGCTAGCGCTTTACTTTAGATGCACGATGATGAACCTTGCATAGCCTTCTTTATTTATCCTGTCCTTGATTGCCCTACTTTATATATATATATATATATATATGCATGTATATATGCTGAGCTTCGTGATGCATGTGTTGGGATGGGAATAGCGGTTCTTGGCGTGTGTGGGGTAAAAACAGGCAGGAGAAGGCGTTTTGGGTACTTTGGCGGGGGTGAGCTCGAAACAACCGATCTAGGATCGGGATGGGGTGCACTCCTCGGTATCCCCACTTTGTGTGTTGGGGATTTACTTACGCTGGGAGGACATGAGCTTGCCCCGGTCTGAAAGCAAGTGGATCAACTTGTCGATAGGACTTTCGTACACACCACCTCGCCGAGCGTGGGGTTAGGGCCGAGGTGAGCTCAGCAAGTGCGGAACCATACCTACCAGCAGGATAGAGGGTATCAGTGGGGAGAGGTGGGAGTGAGACCACGTTCTCTCAGTGCGTCTCCCGTGTGGCCACACGGGGCATTTCACGATTCGGTGCAATTCCCTTCGCGGAGGGGATCGCTTTGAGGGCCGGATGCAGGATGGGACCGTAACTACCAAGAGTTCGCACGGTAGGATGGGCTCGGTCGGCCGTACACCAGCCGGGTGCCATTCCGAGATGGGTATAGGTGTACACGCTCTGCAGAGTTGTTCGATCTATAGCTATAGACGTGTCCTCGGTCATGGACAACCCTTGAAGACATGTTCGTTCCTCATGTTTTGGGATTTCTACCTTCCCCTTGTAGTTGAGTGTGTGGTGAGCCGTGGTTGTAGTCGGGGAGAGGAGAGTTGCTCCCTCTACCTCGCAGATCCAATTGCAACCATTGAGGTGCGAGGAGAGGAAGTTCTCGCATCGACCCTAGATGGAGATAGGTTGTGGAGACGGTTGCCTGGGGTACCAGGTGTTTCCGAGCTGTGTTGAGAGTTTGGGTTGGGATCTTGTTGGAGATAACTTGTTGATACTTTGCTGCTGCTGCATAGGAAACTCGAGCCTCTACCTTGTCTCTTTTCTTACCCTTTAGAATTAGGTCACTAAAAGCTGCATACAGTTGGTGACGTGGACCTATCCCATTCCTTGGGGATAGACTTTGGGTGTGCAGGGAATGAGTCTGACTACGAGAACAACGCCGACGGGTGATACGACTGAGGTATGCGTCGCTGCGCTCAAGGATGCCTGTGGGCGTGAAGAATAAAAGATGGAGACACTTCTGGGATGCTAGCTACCGCTGCATAGACTTTTCACTCTGATTCAACCAAGAGGCTTGTAATGTTGTACTCCATAAGGGACATGTAATAAATTATGTACTAATATTTGTGTGATGCAATGTATGGCTGTGATTTACCTTCTGTGATGCGTTCTGTACGCGATAGCCACTGATCCGGGGACTATCACAAGGGTACAGGCATTCGGGTTTTCCTCACCGAAAATCTGGGGCTTTACACCTGGTGCCCTAGATCGATATCGCGCATCACCTGCTTCACCCTGGTGCCTTTCGCGCTCAAAACCGAAGCCCCTAGCTCGAATCTGAGCGAGGTCGCCGAAGTTCGGCCATGCGCCGCCGCTCGCCGGCGTAGTCGCCGCCGCTCGCACACCTGCACGCCACCGCAGCCGTCCGATCTGGATCCCACGGCGGCCCAGATCGCGTCTGACCCCGGGTCAAAACCGGAGGGTACCGGTCAACCCAGCTATGCCCGCCTCTTTTGCATAAAAGTCCTTCAGTTTTGTAGATTCACAAGTATGCCCTCCCGCAATTCAAAAGTAATTAGGAATAGGTCATTTTCTTTATGTTTTAAACCCTAGCTTTTATAGTTTTTCCACCCGAGGTCCAGCCTTTAGTTTTTATAGCTTAGCCCTTATGTTTTTATGTTTAATTAGCTTTTAGCCCTCGGTTTCTTGCTGTTAGGCCCCTGTAAGCCCAATTTTCTCGCAGTTAAGCCCCTGTACCTTGTTTTAGCCGTGTAATACACATTTTAACTCCGTTTTTAGTGTTCTTTATATCCACGCATTCGCATCGAAGTGTAGAACAGTTCTATGCCTCTGTTTTGTTCTGTTAGTACTATTTGGTGATTGTTTCTTATTTTATTCCATTGTTTGCTTGTATGTGTATGATGTGGTGCGTAGAGAACGAGCCGTTCGAGGAGTTTGCTGCTGCTGAAGACCTTGAAGACTTTGAGCAGCAGCTAGAGTTTGTAGAAGGCAAGTCCTTGCTGCATTCCCTTTTTACCTATTACAACATGCATTTTAATTACATCATTATTTATTTATTGCTTTGCATTAATATGTGGGTCCTATACTTTAAGGTTCGACTAGTGTTGTTTACCTCTATGCCTTGAAAACTTGGGTTTATTTTGATGTTGGGTAGCACTTGCTAGCGCATACCTTGGCTTGGGTGGTTTAATGGAACAATTATTAAAATTGGATTTATTTCTTTTATACCTTCATGTAATACAAGCTTTATCTGTTAATCGGAACATGGAGAACCACCCAAGAAAACAGTGCAACCACAAGACATATAGGTCTGTCTTGTCCAAGTAATTAGAAACTTTAGTATGTGGTATGCTTTACCTGAAAGGGGTTGGGGGCTGACGGGAGATGGTGTATGGCAGGCCCTCGTGATCCGCTCTATGGTAGCGGTCTAGGAGAGGTTTATGCATTGCGATCGAGTAACCTAGCGAGTAGCCCATGCCAGGGAATCTTTGTAAAGGCCTCGTAGCGTCCCTATGCAATCACACCTTGGTAGTGTGGTATGGTGCCTAGCTAGCACTGCATGGTTGGGTCTAAAGTTCTTCGGGACTTTTACGCGACTTGTGGGTAAAGTTTACAACCTCTGCAGAGTGTAAAACTAACTAGCAGATTAGCGTGCCACGGTCAAGGGCGGCCTGGACCCTCACATGAGTAACTTTATGGAAGATGGAACTTTAAACTTGTGCACTTCATTTCATGATATTATTGATTCTTATGTTAATTGGGTTTGGTATACCCTTATACTTGCAAGTAAATAGTTGTTTAATAAAACTTGACCAACTAAAATGCTGACTTGCTTTAAATTTATTAGCCTTCCACCATAAAGTCTTGCATGTTGTCATAGTGTTTTCCCTTGTTGAGTATGATATGTGCTCATGCTTGTTGTTATTTATATTGCATCTACACAACCCGGTCACGCTTTCGACGGACGTTTTGAAGACTTTCCTGGAGAGTTCGACGGTTTCTAGGCGAGCGTGCCACCAGTCAGCTACCTGTGGAGACGTCCTTTTCCGCTGCTAGTACTCGCTTTTGATTCGATTATGAGACTTTCAGTCATGTAATATTGTTATAATACTCTCTATGCGCTTTTGGCACTGCTTTTGGTGTTCACTGAGTCATTACGTGTGTGTAACTTGATCCTGGCGCACATGTAATTTATGCATTCGAGTTTGCCTTCAAATTCGGGTGTGACAACACAATACCACCTTGTACCACCGGTTGAAAAGGACTCGTATGTAATAGAAAATGACCTATATGTAAGGATCGACGGTTGAGATTAATTACATACCACCGGTTTTTAGTGTGGTATGGGTGGTATTCATAGGTAGTATGGGTAGTTCATAATAATAAATCAATCATTCATAATAATAAAATAATCATTAATCAGTAAAGTTTCTTGAAACATTTTACTTGATTATTTTAACCGTCACATGAGATGCCCATCATTGACAGGGAATAGAAGCAAGATCAGGGCTGCTTGATAGCCTCACGGGAATGAGGGGGATGATGGCCGTCGGAATTCCAATTGTTGAAGAACAAAAAACTGGAATGCAAGAATGGAATGGATTGATTGATTGATGGGGTATCCCTTTACATATATACTGCCCCAAGGGGTATGTTGGTGCCTGTTAGGAAGGGGTGTGCCCCTTCGGGATGGCCCTTTGGTGAGAAGGGTGGTTCCACTAATGACACCACTAATTACATAGACTAATCACATGTTTATCTAGATTACATAATCAGTGTAATGATCACTAATTCTTGTTTCGCAACACTCCCCCTTGATCAATTACTTCATGTGATCTTGATGTAACTCTTCTTTAATCATCTTTGAATATTATCTTGTAAACCTCCTCCAAAACACTTTGGGAAAAAATCTTGAGAAGAAACCAATTTGTATGTGTATTTGCCATTAAAACTCCTTTAAAATCCAGTGGGAAAATATAAGGAGAAAACGATATGACATTTTAGATTATTGTCTCAATGATAACTTATATGAAAAAACCCTTAAAAGGAAAAACTCATAAATAAGTTTAGAGATCAATAATGTTATGATGTGAGGATCATATTTGAATATCTTTCCTTCAAAAACTAATGGGAAAAAATATGAGAAGGTATTATTATATTTTCTTAAAAACTCTTGTAGAGAAAATAGAAGATATGTCATAGAATATCTCTTGAATACCACCCTTAAAACCTTAGTGGAAAAATTAGGTGATAATGATGTTGGTAAGGACTTTGTGAATAAATCAGCAAGATTATCACATGATTTGGTTTGCAAGATGTTCATTCTTTCATTTTGTAAAAATGAGGATAAACATTTTGAGCAATACAAGATGTATTATCATTTATGGATAATGTTAGTGATTATATGGAATCACATTTTATCATTTATTGAAGTCAAGCATATGAATATGATGCTTTAGAATGGTAGATAAAAGTTTCTTTTAGAGTCCATTTTGATGACTCACATGAAAACTTTATTATTTGTACCAGTCTATGATCTGGCAATAGGGGGATTAGCTAGCCAGTATCTTGATATCCTATTGGGTCAAGTCTCAGAATAATAAATCAAGACCTTTTAGTACCATTTGATATCTATGAATATCATTTTTGACTCCCACCAGTATGGTGATGTTGGAGTTGCACAATAGTAAGGTATCTAAAACTGCAATGTCAAGCATGTTGTACTTTGTTGGCACTGAATTCATCATCCTATGGTCTAAATGGATATTGGTCCATCTTTAGGGATTGAACGACCATGAGTATTTATGGATATGATTGTTCAATATTATTTGAATAATGGTACACATTATCAATTAAATATTGATAAACTGATATATATGCACAAGTTGTAAACTTAAGCATAATTTGGTTTTACCAAATTTCCATCTCAAATTCCGTCATAAAATGATTGCTTGTTTATTTGTGTGTGTTGAGATAATGGAAAATCCAAGTTGGATTCGATTATGACCACACATGCAATCATAGTGATTGGAGTAATCCTTCTGTGAAAGATACTCGCGTAGTTAGTTGTACCACAATCAACTTGACTATTTTCAAGTCTTGTAGTGGCTTTATATATATATATATATATATATATATATATATATATATATATATATATATATATATATGTGCTATTCTACTCATGAGATGTAGAATAAGATTCTACACCTAAGCACATAAAGTCAGCCGAACCAACCAACCCAACCAGCCATCTAGCCCCGCGCGCCCCACCCACCCGCGGGACCCAAGTACCCGACCCGCTAACCCCCGTCTGATGCCCGGACCTCCCATCTCCACCGGATCCCCAAATCCCGGGTCGCTTTCTCCTCTCTTTTCCCCGAGAAATTCAGGTTGGTGGCGGCGGCGGCGAATCGGAAGCCGCGGCGGCGGTCGCGAGCGCCGCGACGGGAAGCAGATCGACCACTCCCCTCCCTCCCCCACCCCGCTTGGTCCCTAAAGCTTCTCTACGCAGCGGTGTCGAGCGGAGCGGGCGAAGCTGTGGGTTGGGAGCGACGACGGCGCTGCCGGTTGCGAGCGGCCCCTGGTGGAAGAGGGTCTGCTCGAGCCTATATGTGGCACTCCGGTGAGCATCACTCATCATTCTATCATCAATCCCTGACCTCGATTAGTGCTCATAGGTACGCAATTTTTTATTGATGCTGATGTTCTGGGTTTTTTATTTTTCAGCAATTTTTTTTTATCCAAGTCGCGAGAAATAGAGGTGAGACTCACACCACCCTCCCCTCACCTTCCCATTCGTAGTTCCAATCTGTGCATTTTGTTGGATGCTAGTTCACAGATTTTGTGTGTCTAATGTTGAATTGAAAAAATCATGGGTGCCGTGCAAGCAGGTGATTACTGAATGCTCAAGTGCATTCTATTGAGGTGCAGGCCATTTGTGTTTGGTTAGTCAGAGCATTGGAAGGTCAAAGCATTGTCTGTTCCGTACCATTTTAGTCTATTATTAGTGCAGTAGAAATTGTCCCCTATTAGATGTTTTCTTCCTTCAGTAATAGCATTTAAGTTGGAGGAATCAGAGCCACCAGCCCCTTGCAACCTACAGAATCTAATTTCTGACACCCTCACAAAACAAGTTTGGTGAATTATTACAGTTTACTGATGACTTAGTTCAGTAGTTTGCTTGAAAATATTTAGTTTCAGCAGTAGGTAGTTTAAGATATGTGTGCAATTACTGAGGTTTCAGTAATTTCATTAGTAATTTCACTTTGTTCGGTAATATAACATTCTTTTTGTGTATGTCCAGTAACATTTTGAAGCAACAATGCAGAGAAATTGAGGTGAGAATCTCAATTTAGTAAATAATTACCAACAAAAATGCAATGTCTATCAACCTTTCTTCTCTTCATTGTTTTAGTAATTTCATTTTTGTTCAGTGATTTCATTTTGTTCAGTAATCATCAGGTGAGAATCTCAATTTAGTAAATAATTACTAACAGAAATGCAATGTCTATCAACCTTTCTTCTCTTCATTATTTTAGTAATTTCATTTTGTTCAGTGATTTGATTTTGTTCAGTAATCATCTTGAACTACTAAACACAATAAGCCTCCACTAATCATTCCTTTTTTACTGTCTTGATGAAAGTTACTGACAAAAAACTCCATTGATCCACCAACTACATTGACCCATGTGGATCATGCTACCACTAAAACTGGGACCACCTTTTTTTAATTTTACTGATTTGAAGTCCAATATGCAGGTAAGTAACAGGATGAATAAAAGGGCTCAAAAGCGAACTAGAGATAAGACTGAGATAGCGCATCATGCAGGTCCTTGCTTGCATGCTCATGAATCTCATGCAGATGGAAAGCGAACTAAGATGCAAGTGAATTTTAAGTTTTCCAACTTTTTCTTGCAGATTGAAATCAATATCTTCTTACAGTTCTATGGTCCAAAGGATTCTGCATCAATAGGAGCTCCAAGCCTCAATATATCATCTTATATAACTGCCTTTCCTTTTACAAGTCTACTGATTACTGTACACCTGATGCATTTTACCGAGTTAGTTTTGTGAGCATTTTTGTTTTCAGAATAGGGTAATTTGTAAAAATTAGTCATGATGTTTATTACTAGCACCATGGCAGCATTGCACACAGTAATTTTTCCGTAGTTCGTAAACATCCATTAGTAGTTCAGTTTTACATTTTAGAAAATTCATTGTCTGTTAGCACTTTTTTGTTCACAGGAAATCCTTGTGTTTTGCTGTCCGGTACCTTTAACCATTAGGAATTTGTCTATTATATCATTTCCATCTCATTTTCAATTAAGTAATTCATTTTGTTGCAGGTATTAGCAAAATGTTTTTTCATTGACAAATTTCCTCTTCTTTATTTTTTCTGTTTTGGTCCCTTTTGGCTCCTTTTTATACATGTTTTCTTTGAGACGCAGGTACTCGGACCATGTACACGTCTTAGCTTATTTACTGCATTATATTTCACAACTAAAACGGCAAGAGGCATGTACCCCCTCAGATCGAAGGGCTAGCTCGCTGACAACATTTACAAAATCAGGGGACCTTTTTCTGTGCTCCATAGATCATGGTCTAGTAGTTTCAGTTAGTAATTCAGTAATACATCTTTTTTTGGCAAACTCTATGTAATTGAGTAATCTCGAGACTTTGTATATGACCCACCGTGTTTTGTTTTGGTACTTTTTCTTCTGTAATATTAATATTCTTCTCTTAGTGCTTTTGGGACATTACAGTTGTACTCTATTACTTGGGTAAGACGCCACTTAACATTACTCTATTACTTGGGTAAGACGCCACTTATCTTTTGTTAACTATTGTACTTTTCTCAGTAATCCACAATTTTCAGTAGTCGATCAAGTTCGGTAATGCATCCCAATAGTTTCAGTAATCAGAACTATTGCATTTAGCAGTGCATCCCATCAGGATCACTAGTATGAATTCTAGAGTAACAAGGAAAAACGAGACATTACTGAACATTAGGATAAGTGCATGAAAATCTATGCACGCTTTCAGTGACCAACGAATATTTCAGTAACCTCATTTAGTTCAGTAAACCACAGAACAAGAATATGTGCGCACGCACACACCACTAATAATTTGGTAATTCAATAAGCACATTCACGAGCTATTTCGGTAACCAACGGGCTCAAAATCAGTCACCTGTGGTTTACTGAAACTGTGCACACTACTGAACATTAAGAATATTTCAGTAACTCAATATTACTAAACTCATGGTAATCTGCAGAAATTAGGATATTTCAGTAATCTGTGTACATTTACCGAACATTAGGATATGTGCACGTTCAGTAACAAGTGAATATTTCGGTAACCAACAGGCTATTTCGGTAACCAACAGGCTCAAAATCAGTCACATGTGGTTTACTGAAACTGTGCACACTACTGAACATTAAGGATATTTCAGTAACTCAATATTACTGAACCCATGAACCCATGGTAATCTGCAGACATTAGGATATTTGATGTCATGCACATTAACCGAACATTAGGATATGTGCACGTTCAGTAACAAGTGAATATTTCGGTAACCAACGGGCTCAAAATTAGTCACGTGTGGTTTACTGAAACTGTGCACACTACTGAACATTAAGGATATTTCAGTAACTCAATATTACTGAACCCATGGTAATCTGCTGACATTAGGATATTTCAGTAATCTGTGCACATTTACCGAACATTAGGATATGTGCACGTTCGAACTAAGTGAATATTTCAGTAACCAAGATCACTCATTTTTAGTTCAGTAAACTACAATACATGAATAAGCACACATACACCACTAGTAATTTGACAATTCAATAAGCACATTCACGAGCTATTTTGCCAGCGAGATCAAAATCAACTACATGAGCTATTTCGGTAAATCAGAAGGTCAATTACCCGGTGTGTCAAATTCCACTCAATTTTTGCAGGTCTCCGCTCGATTTTTTTTCAAGATCTCTATTTTTTTTTCTGGTAGCTCTGTGGATTCAATGGGGATAGGTCTTGTCGTTTTCTCCCTTGCTAGCTTTGTGCGCACCTGCCATGCTCGATCTCCAAGCGTAGCATGATCCTCTTTCTTCAGTAATTACCGGTGTATGTGGAGATGCAAATCGGAACCTGGGATGCTTTTTTGTCTGCCGCTGCCCTCGCGCTGCTGCTGCTGCGGCCGGCGACCGCCAAGGCCCCAAATTGCGACGCCACCATCTCGCGTCTCGCCGCGGACCCGTCTCGCGTGTCGCAGATCCCTCACGCACGCCGGCCTGCGTTCTCTGGCCTCCGCGCCGGCCTCCGGTGGTTGCCCTGCCCCGCCGCCCCTTTGCTCGCCAGCCTGTGCTCTCCGGCCTCCGCGTCGGCCTCCGGTGCTTGCCCTGGTCCGCGTGCCGCTTTTCTCGCCGGTCTGCGCTCTCCGGCCTCCGCGCCGGCCGCGGGACGGCTCGCGCTCGCCGCGCTTCGCGTGTCTCGCAGGCTCGCGCTCGGGGAGAGGGGAACGGGATGCGGGATGGGTATTTCGGGTTATCGGGGTGAGGCTGGTTGGATCCGGTCTGGGTGCAGTCAGGTTAGGTTGGGTGGGTGGGTGTAGAATGTTATTCTACACCCTGTGTAGATAAAGATCGCCGAGAAGATATCCCGACCTACCACGGCGGAATGTTTATTTGTGGCCGGGCCATCTGACCAGCCACCCACTGAGCCAAGTTGATGCTTCTGGTCCGGCCGCGTCCATTACATGCGTGAGCTGCTAAAACACGCATTAACTACGGTGATTAAGGTAATTAAACACAGTAATTTGTAAGTTAATTCAGTCTAATTAGTTGAGGAGAATTTTGAGTTCACGGTTTGTGGCGTGCATGCAGCTAGTGGTCTGGGTTACCAAGGTTTGTGTACACATACTTGCATGCGTACGCGATTTTTTCATCAGGTATCCATATGTCTTGCATATATTCTAGTAAATAATTTTCCAAATTAAAATCTGGTAAAGATATGGACTTAGTTACCGAGAGCAGATGTAGTATAGATTTACTAAATCACGTCCAAATACATATAGATTCTAGTAAATCAGTTCCAAATGCATAGATCCTAGTAATTCATTATAAAACATTCTCGTAAATCATAATCCCTTCGTATGGTAACTAAAACGTAAAAGCGATACTACCTCGTAAATTTACTAGTTACTTTTTCCGTAAATTTACTAGTACTAAAAAAAGAGTCCATGCCTACTACCTAGTAAACGTAAATCCAGACAACTGTGATTTACGAGAATTTGGTTAATGATTACTTGACACCTTGACCTTTATATACCATTTTACTTTAATACTAATCTTGCAAATGATTTACTACAATATATGCCCTCCATGCACACTACAATAGAACTCTACCGGTAAGAATTAAAATAATTTTGTATTGGTTGTTTTTTTACCGACATCCAAACGTAATAGTAAAAAAATGCACGCAAGTCAGCAAGTGTAAGATAAAACCAAACATATGTACGGTGCATGTGCAGTAGGTGTCCTTGCGGCATGCAACCAGGCAATGATTATGGATCGGCTAGTAGCATTGACCAGCAGCCAATTAACGTGCCAATGAATGCTAATTACCAAGACAAGTTAAGGAGACCCCGGAAAGAAAGCAAACGGACGGTAAGGTGCCCGGCCACAGAATAAGTATTCTATGGCCAGCCATAGACTACCCGTTATCTATATATATATATATATATATATATATATATATATATATATATATATATATATATATATATCGGTGTAGAATAGTATTCGAGTCGACCAGGCGGGCAGCCCGCCTGCCACGGCCCAGCCACCCCACATGACTAACCCCCGACCCGACCCGCCTTCCTGCACCTTTTTTCCCGTCGCCCATGCCCTGTCCCTCCGAGCGGTGATTCATGGGCGCCGCCGGCCGGGATTTCGCGGCGATTCGTTGGCGCCGGCCGGGATTCGCGGCGAGTCGCACAACGCCGACAGGGATTCACGACGAGTCCAACGACGGCTCTCAAGCTTCGCAGGACTGCTCGCCTTAGAGGCGGCGGGTGCTAGCTCTCAAGGAGGATTCTGCAGCGGTTCCAGTGAGGCGGGTGGTGCGAGACGACCTTCTACCGGCGTCATTCCAGTGTAAGGCAAAGGCAGCGTTCCATGTCGAGGTGAAGATGCCCCCTCCTCCCTCCTCTCGTTTAGTTTTGGGGCTCATTTTTGGTGGATCTGGAAGGGAGGAGACCATCTCTAGCGGGGCTACGCGCGGCACTACGGTGAGCTTGTCACATCGACACTTGTTCTCTTTTGCCTATGCATCATCAGATCTACGGTCCTCCCTGTGTGCAGATGTGTTTGTTGTGCTAGGGTACTTGGTTTGCCGTTGATTATTTGCGTCAATTTTTCAGATGATGGTGGCATGTTGAGCTACCTCCCTCTGCCCATGAGCATCTTCACAGAGATTTTTTGAGGTCAGTTTTTTTTAATTCTGTGATCATTGGACACCCTAGCTTCAGTAATTGACACCATAGCTTCACAAATAGGCTCAATAATTGGACACCATAGCTTCATAAAAACTTTTCTCTATGATGCTTGGTTTGTTTGACCTAACGTGCATGGATTGCGCAACATATTTCGTGAATTTCTAGTGGGACTATTTTGGTCGAAAAACCATTAGCACCGTGGTTCAGTAACAGGGGTGTCTTATTCCATTAATATATTCGAGCCTTTTTTCTTTAGTTTATCGAAGGAGAAACAACACAGATAAATTAATTTGGTCCTCACACATGGGGCAAGTTGGTCATAGGTTTTTTATGTATGTATCTGTTTCTTCAGTAATCCTTTGTTTAGTATTCATCTGCATAGCACTTCCTTTCCTAATTCAGTTTAGTACATTTTATATGAAGTAATGCTTTTAATTGAGTAATTAGCACCTTCTTGAGTATTTTCACATGCATCTTTGTGAGTGTTCAGTAATGCTTTTGGTTGAGTAATTCAGTTTTTGCTTTTTTTATTCATTATATAAGTTATCCATTGCTTCAGTAAACCATTTTAGCTTCAGTAACTAATTTAGCTTCAGTAAATTGAGCATCTATAAACCATTTTGCTGTAACTAAAAATAGAAGGTTCATTCGACATCATAGTGATGCAGAAACTTTTGGATTTTAAAAGTATGCCTGCTTACATTTTGAGTTGCATGTCTTGGGCCAACACATAGTGTATCAATATAATGTCTGCGCCAGGACCATATACCTACACAATAAAAGATTGAACAAGAAATTTAGAGCGAGTAATTTATGGAACTGAGATACACGGTACACACAATAAAAGACTGAGTCTAAAAGACTCGTCATATTTTCTTGATTTTGCGTTGACGGTGGCATGCTGATCATGAGGGTTGTGAAAGGGAGCAGCAATATGCTGCATACCTTCGACCCCTCGCTGTTCTTCTAATTTTTGTTATCCCTGTTCTTCTAATTTTGTCAGTAATAGGTAGTTCAGTAATACAATTGGTCTTCTCTATCTTGTACTAACACCATGGCATTAGTTCAGTAACTTGGTAGTTAAGTACTTCAAGTAATAATTAGTTAAATCACATAGGTGAAGAAATTATTAGTAGTTCAGTAATAAGATTTTTCATATTTTTAGCAATATCATTGTCATTTTATTTATTCCCTCTTTCTTCAGTAATTTAATATTCTATGTCAGCTCTTAGTTTTATCAGTAGCTTGTTGCATCAGCTCTTTTATTTGTTAGTAATCTAGTTTGTGTTCAGTACCAACTTGTCTTGCAGCTGGCTTTTTTCTCTATGTTGTTACCAGATAATTGAGGAAACTTAAATTACTGAACATCATTTTTTTAGTTTTCTGTAGCTGCACCATTCATTACTGAATATCATTTCGAGGGTTCAAGAAGTTCATCGTTCATTATCGAATATCATTTTTCAGGCTTCTAGAAGTCATGCTCGATGAGAATGAACTAAATCACAAACTCCTATTGGATATAGGTTGATTCTGCCAGTAACATATTTGGTATGTCCTCAATGTTAGTATTTCAGTAATTCTCTGTTACTAATTCCCATGCTAGTATTCAGTAACATACTGATTCTGCTAGTAACATAGTGAGATTTTTAGCTTGAGTAATAAGCTAGTTTAATAGTACAATGCCTTTTTTGTTAGTTCAGTAGTACAATTTGTTCAATAGAATGTTATTTAATTCAGTAAAATGTTGTCATTCTAGTATTTTCCCAATGTGTTCAGTAATTGTAATATGCATGTACTGATCGGGCTCCTCACACATCTGCTTCTTGGATGTGACAGCACAGTTTCTTTACAACAAGCGCAAAGTCAAAAGGCGCCCTTTCCTGCTGAGATTGAAGAACCAGCTGCATTCAGCTGTGTACATGGCAGGGGCGGAGATGGGCCTAAGGCCACTAGGGCCATGTCCCTAGGCGTGGCCCGAATCTCCCCTTATACCATCTTCATTTTTCATGGCCCAACTATCATTTATATGGACTGACCTTGTGCCCATGCGCCCAGCAGGCCTAAGCAGCAGGCAAAAGGCCCAGGAACGTAGCCCATGGCTTTTGCCTGACTGTCGTCGTCGTCGGACGAGGAATGGCCTCATGCAGATGCAGTGACGCGGCCCTCTCGACCTCTCACATTCCCTCTCTTCTTCTCTCCAGTCTTCAGGGTTGCTTGTCATAAATGATAGCAGGACAACCTCTCGCATTCCTGCTTGTCATTTTTTGCACTAATCAATAGTACTTTGCATGTTTCTTGTTTAATTCTTTTGAAATGTCGAACTCGCGTGCTAGTTTCAACATTCAAGTCCACATGCTAGTATCGATAACAGACTAGTGTGTTGCCCGCACTAACGTTACGGGTTTCAAATGTACAGTTCATACTCGTTATTTTAAGCACGAAAATAATGAAGAAAAATCCTTCAAAAACCAAGACGAATATCACCAAGGCTTTATTTTCACCCTTGTAAACAATTAACAAATTAGCATCAATTATAATACAATGTACAAAATTGACCCAAAATTATCCCCAAAATTGATGGCGGAAGTCAAGAGGCGCGACTTCTGTTGTGTCGAGCAGAGAAAGGAGAATGATGAAGCGACAGGGAGGGCCAGAAGGGGACATAAAGGATGGTGTTTCATTAAAAAACGATCTGCGGGAGGGATCAAACTCTAGTCGCAGGGCACGGCGATGCGGGGCTGGGTGCGGAGGAAGGGCGTGTGGGGGGGAAAGGATGAATGATGAGATTGATCCAAAAAAGTTTGGCTGTTGGATTTGAGTGAGTAAGAGAAAGAGAGGGATAGAGTCAATTTGGTTTGTTGATTTAAGAATGTTTGTTAGCTGCGTACAATTTTTCATGTTTTTAGAAAACATGATGATTGTGGGTTGCATGGTTGTGTGCATGTAGAGAAATTTGATATTAGTGGATTTTATAGTAGTAGAGATATGATAGACGGAGCATGAGCCAAATAAGCAGCAAATAAGTATCTATTTTGTTTTATTTTTTTCAAATTTCATCCCGTTTTGAACTATTAGGCTTCAAATTGACATACAATTTAAATAATGCATTATATGCTTTGCTACTATGGCTATCCCGACATACATGTGTTAGTTTTGGTGGTTAAGTGCTTGGTAAGTGGCCCTAGGCGTCGAAATCAGCCAGCTCCGCCACTGGTACATGGCATCGCTTTCTGATTCTTTTGCCTCATGCACGCCTAGCAGCCGCAAGTACAGAGGTTCAGGAGATGGCTCCAACAAGCGAATAAAAAGCACAAACAGGGTCTACAAACCATGTCAACTTTTTGGGCACCATAGGGTGTTTGTGCCTGCTTTTTTCTATTATGTAAATAAAAATCATGTATATACTATAGAAGTGCATTACTGACTCATTTGAATTCAGTAATTTAGATGGTTGATTTTGTCTTTTCTTTTGTAGACCCAATAATCTCTATCAGTTTTCAGTATCTTCTAGTTATACTTAGAAATGTGCTGTGTGATAAGAAAATTCCAATATACTTGAATCATATTAAGTATTATACTTGCTTTTTTATGTGGATGTCCAGTAACACCAATGCCCTGGTTATCGCAATTTGTTCAATAGTACCAATCATATATCTAATGTATCGAACCCACCCCTAATTTTCATTACTGATAGAAATGCAATGTCTATCAATCTTAATTTGTTTATGATTTTCTCAAGTTATTGAACATTATGGCTCAATAATTTTCAAGAAATCTGTCCAGTACCAAGCTACAGATCTACTAACAATTTAAACTCAGTAATGCATCCTGTTAGCTTTTGATCCTTTGGATTCAGTAATAAATCATGCCATCAACATCAGCTTCACTACTCAATCAAGTTCAGTAATGCATCCCAATAGCTTCAATGATTGATGCTTTCGAATTTAGTAGTGAATCCTAGCAGCTTCAGTATTTGGTCAATTGGATTTAGTAATAAATCCCAACAGCTTTTAGTAGTCGAACCTTCGAATCCCATGCTGCTCTGATTATCAGTAATTATTTTGTCATTGCTCAAGCTGGTTTGCTCAAATATGCGAGCAAGGTTTAGAATCATGGAGGCTACCATCACAAAAACAAGTGGATGTGTGCTTGTAATTTCTGTAAAAACGAAATTGATTTATTTATCTGTCATTTGGTAGAAACGTGTAGGTTGTAGCACATGTTGGTGCACAGTTTGAGCAATTGATAGTGTCCAGTATTTTTTATTCTGTATTCATCTCCTTTAGTATTTTCCAGCATGGATGTGAACTAATGATAATACCACCAATCCACGAAACATTACTGAATGCAATGTGGGAACTTTAATTTTTGATTACTTGGCAAAATGCACACTAATGAACATGGTGGACAAGACATATTCACCCATCCTTTTCTCAGGAACTATGGTTCCCTCCAGTAGTTCGTCCTTATGGGTTTTCAGTAATACACAAAAAATAATTGAACTAATGGAAAAGCTATGTGATTCAGAAATTTTATAAATAACTGAACTAATGGAAAAGCGATGTGATTCAGAATTTTCAGTAACACTGTCTGCACCTTGCACCCTATTGCCTTCCTCTGTTTCTCTTTGACAGTAGTGCAGATTTCATCTTTTTTTTTTTGTGTGTGTGGATCCAGTGCAGATTTCATCAATGCTTCAGTAATTCATCCGATTTGATTCAGTAATTCATCTGTTTTTGCAGTCATGAACTTTTCTATTTTGAGCAGAAAACTGATCCTCTGCCTCTGTTTCCTGCACGGGTCATTATGTACAAGCTTTTAGCTCAGCCTCCAAACAAATCCGGCAGCTTAGCCAATGAAAAAAATGGGGAACACATCCACCTAGGCAATCAAATACTCACCTCAATTTCTTGTATGGTTATAGTTGAATCTTTTTTTGGATAAATATTTTTCAGTATATGCTCAGTAATACATCAATATATACTCAGCAATATATCAACATATGTTTCAGTAACCAGTTTTTTTAGCAGCATTACTTCATCCAGTAATTAGTGGTAATTCCCAATTTCAGCACATTCGTGACAACTTGTCAGAGAACTTGTTTCCTCATTGCAGCATTTGCAAGAACCAATTCAGCATTCCTGCCAATTGCAAATCGATGCCAAATCCTAGCCAACAAGACACGAATATTTGTCAATCTGGCATCCTCCACATAAAGCAATCCATTCTGAACCTTGATTTTTCTATAACGACCATGCACCTGGGAGCATGCAGAATCGCAGCAGGGATGGGGAGCACCGCCGCCTTACAGATCTATTCACCAGCAAAATAAGCTAAATCGAACTGGGGACGTATTGGGCTCGTCGGAGCCCACTCCCTCGAGCTCTGCCTGCTAGCTGCACCTGCACGCTTCAGGGGAAAGTGTAGCAGCCTTGCGACAGCAGCAGCTTGCGGTGGGGACGGGGCAGTGCGCCAACAGGACAACGCCGGCCGTGCGCCGCCGTTGCCGCCGGACCCTCGCACCCGTCGCCTTGCTAGTGCTCGTTGTCTGCTGGCGCTTGAACGGATTGGCCCACGGCATGCTATCCGGGGAGGCCAGCTCAATCCAGGCCACCAAGGAGGGAGGGCGCGCCGCCGGAGAGGTCTCGCGCTCGCGCCTCGCCGCTCGTGCCCGCGGGGACTCGAGGTGGACGGACGGTCCGATCGGGAGGGAGGAAGGTTGGGTTGGACGGCAGGGAAGGGAGCTGGTTGGGTAACCTGGGTTAGGCCTCGTTCGGTTTTCGTGGAATGAGGCCCGGAACGGCCCGTTCCACTCGGATTGTTTTTCCAGCTGGATTGAAATCAGCCCACACGAAATTGTTGTTCGTTTAGCACCGGCTCAGGAATTAAACAGCCCAGGAACGGCCCATTCCCCGCCTCGAAGGCCCAGAATATAGGCCACACCTCCTGACCTGTGGAATCCGTTCCGGTCCAGGGATCCTATATATCTTCCGGAAGGTGGGAAGGCCCCTGACCTTTCGGTGTTTGAGATTCGTGCGCCTCACGGGCCGCGCGATCTCCTTCTTCCCAATGGGTCCGAGTGGGGTGGAGAGAGGAAGCTTCCGTGGCGGGGTGGATGGTGGGCGGGAGCGGCCGTGGCGTCCCGCCGTGGCCGCCGGCGGTGGTCGAGGCCGACGGGTGGGTGGGTGTGGCCGGAGGTTAGGGTTTGGTTTGGTGGTGGAGTGGCGGAGCGTGGCCGGCAGCGGCGATAATGGCGGCGGTGGAGTTAGGGTTAGGGTTGGGGTCGGGTCTCGTGGACCTAGAAATGAGAGGGTTGGAGGACGACCGGCGTGAGGTGCTTTCGGCCAGCGGCAGTGAGGCATGAGCCGCCGGCACTGGATGGCCGGTGGTCAGTGGCCGTGGCGGGGGCACGAGACCGCCGGGTTAGGAAGCGGGCGGGCGGTGGAGTAGCAGGCGCGGCGTGGCGTGAGGCCGCCGGCCGAGTGGTGGAGCGGCGGGCGGGCGAGGCTCGCCGGGGAAGAAGGCGGCGGGGAGGAAGAAGAAGGAGGTGGAAGGAAGAAGAAGGAGTTCATGGGCCTTAATGGGCTTATAGTTTCATCCCTTATGCATCTTCCACAAGCCACATAGGATCCCCCGTTCCGGTCGGCATCTCGTGGCGTCGTGCGTCCCCAACCCTAGCGTGGTGCGGCGGCGGCGGCAGGCGGAGGCGATGGCATGCGGCGCGGCAGGCGATACGACGACCACCACGACGACGGCATCCCCTTCGACCTCCACACCTCTGCACCCTTTCTCGCCGAAGGAGATCGCGGCAGGCTGGCGGCGAAGCGGTGTGTGAAGTGGCGGGCGTGGCGGCGCGAGGTCACGGCGTGGCGGCGCGACGCATCCTCGACGGCGAATACCTCCCTTCCAGCCTCCACCTCCTCCGCTGCCTTCTCCCCGGTAAGTACTAGGATTCTTTCATCTCCAATCCCCATGGGTTAGGGTTCTTGATATCATTGTATCCATGTAGTCCGGCTCCCTCTGTTCTTGATTTCCTAGGATTACGATCTAGGCACTGACCATTGGTGATTCCTACATTGCCTTTTGGATTTTATTTGAATGCAGTATCAGATTGTTTTTTTCTTCCTCTGAGAACTGCAGTATCCGAGAGTACGGCAGCAAGAACGAAAAGCATGCAGATCTATGCTGCTGCTGCTTTTTTAAACCATGCATGATGGGGAATAATAAACAGCATTGCAGGCCACTGGATCAAAAGGGGGAAAATGTCCATCAGTTATTATGCTTGTTGATTTGCTAATTTTTATTTATTTATGATGAAGTCAAGTTACTGAAGTAGTATTGCATAGGTATCAGTAAAATGTTTCAAAATTTTCAGCAGATTAATCTGCAGCAGTAACCTGTAAACTGATGAGAAGTCCAATACATCTCCTTCTATGGAGTAACCTGTAAACTGATGAGAAGTCCAATACATCTTGAACTATTTCTCTTTCAATTTTATATACTACTTGTTAAGTAAGCCGATTGCTCTGTCAGGCTGTCAACTACTAGAAAGTTTACAAGATGAAAAATAAGTGATCAGTATAGACGGGTTACCCTTTAGAACATTTTTACGTCAGCAGCACGTCATGTTTATGTCTGCCCCAACTGGTATGTTTGTCATTCTAGATATGCATCTAGTTCTTTATGCCCTACGGTGTGTATTCAGTAAATGCACGCTTATGTGTACGGCTACTGGGGTCTGTGGTTCAGTGTGCTTTGCATCATGCACTGCCAATCATTTCAGTTAGACTTGATGCATGTGCTCAATGTAAATTTGTTTTTAAGGATTTACTGTTAATTACAGTGTTGTTACTATGTGTTGGTGAGTGATCATTTCACAATCCAAGTGATTTAACAAGTACTCCTGCATTCACTGCCAAGTTTATTAGTTAAGCAAAAATGTCAATATTGTTAGCCACCATTTTTTTCTGTAGTGTAGTTATGTTGATTCAGTACAGTTATCCTTATCTCCAACATTTCAAATGTTTCTGCATATTTGGTAATATAGTGGTCCTCAACCTGTTGTACCCTTTCTTGTTATTAGCATTACTGGACCTTTGTTTTAATTACTGCAGTTAGAAGTGAGGACATAAGACAGCTATATAAGCACTAATGGTCTGTATTGCAGTGTGCCTGTTCTTAGTTTTATATCGATTTTCATCAGATTCTATCCTAGCAAACAATATCTAACTTCAGTTCCTAGTATACAACACTACTGTTTTCATAGGAGTGCATTTTCATAGGTGATGTGTATAGGTTCAAATTGCAGACTTGTTGCCAAAATCAGATTCTATCCTAGCAAACAATATAAATATTTGGAAACTCTGCTATCTTCTTGGCTGACATGCTAATACATAGCAGAACCTGTGAACTTGATGATTTTGCAATGTTTAATTGAATTTTGGAAACCTGCATGACACATTCTATAATCAGTTCTTGTCATTCACTTTGCTGAACAATGAACAACCATTCATTTTGTCAAATTGTGTTCATGTCATTCAGTGTTTATTTTGTGCTAGTTCAGATCAATTTTAGCTTGATTCAGATCGATTTATAGAGTGTTGATGGGAGGTGGCCGCCCGCTCTTGTGATTTGTAGACCGGCGACAAGCTCGGCTGTGATGCCATGGCTGGCGATATGTGGTGCTGTGATGGGATCCAAGCTCCTGCGTGATGCAGGAATAAAGCCTATTTCTGGTTTCGGCAACAATCGTAGTCCTGACTCTTGATAGTGACTGCTCCTTTGCGATTAAATTATTGGTGCTTTGCGATTCTAATGGTTAAAGCTTAGATTATTGCTGCTTTGCGATTCTAATACTACTAAAATAAGGTTGTGATATTGTGATGTTGTTTTGCAGTAGCAACAGGAAAGTAGTTTTAATTCTAGAAGTCGGTACAGGAATTGAGTCGTACGGGCTTGTGCTGTAGGCATGGATGAACTAATCACCCTGTGTTAGTAATTTACTAATGCATGTTATTCACTTTGAAAAGAAGAAGATAATTTTGACACTAGCAAATCTACACAGGTCACACCATCTAATTATTGTACAGAGTGTTGTTCTTATCTGATACTTTATTTTATTTCTTTGTTCCTTTCTTTCAGAATTGCAACTGTGAACAGGAACAGTTTCAGTTTAGCTTGAGGTTGTGTTCACATGCATTGCAGTGCTGAAGTTTGGGTTACCTTTTTTTGCATAGCCATAGCCACTGCATTGTGCATTCAGTGTTGCATACTATTATTAATATATGCTTTGTGCATTGATCAAGTAGCCTCATGGTGATCTGCAAAGAATGGTGCATCTGTATATAGGGCTGGATGTTTTTGATGTATATGGCGCAAAGAATTGAGCATCTGTAGTGTTCAGTTAGCTTCAGTTAAATACTTTACTTTGTGCAATTAAGTTCAATTGAGCATCTGTTTTTTTTTTATGAATGCAGGCTGTTTCAGCTGGACATCTACAAGTATTTATATTTCTGTCTGCTGATGCTTCTTTGTGATCAATCAAGTGGCTGAAGATTTGAACAATGTGTACATTCAATATTTTTTATCAGAACAGTGAGAGTTACACATTGTTTTTTATAGTTACAGTGTGTATGGTTGAATATTTAAACTGAAGTGACAAGGATCCATTCCTTTGCTGCCGAACGCATCATAGCTGATTGTCTACAAACATACCTGCTGGATTTAATTCTACACAGGGAATGAGTGAAACAGCTGGATCCACTCATTCCTGCCCTGAAATCATTCCTAGCTAGGAACCATTCCTAGGTAACCGAACGAAGCCTTAGTCGGTGGACGGCCGGATGGGGCAGCTGGCTGGGTTGGACCGGTTGGTTGGATGCGGTTCGGTGGGTGTAGAATGCTATTCTACACCTAGCACTGTCGATATATATATATATATATATATGTATGTATGTATATATATATATGTGTGTGTGTGTATATATATATATATGTGTATATATATGTATGTATGTGTATATATATATGTATGTATGTGTGTGTGTTGTGATTTATATTTAGATTTAGAATACGGAATAAATCGAAGACTTGTACATCCAAATATATGAAAGTTATTTGATCTATACCGATGATAATGTATAGGAACATAATTTTCACATATACCACAAGGTATGTTGCTCGGTCTCTGCATGAAACTATTGCTACAATATCTCATTATATCACCACCTTGCTTTCATAAAGAATGCATTTGTGAGAAGATGGTATTACTGTGGTAAATACCTCTCACTAGTGAATGAGAGAAATTCTCCATAATTACCAACTTTTTATTTGACCCAATTTGAGTGTTGATACACTCTGCCTAGGATTTTTGGTCTGGACCCAATTTGACCCAATAAGATGCTCTGAATTGATGGTTCAGATATTGTTTGGTATGTACGTAGATGTGAGGATTGAATGTGATGTGTAATATTCATTTTGGATTCCGGGCATGCCATATGTGGTATTGTAACACCCTAAATTTCACATTATGCCTTTATTAAAATTTTGCTAGTAACAATGCTCTTGCTTAAGGATTTTTAAGGTTTTATTTAATTTTCCTAGGCATTTAATTATTTTCTTAAATAAATTAATAAACTATAGGAGTTTATTGTTGCATTCATGCTGGAGCATTATTTTTATTTGCTTGGATTCAAATTTGAATTTGAATTCTTTGTTTGAATCTTTTTCAAAAAAAATACCAAAGCTTTCCTTTTCTTCCCTCCCCTTTCTTCCTTTCTTTTTAGTCAGCCCGTCAAGTGATGTCTTCTGCAGGCCCTTGATCTTTCCACTCGGTTGGCCCGCCGCCTTACCGCGTTGCAGCCCGGCGGCCGGCCTTATGTGGCAGCCAGTACGTGCCTCCTCTCTCCCGTCGCGCCGCACGCGGTCCCGTGTCATCCCTCTCCTTGCGTCGCGCCCGAGCTCGAGTCCGGAGCTGCGTGCACGCGTCGTCGATCCGGGCCCGAGCCGAGGCGGTTTCCGCCTCCTATAAAGCCGCTGCCACCTCTCCGCCCTAGGGTTTCGCCCTAGCCGCAAGCCACAGTGCCGCCGCCCGACCTCCAAACCCTAGGTCAGAGCCGCCGCCGTCGATCTCCGTCCGTGCTGCCTCCCTACCGACGTTGAAGGGCTCCGGAGGTTCGTTTGAATGTGAGGTAGCCGCCTGTGAAGGACCGAACTGGTGACCAGAGAGGGGGGGAGTGAATGGGAGCTGATAAAAATTCTTCTCGAAGGAGATGGCTTCTCCAACAAGACGAACACGGCTACGCAAAACACGTCTCCGACTCAACTACCCAAGTTGGCCAAGACCACGTAGCTACTGAAGTGCTACTAGTCCTAGGAACCAGCAACCACCGAAACCTACTCTAGAACGCAGCGGAACAAGCAAGTCGAGCAGCCACAGACTACACCGGTCAGACCGGTCACCACCACTGGTCAGACCGGTCAAGTCTGGAACACCCGAGCAAGACTTGACGATTTCCACACACAAGCCCCTACACCGGTCAGGCCGGTGCAGCTCACCGGTCAGACTAGTCTGAGCCTGGAAACCCCAAATCCAAGAAGCCAACCTCCCGAGCTCCGAAACACTCCAAACTCGAAACAGCAGCAAACCCAGAGACTAGGGAACTCACCAAGATGTTCACCCGAGCAAAACCCAATAGGGGGTCGGCACCGGTCAGACCGGTCACGACCTGGGCTCTCGAGATGAACAGCAACCCGCGGGTCAACTCCTCCAAATCCAAATCTCGATCTCCCGATTCGCTCCACGGATTCGCACAAGACTTTGGGGATAGTAGGAGTACCTCATGGGCATTCCATAGCCACGATTTGGTCCACCAAAATTTGCTAAATCAAGAGGAATCGAAGAAATCCCGCCAAGAACGCCTCTAACCTAGAGAGAAGAAAACCCCAAAATCGAGCCCCTTTGCTCACGGATTTGGGAGGGGAATCAAAGGGAAAGAACCACGAGGGGTTCATGTATACATCCCCCCACCAAATCCCAAAGAGAAAGGTCTCAAAACCGCCACAAGAAAATCGCCAAGAAAAGGCTCCGAAAATCAACAAAAAAGGGAAAACGGGAGAGACACAATCAATCCTTGAGGAACCATGCCAAATCATCTATACATAACATGAAGGTTCATACAAGGTCTAGCTTGCCTCCTGATCATCCATCCCTCTCTCAAGATCTCACCATGAAGCTCTCAAGCTAGTCCTAGAAAATCCTAAGGAAAATAGGAAAGGAAAATAGCAAAGGGAAAATGAGCTAGGGTTCCAAGAGATGGCTGCCATCCTCTCACCACCTGGGTTATATGGAGGCAACCGAAAGATGAAACTACCCCTATTACATTAAACTAGGATACACGCCCCCGAAGGACCTTTTGGGAAACTTTGTCGTCGCACCATCGGACAGATGCCCGGTGACCGCACCTGGCGTAGCCTCGACGCACGCCTTGCGATCCCAACGTGTGTCCTCCGCTTCGAAGTTTCCGGACTGCGTCGTGCACGGTCGGGCCGGTGTCTTCCACCGATCGGGCCGGTCGGACCCACCGATCGACCGGTCTAATCTTCGCCTCCGGTCTTGGTCTTGGCTTTGTGGATCAACCAAGGAACCCGGTGGTTTCGGTGAACCACTAGAAACCCGCGAACTCGGTGTGGCCTCCGCCAATCTCCACTCATGACTTGGCCCCCACGAAGTCCCGGCTCGATCTTGGCTTTGAGGCTCAACCAAGGAACCGTACACGACTTCATCTTGCCGTTCTTGCCACCATGCAGACTTGACCCGGCCACGGGTTCCTCGAACCAAGCCTACTTGTCTTCTACACACGAGGCCTCACAGCAATGACCTTTCTTGCTTGTTTTCACTTGCACCAACACCAATCAAGCGCAACTGCACGCAATACTTAGCCAAGAATCGGTCCACAACGTTGTCAATCGGTCATCACACGAGGCGACCATCCACCGGTCCTCGAACCAAACAGTCCGAATCTCCCCTTGATGAGTGCATTGACAACACATGTTTGGGTAACCAAAAGAAAAGGAAAAGAAAAGAAACGACTAAAAGAGACTCCAACAAGCGATCGAAAGCCAAAGGAAAGGCAAAGAGCAAGATCACTTGAGCAAGACAAGTCTAGACCCCCTTAGGCAAGGGCAACGGCTTGACACAACCGAGACAAAAAGCAGCTCAAGCTAAGGCGAAAACCATCAAACCAAAGCTCGAAACCACAATGCAAGCTCCCTGAACCAATGCAACTCCCCCTGGACGAATGCATGCGAACCACTTCACAAAACAGAGCAGCTGCACTAGTCTTGCTCTGACCGGTCAGACCGGTCAACCACACCGGTCAGACCGGTGCACCACATCGCCCAGATCCTGACACCCACACCGGTCAGACCGGTGCCCCTCACCGGTCAGGCCGATGATCATCTGGGAACTGCAGGAGCCCAAAAATGGCTCGAAACCACTTGAAAATCCTCTAAATGCATTCAGTAGGCCAAAACATGCTCAAACTTCTCCCCCTAGTTGCCAATGCATGAATCAAGGCAAAAATCGAAAAAATGCAACCTAGAGCTTCTCAAATAGACAAAATTCAACACAAGATGCTACACATGTCCAAATGAGCAAGTTAGGTACTCTATAGCTTCGTATGAACATCAACTACATGATCACCAAGTTTCACAACCATTGGCTAAGATAGAATGAGCAATTTTGCGAAAAATCACCCTCTCATGAGCAAAGTCCTAAACATGAGCAAAACATGTCAAAATGGCAAAGCCACACATACTTCATGCTAGGACAACCATTCTAATCATAAGATCATCATAAACACCCTCAAACACCTCATGTCATGTCAAAGCCACCGAGCCATGTGCCTACTTCTATATATGAGACTTCTCATTGGTAGGCATCATGCAACGATTTAGCACCCAAAGCTATAAAAGTTAAGCACAAATGATATGGGAGCACATTTTCCAAGCAATTTACATTTCATTTTCAGATTTGCATTTGGTACATGAAATGTCTTTGCGACAAAAAGGAAATTATGCCCCTCTACAAGATAAATCAAGCGGGCTAAACATTCATGATGACAAATGAGCCTTTGGCCCCATATGATCAAAATAAGCTATCCAACCACAAATTAAGCATAGCCAAGCCACAAAAACATGTAAAGATCATGTAAAGACATTTACTCACAAGAGAGCATACATAGGGCATTTTTCGAAAACATAGCTAGCAACCATGGGCATAAACCAAGATCATCAAGAGCTAAGCCAAACTAACCATAGCATACCAAACTAGCTCACAAGATCATATATAGCACATCATGGTAAACAATGTATATAGGAGAAGCTTTTCCTACCACAATGCATATGATACAAATGCATGCAACCTAAGATACAAAGATGCCTATACATCATGATACAAAATGCAATGCAAATGCAAACATGCACAAAGGAAAGCTATACATATGCTACAAAGGAGCTCCGACACCCAACTCAAGAAATCAAACAGGCACCAAGTTCCCCATAAGCAGGTGAAAGTTGCTTGATCTAGGGGCTTCGTGAAGATATCTGCTAGTTGGTCATGTGTGGGTACATGGATCAAAGCTATTTTCCCTTTCTCCACATTGTCTCTCAGAAAATGATACCTCACTTCTATGTGCTTGGTTTTGGAATGGAGCACTGGGTTCTTTGCAACGCTTATGGCACTGGTGCTGTCACATTGAAGTGGGACATGGGTATACTCCTCACCAACGTCGCTCATGGTGTATGTGATCCAAAGGAGCTGAGAGCAACAACTAGCAGCGGCTACATACTCTGCCTCGGTAGTGGATTGAGCAACACTCGATTGTTTGCGGGAAGACCAAGACACCAAAGAAGAACCCAAGAACTGGCAAGTCCCAGAAGTGGACTTCCTATCCAACCGACATCTGGCAAAATCCGCGTCCGAATCCATGAAGAGCCAAAGAGGAAGACACGGAGTACCGAGGTCAAGTCGAGTGTGTCGCAAATACACGAATATGCGCTTGATCGCTGCGATCACGAAGTCCTCGAGACACTTGAAAATGAGCGCTGCGGACATACCGAGAATTGGATGTCCACCACGTCGCCACAAGTGAGGAGTGACCCGATCATGCTTTGGTACTCTTCCGGTCCACGTGTTCACCTTCCTCGTCCGCATCAAGTGTAGTCGTACTCATAGGCGTCGCCATGGCCTTGGAGTCCTCCATCTTGAACTTCCTCACAATGTCTTTGGTGTACTTTGCTTGGTGCACAAATGTTCCTTCCTTATCGCTTGATCGAAGGCCGAGGAAGAGCGCAACTCACCCATCATGCTCATCTCGAATTCCTGTTCATGTCTTACGCAAACCTTGCAACCAAAGAGTGAGACGAGCCACCAAAGATAATAATACATCCACGTATACCGAACAATCGAATATCAACGCATCGCACGAGGAGAAACAAGGTCTGATCTACCTTCCCCATCTCAAAACCCTTAGCAAACAGAAACCCCCTCAACCTGCCATACCAAGCCCTAGGCACCAGTTTCAACCCATAGAGCGCCTTTCTCAACTTGTACACCCGGTGGGGGTACTTCTCACTCTCAAACCCTGGTGGTTGCTTCACATACACCTCATCTTCCAACACACCGTTCAGGAAGGCACGCTTCACATCCATTTGGTACAATCTGAAACCTTTAGCCACGGAAAAGGCTAGAAGGATCCTAATCGCCTCCAAACGGGCTATGGGAGCAAAGTTCTCCTCGTAGTCGATCCCCTCCTTCTGACTATACCCTTGTGCCACCAACCTCGACTTGTTTCTCACGACTTCTCCATTCTCACCCTCTTTATTTTTCGACACCCATTTCATCCCGATCGGCTTACAACCCGGTGGAGGATCTACCAACTCCCAAACTTGGTTCCTCTCAAAGTTCTTCAACTCCTCATGCATTGTGTTGACCCAATTAGAATCAGATAAGGCGTGTCCAATGTCTTTGGGCTCAAAAGTAGCAACGAAAGCAGCATGAGCAAAGGGAGAATTGTTTCGAACCCTCGACCGAGAGTAGTGTTCGTTGATGTCTCGATGATCCTCGGTGGGTGATCCACTTGAACTCACCGGGGAGGTTCTCGCCTTGAAGCTACCTCCCCCTCAATAGCAGCTTCTCCTTGATCTGGGATTGTCGTTGTAGGTGTAGGAGAGGGTCCGTTCTCGATCGTAGTCGAGGTAGTAGGTACATGCTTAGCCACGGGCACCACACCGCCATCTTCATCATCTCCATCTTCCTCCTCCTAAAAGATCTCCTCACCAAGCTCATCATCACCGCACACACAAAGACAGAGCTACGTGGTCGTGTCTCGTCAAGGTAACCTCGCAAGTCTCCATGATTTGGTTAGTTTCCAAGTTAAGCACACGAAATGCTCTAGAGTGAGTAGCATAACCAAAGAAAATACCATCGACTGACCTAGCCTCAAACTTATCCAGATTCTTGCCTTTCTTTAGAATATAGCATTTGCATCCAAACACATGGAAATGACTTACCTTGGGAGTGCGACCGTGCATCATCTCATATATAGCACGTCTTCTTCTTGAATGCTCGAAGGAAAATCCTGTTCGAGACATAGCACGCGGTATTGACCGCCTCAGAACCTCGCTCGAGTCCTATGCTCATCGAGCATGGTCCGAGCCATCTCACACAAGGTTCTATTCTTCCTTTCCACCACGCCATTCTGGGGAGGCGTATACGGACTCGAAAACTGGTGTTCAAGACCCAAGTCATGGCAAAAGGTTTCGAAATGAGAGTTTTAAATTCGAGCCATTGTCACCGGATCGCTCAGTATGGCATCTCCGGTGCTCTCGTTCTTCAACCTCAAGACAAGATCCCGAACAAAACCAAACGTCTCCCCCTTCTCCTCCAAAAAGAAGACCCACGCATACCGAGAGTAGTGGTCCACCACAACTAGGACATACCACTTCCCACCCACAGATCGCACACGAGCTGGGCCAGCAAGGTCCATATGGAGCAGCTCGCATGGACGCCTCACATCATCACATCGTGAGGGGCGGATGGGAAGAGGCTACCATCTTGGCATGACTACACGGCGCACAAACCAACTCTTTCTCAAACCTCAACCGGGGCAATCCTCGGACCAAATTGAGTTTACTTATGCGAGACAAAAGGTCAAAGCTCAAGTGACCCAATTTCCTATGCCACTTCCACAACTCACTCAAGAACCACCAAAAGCAACGAGCCACACAAGACGAGAGAAATCCGCTCGAAAACTTGACCCTCGGGAACGACCATGCAAACTAGGTCCCCTCGAGAATCCAAAATCCGAGAACCACCAGGCTAAAACAACACCTCAAAACCCTCATCCAAAAGCTGGGAAACAGCAAGCAAATTGAATCCGAGCGATTGAACAAGAGCAACACGCCTGAGAGTGACTTTGTCACTTATCCTTATCTCACCTTCGAAGCACACGCCCATTGTCCCCAAAGGTGATGTTTGTCTTGGACACCACCGGGACGAGTGAAGGACCGAAACTGGCGACCAGAGAGGGGGGAGTGAATGTGAGCCAATAAAAATTCTTCTCGAAGGAGATGGAAACTCCAACAAGATGAATAAGGCTTCCAAAACACGTCTCCGACTCGACTACCCATTTTGGCCAAGACCACGCAGCCACTGAAGTGCTACTGGTCCTAGGAACCAACAACCACCAAAGCTAACCCGAGAACACAGCGGAAAAACCAACTCGAGCAGCTACTGATCAGCACCGGTCAGACCGGTCACTTGCACCGGCCGATGGTCCTCGCCGATCTTCGGTGAGCCGGAGCACCCGATACCCTCGAGGCCGGGTCACCACTGGACCTTGAGCCGGGTCACCCGAGCAAGACTTAGCAATTCCCACAGAAAGCCTGCACCGGTCATGCTTTGGTGCAGGCTCCATGTCGACCGGTGCGAGCACGAAATCCCAAATCTGCCAACTTGACCTCCCGAGCTCCAAACTGAACCAAACTCGAAACAGCAGCAACACGAGACAACAGGGAACTCACCAAGAGCGTTCACCCGAGCAAAACTCAACCAGAGTCTACACCGGTCGGGCCGGTTGAGAGGCACCAGTCGGCCGGTGTGACTGAGCTCGGGATGAACAGCGCCATGGTCAACAACCCCAAATCCAACTCCGATCTCGAGAATCGCTCCGGAGTTTGCGCAAGACTTTGGGGATAGTAGGAACACCTCATGGGCATTCCATAGCCAAGATTTGGTCCACCAAAACTTGCTAAATTGAGAGGAATCGAAGAAATCCCACCAAGAACACCTCTAACCCTAGAGAGGAGAAAACCCCAAAATCGAGCCCCTTTGCTCACGGATTTGGGAGGGGAATCAAAGGGAAAAGAACCACGAAGGGTTCAAGCATACATCTCCCACCAAATCCCAAAGAGAAAGGCCTCGAATTACAAGAAAATCGCCAAGAAAGGGCTCAAAATCACCAAGAAGAAGAAACGGAAAGACACATCCAAGCCTTGAGGAACCACGAATCATCTATACATACCAAAGAGGTTCATACAAGGTCTAGCTTGTCGCCTGATCATCCTTCCCTCTCACAAGATCTCACCATGATGCTCTCAAGCTAGTCCTAGAAATTCCAAAGGAAAAATGGAAGAGGAAAATAGCAAAACAAAATGAGCTAGGGTTCCAAGAGATGGCTGCCATCCTCTCACCACTTGGGTTATATGGAGGCTAGCCGAAGACTAAAATACCCTAAGGCCTAATACTAGGATACACACCCCGAGGGCACTTTGGGAAACTTTGTCTCGCACCATCGGATGGATGCCTCAAGACCGCAAACTTGCTTAGCCTCGACGCAAGCCTTGCGATCCCGACGCTGTCCTCCGCCCTCACCGCGGCCGTACTGGCCACTTCCACCGGGCACGTCGACCCACGGTCGCACCGGTCCGATGTCATTGCACCTCCGCCTTCGGTCTTGGCTTTGTGGATCAACCAAGGAACCCAATGGTTTTCTCGTGAACCACGAAACCCCGCGAACTTGGTGTAGCCTCCGCCAATCACCACTCATGACTCGGCTCCCACGTAGTCTCGGCTCGACCTTGGTTTTGAGGCTCTACCAAGAAAC